>PVJL010000183.1:68086-532339 GCA_004026885.1 Lyroderma lyra
ACACACACACCACACACACAGTCTCCATGTATAGTAGAAAATGAAACTGGAGTAGCATTCCCTATTCTTTTAACCATTCAGGTTAAGGTTCCACTTAAGAAACGTTCATTCTGTACCAATGCCATGCCCGTCCCCGTACTAGGAACTGAGGGAGATGTTAAAATTGATAAAACAGGTTTCTACTCTGAGAAGTTTACCTCCTAATCAGAGAAGCAGGTGAAGAGTCACCTCTAGCACACTATGCTCCCAACTTGCCCAGCTATCTGCAACTTTAAACTTTACAATAACAAAAGACAAAGTAAAACAGGAAGAAAAAAAATGACCTCATGCTGAGAAGCAAGTCTGTCCCAAAGAGTTTCTATTTGTTCAAAAGTAAAGAAGAATTGAAAACACTAATAAAATAAATACCATTCTTCTTTTCTACCTTCTACTGGGAGAACTGAGAAATGTGTCATACAGGATGAGCTCTGCTGGGGCCACAGAAAGGCAAATAGAAATGAAAACAAAATACAGTTTCATTTTTGCCATACAGAAAGGCATCGCTTCAAATAAGTGAAACTATTAAACATTTAGATTAAAAATCATCACATTAGGTGGTGAACTGATTATACATCAAGGTGACAATGCACTGTAGAATTGTATGCCTGAGACCTATGTAATCCTTGCTAACAGATGTCACCCCATTTCAAGAAACACACACACACACACACACACACACACACACACCATTCCCCAGCACCCTATCAACAATCCATCATTCAGTCATTACAGGCATTTGCTGAGCTCCTACTGTGTTCCAAGCCCATTCTTTGTTTGTTGGTTGGTGGGTTGGTTGGTTGATTCCCTGGCTGGGAATCAAACCCAGGCCACGGCAGTGAGAACACTGAAGCCTAGCCATGACACCACCAGGGAACCCCGTATTTATTTGTTTGTTTGTTTGGTTGGCTGGTTGGTTTGCCAAGCCCGTTGTTTACGTGCATGACTGACGTGCAATCCAAAGATTTCATATTCAGTCCTGCCAGACAGTCTCATCAGTCTCTTTTGAACAAATAAAGCCACAGAAGGAAAAGTTGAAGCTTTCAGTGCTAATTTGGTAATAAAATCTTAATGTAGTTCTGTCACTTTATATTGGTAAAAAAAAAGTGTAAGCACAAAATTCGCTTTAAACAAAATTCATTATCTGAACTTGTGACATTCTCAGGCGCTGCTTTTCCCCCTCCAGTTCCAAACACTAATTGACAGCACTTGGAAACGGTGATCCAGCTTCCTCATGGCGTACGATTCCCAGGGACTGCAGCTACATTCCTCGGGCCAGCAGACTGACAAATCAAAAGGTAAGAAGTACCTCTCAGCTTGAATCAACTGAAATGTGTCAGAAAATACATTTGGCATAATCTTCAGAAATGTCAGGTGTGGCGATGACAGGATAGGCACAGTTTTCCCGACAGTTTCAGTACACCAAAGTTTCAGAGTCCAAGTCAGCATGAGGAGGGAAAAGCCCCTTTTGTCTGCTATTTTGGAGAAAATGACTACACGCAACAAGAGGAAGTATGTGACATGCCACCCGGGTCTCTGACAAAAATGTTATAAAATGACTGGCTGCCCAATTAACAAAACACACAACTTGGAAAAACGACCACTGATACGAAAAGGATGAAGGGATCTTTTCGTATTTCTGCTTATGAAAACCATCCTGCTTGCTCCTCGAGGGATGTGCCCGGCTTTACTTTTCTTCACAAATCCAACGTGCCTTGTGCCAATGGGGTACTTTTATAAATGTGTGTCAAATGAGTAAATGAACCAATGGCAGAAAGCAACAATGTTGAGACATCAAAACTTAGCTAATTATGTTATATGACATGCCTCTACTGAACCCTGCATGTCACCTATTAGCCTTGGCAACTTGCAAAAAAAAAATCAAAGCACATTAAAAACAAGTAGGCAAATTCCAACATACATTATGTTGCTTTCTGAATTCAACATAAGTTGGACTTTCCTCTACCTTTCATCACCACTACCGTACCCTCCCCCAACCCCGCCCATCTCACACTCACATAATCATATTCTACAATTTGTGGATTAAAAAACAAACGGTTTAATCAGTTTTCCAAGAGGCACTACACAGAGCCAAGACCCATGTTTCAATCTCTGGCTACAAAACTCTGACTCCTCCAATTTCCCATTTGTAAATAGATCTCCAAAGGAAATCAGCCCGAGGGCACTAAATGGCTGCAGCTCTCCGCGGGAGCACTACCCGCTGACAATCGCAAACCTCGTGAGCTTCTCAGAGAGGAACCACACAGTGCCTAATTCAGGCACATTCCCTCCGAATAATCTAGCTACTCCAGCACTGTCAACCTGCATCTGATTTTCATTTATAAATGAAGTTGCACAAATCTGCAACAATAAAGACTATCGACAAAACCTTTGTTAACACTTGGCATCTCTCATTTTTTAAAAATATAAAAACAAGATCCCCATTCAGGCAACTCCTAATTGTGCTGGCCACATTTCATTTACTTTCACCACCAATTCAGCAGCAATCTGTCAATATTTGCACTGTAAATTACCAAATACTCAAAATTACTTATTTCAAACTGATCATGCATTTACATACTTATGAGTATTATGCACTGAAAGTTAAAAATCATTTCTCTATTGCTAAGTCTATACATACTGTCTCCCAAATGAGACATGTACCAAGTGAATTAAAAGGGATATTTTTAAAAATAGATTTTTCTGACTTAACATGGGTTCTGTATTTTCAGCATGGCTTCACGGTATTTTTCCCTTTCCGAGGAGCAAAGTCATATGCAATTTTTCACTATATCTGGCAAATGTAACATAATGTATTGTAAGTCATCACTGCAAAAGACTCTTATTCCACCCCTTCCAAGATTTAGTCATTTCAGGTTATTTATTCCTCAGTAAAACATTTCCCGAGCATGAACTAAGTCCACTACCGTGCTTGATTAAGGAAACGGAATGGAGAAAGCAGACTAGGAAAGTCCATACTATTAACCTACAGGCAAAAAACAAACAACAGAAAGACAAATAATTATAATGTAAAATAATTAGTACAATTACAGACTTTTTTGTGTATGACATTTTAGGGTGCATGGAAGCAGGAATAACTATTACAGCCTGAGAACTGAAGCATGAACAGGAACCAATAAGGTAGAGAAGGTGGGTAAGAACATTCCATGTACAGCTCACCATGCGTGCAAGAGGGTGAGAAAGCACAGGACCTCAAGAGAAGGGAAAGTGTTTTGTTATGTCTAGAAAAGAGTGGGCGACACAGGACATGAGGAGGTAGGGCTAGAAGGTAAAGAGTCATCCCCTAGAAAATTAGGAGTAATCAAATGTTTTTAGTTAAGCAAAACAAAGAAGAGTTCAGGTTCATGTTTTTGAAAGATAACAAGTTATTTTCTGCCACAAGGGCCTGGCAGAAAATAACTTGAGCAAAAAAAAAAAAAACTCTAGCCAAAAATGGGTTGGGGTGGGAAGGCCAAAGTAGGACAGAGAGACAGTAAGAAGCTACCACAAGGGGCCAGGTTAGGAGATGAGGTTCTGTGCTCAGCCACTTCACCCTTCCAGCCCTACCTAGCCCATTGACAAGGGTCTTTGTCCCAACAGGCAGCCTTGGGCCACTCTCCACCCAAAGGTAGCCAGCCACTCATCACCCTAGGGCTGGGCACTTGATTCAAGGGCAAAAGAAATCTAAGTGCCACAAGGACTCAAGTCTTCTCAGCAAAAGGACTCAGCTAAAACAATGTGGCCTGGTTATTGTTATGTCACCAAAATTTAACAACAGATTATGTGTGAGAGGCCAAGGAGTACAAAGATTTAGAAAATACATTTTGAAACTGGAAAGACCTGAAAACATCTCCTGAGTTGAGGTTAATAAGGAGGAGAAAACAAGGTAAGGTGAGTTTGGTTGTAGATGAGTTGTCTTTAGAGTGAAGAGAGGTAGGTGTTGGAAACAGGCATTTGGATAGGAGATAATACCCACCTAGAGTTGTCCCATAGTTGACTCTCTTTTAAGTTCAGTTTCTAGAACTTCTAATGCATCCCCCAATTTCTAACTGAATGCATGGATGCCTAATTAAAAAAAAACAAACACCTTCATTTTAAAGCCCAGTGCCCCCTTGGAGCTAGGTGATTAAGGAATGGGACTTCTGGGTATGTATGTACCTCTTCATTCTTCTTTCTATCCTAGTACCTAGAAGGTGAATCATGTCCGGAGTGTTAGCAGCCATTGTAAACCATGAGGACACAAGGCCACATCCTAAAAAGTAGCAGAATGGCAGGTTCTTAGCTCCAATCCTTGGCTATATAGCATCACTTAAGAAGCTTAAAAAAAAACAACAAAAAAACCTCATGCCCCACCCTGAAATATCTTGACTTAATCGTCTGTGTCGGGACCAACACATGGGTATTTGGGTGTGAGTATTAAAAGCTCTCTAGGTGACTAAAATGTGAAACAAGGGTTAATAACCACTAATTTAAACACAGCATTATCATTCCATTATATTAGGCAGTATCTTAGCCCTTCAAGAGTTGTGTTAAAATGGTGTCAGTACCATAAAACAGTAATAATAGCTATTACCACTTCCTGAATGCCTCCATTATGCCACTAAGCTAGGTAGGCTCCTTGCAGATCATTCTGCATTCGTTCTCTAACTTGAACTTGACATAGGCTGACCAGACGTACCACTTTAAACGGGACAGAAAACAACAGTGCTGTCCCATTTCCAATGGTACGTCGGGTCAGCCTAGTGTCACGGGGCTAAATCCAAGGTGTCAGACCACTGTTTCCTGTCCTGTATAAAATGGTACGTCTGGTCAGTCTACCCTGATAACAACATTCTGCTGTCAACATTTTCATGTGCTTTTAGTTTCTGGAAAAGTGTGGTTGTTCTGAGTTCTGGTGACTTAAGATTCCCACAGGCTGCCCAGCCAGGACTGACGACACCCAAGGCAGCTCTCCAAATGACTGCATGGCAGTACCTCTCCAGATGCCTGACAGCCTCTCATACATCTAGGGGTGGCGTGAAGGTGCCAAGGAGCAGTGAAAGGGTGGGGGGCCCTAAGGAGGAAGACAGTGCTGACAATATTTAAGGGCAATCTCCCCTGAATAAGCAGTAGGTAAACTTTCTGCTCGGGTCATGCGATTGGCTCAACACTCGACCTAACTGAAAGTTACTTTCCTTTAACAATTATTGAAAGCTACTAAATAAAGGTGTTTATTTGTTTTTGTGTAAACTGCTCTCTGATCTAGATCCAGGAATGTACCAAGTTTGGATTAAATTCCAAAATGTGAACAGAAGCACCAAATCCTCACCTGGTTCACCTTCCTGGTTCAGAGGTTTAAATAAATCACGTGAAATGCAGAGAAAAACTCGTCTCTTTCTCTCCTAATGTTTAATGATAATTTATAGCCTTAGAACATTTGTAAATTTAACAGCCTATCAAAGTGTCTGAGAGAACACCCGTTCTAAGGACTCATTAAATTACATTAAACATAACTTTCCATGAAGTACTGTACAGCATGAATGGGTCGGCAGGCTGGTGAACAGCCACCACTACAATAATTTATCGTTTGTAATTTTGCCTTATTACTTGCAAAAACATTTGTTAAAGGGGGGCAGTCAGTTACAAAAAAAAGTACTTCACTACTTTGTCAGTACTATAAATTACAAAGGCAGAGAAATCCTTTATGATCCTGGGGATGTGCTAATTCTTTCTCCAGCCACCCAAAAATGACAAGGAAGATGTTTTGTAGTCAAGTCTCATAGGATTTTAAAAATCATTTCTTTGAACAGAGTTGTATTGTTTCCAACTCACTTCCTTCTCAAATTAAAAAAGAAATCAGTAAAAAGGAAACCTAAAATGCAGAATTTTTTCCCAATACACAAGTGGTGGAGTCTCCTACTTTATCCCACCCACATCCTTAAAATGGAATTTCTTTTGCTCCAAAAATACCTAAAGAGATAAGAACTGAAACAGGCCTTTATCCCGTGCAAGTGGATTTTACATAACAGTGATCTCAATGTGCCAAGGGATCCATCCTCCCTTAGTAAGCAAAAGCAGGCCACTAATCAATGCTGTAATTAAAAGGGAACATTTACTTGAAGCT
This sequence comes from Lyroderma lyra, assembly GCA_004026885.1. Lineage (NCBI taxonomy): Eukaryota > Metazoa > Chordata > Mammalia > Chiroptera > Megadermatidae > Lyroderma > Lyroderma lyra. The sequence continues at coordinate 74,226 of PVJL010000183.1, forward strand.
GACAGTGACCACAGACTACGTTAGAGTGACAAAAGTCAGTAGTAAAAGTTTAACTTTCCCCCTGCCTAAGAAACACCCTTTATATGTTCTCCTTAAAAACCATACAACCATGCAACTTTCATGCTTTTCATTCTTTCACTAGATGTTGTATGACTACAGACTTAATAGGCTTCCAAACTTTGAACCATCAGTGCATTAAGCATAGTACAGTAGTGGTGCTGACAGCATTACTGATCTACCTTAGAGTGGTAGAATGACTTGGTTTAAGCTTACTTAAACGAGGGATTTTCCCCTTCTAGACGTGTGGTCCTGAAGTCCGCGCACAGGAGTCTGCTATTTCTCTGCCAAAGCCCACATATCGCTTTCACTATTATAATTGTGTTGACTAAAAATGTTCTTTCTATAACCTTCAATAACTTGGTGAATTTCTGCAGTAGAAACAGTTTCCAGTATTGAAAGTTAAGTCATAGGATTAGCCTCACCTAAAATAAAGCGGTCATTTTGGAAATGACCCTACCAAAGTCACAAACCACCGCAGCTGCCCCACGTCAGCCCGCTCTTACGCGTACTTACAACCGTGTGCCAGTCCTACCACAATTAGTGGCTGCTATATGTTCGCCATTAGTTGTTTTCCATTAAAACTTTCTTGCTGAACATTATTTAAAGGAAAAATATAGCTTTCACAAAGACCATATTTTTCACTTGCCAACACTTCTCATATAGTTCCAACCAAACAATTTCAAAAGTAATTTCACTGATTTTTATTGGGTTAATTTGAATGTTTCCATAAACTTTCTATCTTAGAACTAACACGTAAAAGGCTGGCCCTAACACAACCCAAAAGGAGAACATCTAATTATGGCTGAGTTTATCAACTAAAGAAAACTCTCACCAAAATAACATCTAGATTTATACTGCAGCAACTAATTTTTAAAATTCCACTCAGAGCCAATAAACAAGGGAGCTTCCCTACCTCTATTCCGAATAAACAAACCAGGTGTTTGACTCAATTGAGAGAATTTAGTTGGCTGTTTTGACTTCAGGTGACTTTGCTGCTATAGACACTCACTCCAGCTAGACAGGTGAGATGTTTTGTGATGCCTCAGGTGCTTTTCTGTTTTTAGCAACCACTGTTAAGTTAGCATAATTTTTAAATTCACAATTAGCCAATGTCTCACAACATATGTGGCCAAAGCAGAACCAACACAAGTGAAAGAAAATCATCATCAGGCCGTGTGCCTTCTCGATAATTCTTTCCCTGTCACTAATATCAAATTATATGAATTATATAACACGTAATAATTCGAAATACTTTGTTCACATTTAAAATTATAATTCTAATTCCTTATTAATTGGTGTTAAGTAAGAACTACCAGATTATTCCAAAGCTAATATTCCATAATAGCAACCAGACACCGGTTGAGCCGTCATCTAAAAATAGCTTATTCATTGTAAAATAAAGATTGAATGTTAAGGTATAAAATTATTCTAAATCCCCAAACACACCAGAACCAATTGTGAAATTAAATATGACACTTTCCATGATTCAAACTACGGTGCTTGATTTTTGTCTTTCTCCTCAGCTACCTACCCCTAAATTAAATTAGTCTTATTGACTATAATTCAGAAATCCCTGTCTTATTACCATGATTTTTCAAATTTCAATGAACTGTACAATTCAGTTGTACATAGTTAGGTTGGTTTTCTTAAATTACCATATAGGAGATTAAGTATAGGTTCAATGAATATCTCAATATAATAGCTTACAGACACAGTAAAGCCCATTTGTTTGCTAACTTAAAGCAATTGATAAATTCATGCATCACAAACCTGCTTTCAGTCTACCATGACGGATGATCACCCGTCCAGACCTGTCTCCCTGCCTCCCCAATCCAAAGTGTGGCACTAACTACCCTCAAACTGTCCTTATTTGTGAACAGGACTGAGATACCGCTCTTTGTGGCTAACACTAGATTTTAGACAGCATCATCAAATTCACTGTAATAATTCCTGTTAGTTCATTAATGGTTGCTTCTTTCTATTAAAGAATAGATGTGTACCCCCTTTTCAGTCTTGTCATAATAATATTTAAGGGATTTATTCTATCTTTTTTTTTCTGTTTATTAACTTCAGTGGAATTAATAGGAAAATATTACTAAAGGGGGATATTAGAGTACCTGGATGAATTGACTTGAGCTCTCATCCCTCTTCTTCCCCCAAAATGGGGATGGAACATTCACTTCCCCCACAAAGATAGAATAATAAGTGTTATGAACCACTTTATCACCTCACTGAGGAACTGTCAGCAAGGGAACGTTTCACACATAAAGTCTGTATCAGAGCTACCTCCTTCCTCAACACAACGCAAGTCAGGCTTCGCTTCATAGTCCCTGGTCATTTAAACACTCACCAAAATAACTGAGGATGCTATTTAAGATGAGAACACATTAGCAGTTGCAAAGCATTAAGCCATTGTTTCTGTGTCATAAGGCACCAATTCTCAACTGTAAATACGTGTGTATAATGTTTCATTTATTGAATCATGTATTTTATGTTGTAATGAATTTCAATTTTAATCCCACAATGATATTTACACAAGCTGTAAACATTTGTTTTTACTAGAGGAGAATGAGTCCTAGTCATTAGCACCACTCACTGTCAATCTATGAAATACATTTATTTCCACCACCAGAGATAGAGAATATTTAGTTTCAAAATATATGTCATTATTCAATGAGAATAAATTAAAATATAGCATCAAGATAAACTAGACCAGATCTAGACTAATCATCACCCAAATAATAAAAAAATTAATTTTTATTAATTTCTCATGGTGTGCCATGCATGAAACTAATCATTTCACGTATATTAACTCAATGTCATCTATAAAATAACACTGTGAGGCAGGTACTGGTATCATCCCTATTTTACAGATAGGACAAAATGATGCACCAAGAATTTGAGTTACTTGCCAAAGCTAGTAAGTGGCAGATAATTAGTTCTAGAGTTTATGCTCTAAATTCTAAAATAAGCCAGTATGTCATGATGCCTCTTAAGAAGCCGTACATGAATCAAATACTGCCTACTATTAGCAAAAAGAGAACTTTATTTTAAAAATAAAGTAATAGGTTTATTAAGTTATGCACATTGTAGCACTTCAGAAAGTTCAGGTCATACATAGTCTCAAAAATGTATTAGCATACAAAATGAAAGATAAAACACAAAGTAACCAGAATAAACACTTTGTATAAATTGATTACCTCTTGCTTCACGTTTCCAAATCTATTCATTATGAAAATCTGTCACAAGGTCTATAAAATATTGAAAGTACTTCTTTTTGTTTTCTACTTAGACTACAAGCTGTTCATCGTCTGGAAAAGCAGCTAATCTATAGATTATTGAAAATGCCACACCATATTGCACTCAGAGAACCTTTGATAAATACTAAATATTACAGTGACAATGAGTAATGGCAACAGAAAACAAAATTACAATGTAACTTGAAGATGAAATATGATGCCGAAATATAATGGACATAAGTCCCATTCGAGCTGTCCTTTAGTCTTTTGAGGTCTGGGAAAAGTCCTTATTTAGGACAAAGGCAGGTACTTCTGAGGTCTGGGAAAGATAATGACATCATTCCTGATTAATATTATAATACTAAAAGATGTATCATGTAAGAAAGACATGAGAAAGGATGTACCAACCATCTCATATAATTGTTTTATTTTCTGCACATATAAGAAATAGATGCAAAAGGGTTAGCATATTACCTGAAAATGTAGTTTTTAGGAATCATAAATGATTTTCTTAGTCTCATATATTGCCTCTGGTGAAGGGAAGGAAGGAGATGTCTTCATTCCATACCTCTGAGCTGCTTTGTACTGTTTGAAAATTACTATGTGTATGTATTACATATTATTTTAATAATAATAAATGTAAGTGTCAGTCTACACTCAAAACATACATTTAGCAAATTCTACTTAATGATTAGTCAATGATGCTGAATATTCTACATCTAAAAAAACAGGCCAGGGAGAAAAACATAAAACTATATTTAAAAAAAAAAAAAAAAAATATATATATATATATATATATATATATATATATATATATATATATATATATATGAACTCTATGCTTTCCATATACAGGGAATATATATATAGACACAGAGGTATGTATATACATATTTATACATATATTTGCACTTATATATAGACATCTACAGAGCAAACAGTTTTCCTGGACACCAAAAATAATACTGGTTTGTATAAAGACAAGAACAATTCTTCCTATAAAAGACTCATAGATATGAAATAAGTAATTGATATCAAATGTTTATTTCCACCTACTTTTTATAGAAATGAAGTGTAATTTGGAGATGCAGGGATGTATCTAGCCATGTAGTAGGAAAAATAGAGGCATTTATGGCTGGGTTTTCTCCAGACAGCCCTCATATTTTCCTTAATAAAAATTAGAAGATAAATATTTATGTATATCCTCTTAATAATCTCTGCAGCACAAAATGGTTTAACCATCTTTAATTTAAGAAAGAATTGACACCAAGTATTCATTTTCTCCCATTAGGAAAAAGAGAGAGAACATAAAGTTATCGAAGAGCTTTCCGAGGCTTTCTTTGTGACCAGATTTCACAAAGCAATGCATGCACTTGGTGTTTTGCATTCATTTGAAATTCTTTAGGCATCACTCCGGTTCTCTTCGCTAGTCCACAACGAGATGGGTGCCACTTTCTAAAGGAAACCACTGACCAGCCACTTGAAGTGGACGCCCTGCCCTAGCTGCTCCAGGAGGCCTCGGAGATGCTGGCCCGCAGCACAGCCTTCCAGCCACCTGCACACCAGCACAAGGCCGAGCGGAGGGACACGGGACAGGGGGACCCGGCACGGCGCTGCAGAGCCACCTGCCTCATTCACTCTGACTTTCCTCTCCCTAATTCTAGCCCCACCTCCTTTCCCTTCCCTCAGGTGTCCCGTCGTTTATTTTCCATCTTTCCCCGCTCTCCTCCTTCTCTTTTTCTGGCTCTCCTCGACTCCCTTTCCAGTGCGTTCTCCCCCATATTACACACAGTTGTAAGCCGTGTCCTTCCACAAAAGCCTTGGCATACTTATAAGAACACACAAAATTCCGATCCTTAGGGGGGACTCCAGCAGGAAAAACATAAGAAGCAGTAGTTGAGCAAGACTCGCCAACACTAGACGTTTCAGCTCTCGCTACCCTACACTCCAACGCCCCCATCCTGTGAACTATTTACTTTGTAAGCACGCTACTCTCGACCTTCTTGTTTATCTTCCCTGCCAGCACCCTTGCCCCCTCTTCTGTGTTCCTCTCCTCTTTATTACTGTCTAGTTGAAGAACTCGCAGTCAGATTAACCAAGTGCTCCACAACCTTCCCCTCTGAACACAGGAAGGCTGTCCACAAAGTGTCCAGCTACTAACATGAAAAATAGAGAGGTATTTACAACTGGATTTTCTCCAGATAACCCGTGCATGTACAGCCTCCCAAAATTTTATCCAGAGGACATTTCCTTCCCCCATCATCTCCCCTCTCCTTAGCAAGCCTCGTGCAGAAAACTTGGAGGATGTGTCTCAAATAAACGTTCTGTGGGATGGAAACGATGCTCTCTGATCCACCCCAGGACATCCCCGGGATGGTTGTTGAAGATATTCTTCGGAAACATTTTCCTAATCTGTTCATGTATACAAATATACTTTGTTTCGACTAAGTTTTTTAATTGTCTTTTCAAATTAATTTGGCCAAGATTACCTTTTAGAATTTACCTCAAAGTCCAGTGTTTTATTTCTTTACGTGCACTGAATCTGCACTAACTCATTGTCATGATGCGTGCACTTCCATGCACGATGTGGACTATTCTCCCGAGCTTGCCTTTCAGTAAACGCATGCAGAGGTGTACCAAGAAGGAAAAGTCCTTTAATAGTCTAAATTCGGTTCATTTTTTATGTGCACTCTGCTTTTTAAAAAATTTTCTCCTACTTTCATTATTTGTTGAGTCGTTTCTTCATCTTATTATCAATCACACCAAGATTCGGGGTACTTTTTCGAAATTAACTCCTCCAAAAACCTTACGAATGTGCTTTGCGTGATGAATTATGTGTTTCTTGTGAAGCCCTCGCTGTACTCAAAGACCCGGGATCAGGCACGCAATTAGACTGCAAAAATCTGATAGGCTGACCCTTTCTACGTTTTCTTCCCTTTCTGCATGGAAAAAGTAGAATTTGTTTTCTGACAAAATGCCGCATGAGCCCGGGAACTTGGGAGGCATCGAGGGCAGCGGCCCCGCCCCGCCCCGCCCAGCCGGCAGCCCCGCGGCCCCACTGCAGAACATTACTTCCGCTTTTCTAACTTTTCCACTTCTGAGCACATCAATTATGCACTAGAATAACAGAGGCCTAGCAAGGCGGTGTAACATAGAGGCCGATTATGACAATAAATAATTTAAACACCACTGAGAGGAGGCCAGGGGGACGTGAGGTACGTTGAAGATTCAAATACAAACTAACGACTAGTTTGGAGAATGCAGGCAGGACGCTCATCGGTGAGCCTTCCTGGTCACTGTCCACCGGTAGCAAAGGGGCAAAAGAAACAAACTGCTCACAAATGTGTTCATACTTGCACAAACAGATTACGAATCTCAAAGGCCACAGATCCTCACAACTGGTTTGTAGTTTTGACTTTAGCTGCAGCCCTAGAAGTACAGGAAACAGTCTTTTGGAGGTCCTTGGCAATTTTTATCTTCCAAAAAAAGGTAAATAATTACATACACAAAGATTTTTAAGAGCAAAGACACCGTTTCCATGTAAAGTTATTCACACTTTAACAACATTCAAACGTGGAGACGTACAGAGCCTACCCATTCCTCGGATGACTGACGTGTACTTGGGAGCTGGCAGAAAATAACAGATGTAGGGATCGTTGGGCTGACCCCATCTTTCAACTGTGATTCAGAAAACTTCTTCAAGTTTATTAGTATTCTATTTTTTTTATTGTGTTTAGAATATTCACAGCCGAGAAGACACTTTTCTATGCTCAAAACTGCAGAGAAAACGAGTACCCTCCCTACAATGCACTGGCAAGTTCGAAACGCAGCAACACTGAAAGTATCTGAAGGCCAGGAGGGCGTTATTCCTTATTCACCTTCGCAAACGAAATTTCAAACTGGGTCTGTCAGAGTACACCCAAATGAAACATAAAGATGATTTCAAACTGAAAAAAATTCGGATATCTGCCTCAATTTATTGATCTCTTTTATCAAGATAATTCCCAAGGTATAATGCCACATTTCTAATGCTTAAAGGAGGTAGAATAATCCCAGTAAACAGTGCAAGATGTAAGGGGAAAGAATAAAAGTAGGTACCAGCAGGGATGTTGACAAATCAAAAGCTGACCTTAAAATACATGAAATTCAAGAGAACAGCCGTTAATTTGTGTCAAATGATACTCAACTTCAATTTTGGAATGAGGCTCCCATTATCTAGAAATATCCAAAATTAATCCTTAGTCTACATGAGAGCTAATATTACATTTCTAAATGCAAATTGACGAAAACTCTAGGGGGAAAAACCATTTTGAACTGTGGTTTCCAGAAGGCTTCAGGTTTAGTCATGTCAAATTAAAGGGGAGCAAAGCTTCTTAAAATAACATTCTTTTTAAATCGCATCCATATGATTTAGCAAATTGATATGGCCAAAGTCAATAAATCATGATGCAGAGTTTTTATTTTAATGTATGACTGCTTTTATTTTATTTTTGCTTTAAGCCAACTCCTTATAATTTTTAGCCCAAAGTTGGATGTGTATCCTTGTCTAGGCAAAACAAGCCACTTCTCACGTAATGGGTTCCTGCGTTTCAATGTCAACCCACCACCAGTGAAAGAAATCGCCCCCAACAGTTCAGCAGGGCACAGAGCTGGTTGCCTCTGTGGTTGCACCGACATGCAACCCATTAACTGCCTTTCAGTCAGCAGTACTTGGATTTGTAGATTTTTCACCACTTTTCAACGTGTAAGTGCTTCTTTTTTCTTAACCCCAGGGATTTCATTTTGTGCTGACACATACCCAAGAAGCAATCTTCACGAAACTATCCTTTTAAGGCAAGCATTTTGTGCACTCGTTAATGATGGGTGTTTAAGAGAAATGGTAATTATGATAGATTTTAAGCCTTAGGTAACAGACAGCCTCACAGTGAGAAAGTTCACTACATTTAAGTCCAAACTCCTCATTAAGTGATGTAGATGTACCAATTCAGTTCTGTGCAGACACACTGACAGTGTAGTCCAGGTTAGTAAAAGCATTCATCCTCATGACGGATGGTCTCACGAGTGAGCAGCACACCAAAGGTCATGCTAGCTAGCTTGCCCAGATTGTGAGCAAAGGAAACTTCTGGGAGACGATTACAACTACGGGGCATTGGTTAGAAATATTACTAAAAGCATCAATGCTTTACATATCATTTCTTTCTTTCTTATCCTTTTTATGACTTTAAAACTTTTTTTGGTTAAATGTCTTTTAAGCTACCACATTAGATACTCTGCATGCTACTACTCTGACTCGGAAATCATAGGTTTAGACCAAAAGCAGTCTACATGGTTTCAACTCATGTAATGAAATTAGCATGAAAACCTAGTGTGTGTGTGTGGGTGTGTGTGTGTGTGTGTACGCACGCATGCACACACATGTGTGTTTGCATATTTTGTATATACACCAGCGGGACAGCCCTTGTATTTGTGACCCATAGGATTCTCTCAAAACACATTCCAGATAAATACTGCTGTTAAATGAGAAGGAAAAAAAATCTTGAACCAAGATGCCATGATGTGAATGCCTTCTCTCCCATGTGCATGAGTAAGTTTTCCTGCCCAGCTTCCCTGAAAAGATGGCAAACAGAATTTAATATTTCATGGAGCACAAAGCACATTCAAGTTCAATACAGGGAAATGCTTTATCTCACACTTTGTAGATGAATAGTCCAAAACTGTGAGAAACTTCAGAAAGCCATGACAAGTTTCAACCAAATGACATGTTTCTTCTGGACATTCTCAAGCTATTAACAAAATTTAAAATCTGGAATAAAGGATTTATTTAATTTATGAGTTTAACATATGTTTCCAGAATAGTTGCTATATCAAATTACATTATTTATTACAGGTAAAATAACTTACAATATCATATCCAATTTTTGCTCAAGAAGATGAGATCATATTCTCTAATACGGATGGCATAAGCCACATATCTTGTATAAATAACAGCACTTACTCTTTTAAAAGCTACACCCTATGAACACTATCTAAAAGGAAAGAGTAGAACATGGGCAAACACGGTCCCATAAAAACTAACCCTGAAGGACATCAGGCCCTGGCAGCGGAGTGGGCATGGTGATGCTGATACCAGGCAGTAATCTGTAAACCATCAGAAAAGAGTCTGAAAAGTATTTAGCATTTTATAAATATTAGAGAGCAAAGAAAGCTTTTCTGGTTTAAATCAACTGTATTTTAAGCTTTCTGGTTTTATAAGGACATCCTACTATAAATCTTTCTAAAATTCGCCTGTTTTTTGTTTATTTTATTTTACTCAGGCTAGTAATGACCACGACAAATACCTAAATGCTGAACTAAGCAAAGATTCTATCCCTAAATTTTATGTGGGAAGCTTAAATTTCTTCTGTAAAGCCAACAACAGTAAATAAGTTCGGTATTGGTTATTTTCTTTTTGTTAAACCATAACCAAAAAAATAAAATCTCTATAGAATCTTAAGGGAAATCAAAAGTCTAGGAAAAGAAAAAACAGAATTAATGCCATATCCTTCCCAATCTCTAATCCACTCTCAAATAAGATTTTTGGCATCACTTCTCAGCCTTTTGGCTAAGATCAAGTGTAAAAAAGATTTTTGGTTAAAATAAGTCTTTTCAATTTATAATATTTAGAATGACAAGAGAAGTCCTATGACTCCATCCTGCTTTCAGCATCTGTCAAGAAAATCACAAACCTAAATCTCAATTCATGGGAGAATGCTAACAGTAGCTGAATAATGCTTCCAGGAGAAAGCATATTATTAGAAAGGTTCAAGAGCAAATATTCACAGAGAACAGCAAAGCACTTTTTGGTTTTTTGCTTTTCAAATATGAGTTATTAGATTTTTTAAAATTATAGTTATTTTTGTGAAAGTCCTCAAAATAGGAAAACATATAATTACATATATATAATCGGTTTAAAATTCAGAAGTTGCTAGAGAGAAAAATAACTATGCTAATAATTTACTATTTTAGGTCATTTTTGCATTTCAACTACCTTTAATTATAAAACTGCCTTTAAGGGTTCCTGCTGTCCAACCCACATAACAGATCTTATCAAAGATACTCACATGTGCTAAATGGTGGAACACTGTAGAAGTGGACAGTCTATACTGCAGGTGGTAAGAATTCAGACTTCAGTTACAAAAGTGTTTCAGTGACAACGCAACCTATTATTCTGGGCATTTAACACTCTCCCACTTTTCATTTTATATCCTCACATAAAGAAGAATAACATGCATGAATTGGGATTTTTAAAATATGGGATATAATTTACATGTCCTAGACTATTACTACTTTGAAAATGTCCGGGGATGGGCAGTGACAGAACAGAACTCATTGGTAAGTGTAATAACGCAGCCTATACCTGCTTAAATAATAACACAGCAGAGGCGGCACGGTGAGTTCAGAGCACAGTCTCTGGAACTGACTGCTGGGTTTTCAATACCAGTTCCACCACTCATTAGCAGTGTAAACAAACAGCATCACCACATTTCATCTATGTCTTACCTTCCTCATCTGCAAAATGAAGATGGCAATAATAGAACCTACCACTTAGGGTCATTATACAAATAAGAGAACTTAACAGATGCACACTGCTCAAAAAGAAACTGCTACGTGGTAAGAGCTTTGTAAATGTTTGTTTGTAAATGTTTTCTGATTGTAAGGCTATTGTGCAAATTACAAAACGTAGTAAGCACTCAGCACAGGGCCTAATCCAGCCAGCAGTGATATTTTTATTCTTATGTTACAGGTTAATGAGAGCAAGCTTTATGAAATATTAGTTCCTTTATAAACAGTGAACAAATAAATAAGCATCTCATCTCACTGATTATCAAAGAGAGGTATATTAAAACAACAGCTCTCTTGTTTATTAAATGAGATCCTTTTAAAAAATCTAATTCTAGTAAGAGTATATGAAACTATAAAGCAATATGAAAATATTGCCAAGAACTATACAATGTTAATACTGTTTGACCCAATAATTCTACCACTCTACCCTAGAGAAAAAAAAAAAATATATATATATATATAAGAAAAGGTTTAAGCAAAAAAAAAAAATTTTTTTTATGTGTCCTTTATATTACAAAAAACTAGAAACAATATGTATGTCTAACAATGAGGAATAGTAATTCAGTATTTTTAAATAGTCAGCAGGTTTGGGATATGACACATATAACTAGATTTCTCCATCTTGGTGGGTCATTGATTATTCATTCATTAAAGGCACTGAAAGACTCAGACTTAATGTCATTTCTTTATTTCTCCAACATTTTTGTAACAGAAACTTTGGCAGAGGGGTAAGGGGATGGTTAACATCTATGATACCCCATTGAACTAGAGTGCCATGAAATGGAATAGAAAAGTACTGATTAACTGATGGTTAATCTTCTTGATGAGAATTTATGCAGTCATTGACAAGGACAGTTTTCAGTATCATACAAGTTGTTTCCAGCAATATGAGAAAATATATTAATATAATTTTAAGAAAATAAAAAGAGTTTGACTCAAATAAGGAATCCCTAAGCGTATGAGAAAAGCTCCAATGGAAATATCCCAACGTGAGTTGTGGCATCATGTGCAAATGTTTCTATAATGTGACGCTACTTCTCTAATGAAAACAAATTCATAATAATAACAAAATCAATGTGAATTAGTGATAGCAAGTCCCATCTTCTTTCTTCCTGATTTGGAAGTACAGTTTGTTTCTCTGGCTGTTATCTTAATAAGGCCTGAGGGGGAGAATCTTTACTGAAAGTGACCTGTGACAAGAAAATAGAAAGCAAACAGAGCGGTCCTTTAGCGTCACCGGGAGAACACGGGAGCAGCCAGCCCTGTCAATTTGAAAGAAGCTAATGAAACATTATCTGCAGGTGAGCGGACTGTCTCCCAGCATTACAACTCTAAGCTACAAATGATTTCCTAACCACAGAGGTAAGCACTATACAGATACTCTAAGACAAATGCTAACGCTTCCCCGTGCCGGGTCCTTCACGAACCTCTGGCTTTCACCTGTATGCCTTTTCCTCCCCAGGAGAGGACCTGGGGGTGCTGGGGGGCACACCTGAGCAAGCCATGCCAGTCACGTCCCTTAATTTCTTAGTTTGAATTTTAGCAGCCTGGTACACACACCTCCTTATATTTATGTACAAATAAATAAAATGTATGTGTACATAAACTAACGCTCCCACAAACTTTGAAAATGGTGATTTTCATTGTGCTGGAGAAAGGAATAAACATCAATTTCCAATCCTTATAATTATTTGATTATGGTAAAATAGTTTCAGGAAATCATTGTACAAGAGCACAGTAGGCTATGAATTATGGGGAAGAAAGAAAAACAACAAAACCTAATTAATAACAGACAGTTCACTTTTATCTATGAACTTTATTAATATATCAGCTCCCCAAGTTCACTGGGGCCATAATTATATCTGATGCAATACATTCTACTCAAACATGGTTTTTTCCTTTTTGTTATCACCTAATGAGGTACTTAATTTTTAATTAAATTTCATTTTTAAAGTATAGAGTATGTATAAAAGCCACAGCAAGTGTGCAGCATCTGTTCACTGCATCTGCACTCACTGCCACAAAAATTAACCTTAATCTAAAGAGGCACAAATGGGTTTTTATGCCATCAGGAGGCCCACGTACTGAAAAATCAATGACGGTCCAGCCCAGACAAAGAGCAGCTGTTTCCTAATATTCCAGTTCCACACTGAGCCCATCTGTAACCCCCAATGACTAGCTGAAAACTGCCCACACCCTCACTTTGCCCAGGTGGCACTGTCAGAGAAGGGACACTGTCCCAACGCCTTGAACTGGATTTGGTGGAGACAAGACAGAGTGGGCGTGGCCTAACACGCAGCATTTCCGGAGCACCTTCTGTCACCATCACTCACTCAATGCTTTAGTAAAATAGTAACCCATCTTATTTATTTCCTGTGTCCAGAAATTTACCGAATGAGACAACTTACCCACTGTGTTAGAAAGGCCAAGGAAGGTTACGAGTGGACTGATTCTCAACCCTCTAAAGCAGGGGTTCTCTCCCTGTAACTCATGAGACTTCTAAATCAGGCCGTCATAACCTTTTCTGAAATGTGTGTGCTTGTACCTTCCTAAATGACATGAAGTCAAGATGTTCTGGAGAGAGAGGAGGAAAATTAGTGTGTGCAAAAATGGAAAGAAAAGGAAAATATGAGGAGTGGTCATACTTTCCTTGGCACACCAGAAATTCCTGGAAATCCTTTCAGGGGTTACTTTAAACATAGAATTCCATAGGAGAGAGTAGGAGGGAGAGAAATCTCAGAGCTCATAGGTGAGAAGACAGACTCATGTTCTTAATCTAAAATGTCATCTTGCCTATTTTCCCCACTTAAAACAAAACAAACTTTAAAAAGCTAAATTGTATGAACTTGAAGAACCCATGTGCCACCATCTTGATGAGTTTTCCTGATTCAGTCTAAACTGAAATTTTAAAAGCCTCATGTTGGGACAAATGTCTAGGAAGTATAAGAACACCATGCAGTGACACATTCCTCTCCTAACCCTGTGGCACTGTACCCCTGATATCTCATAGGCTTACCTCTATAACACTTCAGGAGATCTAATGAATGAGGTTACCATCTTGTCATCTTAGTTTTCCCACCATAGGGAAGCCCCCATCATGGGGGTTCTGATAAGCCCTGGACATGTGACTTGAGTGGAAGCAGCTCTGGCTGGTCACAGATTCAAATGCAGAGATCTAAAGGAGCACAGGGGCAGTGGGTTGAGAAGTCATAGGGAGCACCCTCTGTGGATGTCACAGACGTCTCTCCCTTGGCTGACTGCTGCCCAGTCCATCTTTGGGGTGCAGGGACTCCCTGATGCAGTGAAGTGCCATGCTCCTGATGTATGCTGGACACAACCATCTGGGGCCTGAAACAGCCCTCGGTCCGCAGCCTGAATGGTGACTGTCTCCAGAAGCATCTTGACTGTGCTTCAAGCATCAGGGTTTATTAAAACCCCTAAGGGATATAATCCCTGAATGCCACTAAAAGGTCTCCAGCTGCTACTGCGTACGAACTAGGCCTAATGAGAGAGGAAAGGGACAGGGCAGGGAGAGTGAAGGACGGGAAGAAAGGATTCAGACCAGGGCAAGTTATCCAAACAGAGCCCCCATCCAAAAAGAGTTAGGTTTTATCAGCTTAAGCTTTCCTGCCTCCTTTCCCAAAGCTATTTTTCCCCACATAATTCTCATTAATTCTTTATAGCTGTTTTCTTTAAAAATAATAATAATTAATAATAATAAAGGCAAAACACAGCTAGAGAAACAGCGTAAGTGTGTGAATATCAGAAAGACTAGCCAGATGAATTACCTGGAAACAGGACTAAATATGTCCTCTCTAAAAATCTGAGAGGGAAATTTTTTTTCAGGGAAAAGAATTAGAATAGCTCTCCATATTAGTCTCTCCCTTCTTCATGGTTCTGAAAAGGTCTTTTCATCCCATTAAGTTAAGCTGATTAATATAAATTCAGCAGTTTGCCCATGGATCCTTTAGAAGTGGTGATAACAAGCTAAAAGAGGCAGGCGGAAGGTTTTTGTGCCAGAGCCAATGAGGGGGGTTACTTCTTAAATTCACCATTGTCATCCTCAAACAGCTACCTCGCTCAGATTCGTCAGAGAAACATTATATTGTACTTGTTATCTCCTAGGAACCTCCAGAAAAAGTTTTGCACTTACTTATAAAGAAAAGGAGAGAAAAAGAAACATTTAGAAAAAAGTAGGCAAATATTTTGCTTCGTTTCAAAATTACTTACACAAATTAATGAATAAAACATGGCCTGTAGAGAAATGTTCATTAAAAAGAAAAGGCTATTTTATTTGAAGAAATTTCATATGTAAACAGAAATTTGTAGTTTTTGCTGTACAGTAAAACAAGAAGGTGCATTCAGTTTTTATTCATGAATACTTACTTATTTTGTCCTCTAAAAATAAAAATCTTTGTTAATTACCTAGTCAGTACCTAACACACAGTAGATACTCAAGAGTTAATAAATAAATTTCCTCAACAAATTTTAAGACTGTTGCTTACTTTTAAAGTTGAAAAAAAATTGTAAGATTGTGTAACATCAACTTGCAAATGTCTCAACTGCTAAAGTCTGCGTTAAATTCATCCACAAAAATATTACACGGTGTCTATTATGTGAGAAGTCCTGAACAAGGGGACAGAAAGACAAGTAAACCTGCTTTGCAGGAGTTGAAGTATTTTCCTAACCACCTTTAACTTGCATAATACTAAACAGTTCATTTATATTTTATGCAAAGTATTTTTCCCATCTGACTAAATTAAATTATTCTACCATTCAAGATAAATTGTTTAAAAGTCCTCCTACATAGCATTCACTATTCATATGTTAATGCTACCAAATTCATTTCTAGCGAATCCTTGTGACAGTGTATGTCATGCCATCCTGACCAATTTGCCCATAATGTATTAGATCAAGTTTTATAGTTTGTCTGGTCCCATGATTAAATTTGCCCTAAAATACTAGATCAAATAATTATTGTCTAAATTTTACTTCAAATAGTTTTGGGGAAAATGTTGCTTGTTTTTATTCATATCACGTAGACAGTGTATATACTTAAAGTCATTAAGTCTTTACAAAATAGCCCTCAAATATTTAAAAGTATTAGGCATTTTTAAAGATGCAGTTTCTTGATTTGAAGATTGTTAAAACAAAAACCATTAAAAGACCTTCCTAAACCTTGACCAAAGCATTTATTTAGCTATTACCATTTTCTCTAGATAAATATGGAGAATTCAGTTAACATTAAGAAAGCCAAACTCATTTGACCACACATTCCCTGTGGCCTGAAGCCTGTCATTTGTTTTGCCATCATCAATTCATCTCTTCAAACGCCTAAGAGGCTGAGGCAAACAATGCATCTGGGAAAAACAACGAATACAGGTCTACTTTCCCTTTTACTATGAAGAATAATCACAGGTTAGCTGGGGCTTACAATTATCCAATACAAAAAGGGTTAAATGTAGCTCCATTTCTATGGAATGAAAGATGAGCAGAATCAAAGCAACTACTATATGCTTAACAGCATTCAGTCTGTTATTTTAAAAATGCTACGAAGTGAGTGCCTACTGTGTGCCAAGCACTATGCTAAATACAGTAAACACACGATTAACTAAGTGTTACTTTGACACCAAGGCAATTGCAATGTCTCTGGTATAATGTCTTTACTGAGGTAAGAAGTTACTATTGAGTGATACTAAAGGGTAAAGGGGAGGGTGGGGGGGGGTTACAAATGTAACCCTCCTGTAAACACAGAGACAGGAAGGGTCACACCCATTCATTCATATTGCGTGTGTCGTATTGAAAGAGGTGGCTGTTAAGAGAGTATTAAAACGATTGTCTCTGCAGAAATGAAGTAATTACATGGGGGTAGCGGTGGGGAATATTGCTACTTACTATCAGTGGGCACTGTCACTGAATGTGGTTCTTAAGATGAAATTTCCTTGATTCCAAAGAAATGTGTGTAAAGTATGAACATTTGAGATCAGTTCTTCAAGTTCCCCCAGTAATAGTAATAAATTTCACTGGAATTAAGACTTCTAAATATTATTATCAGCACATTGCAGCCTAGCTAGTAGGCATGTTTAAGTAAAGTATCATATAAATGAAAGTCATGATATGCATAACGACCCTGGAATACCAATCATGGTCTTATTTTCTGAAAATAGCATCTGTGATGGTGTCCCTCTGATAACAATTATAATACACAAGCAAATGACAGTAAATAAGATAAAATGCAGTTTATGTGTGTATTTAAATAAAACTATTTCACTTACATATTAACTAATATTAATGCATTTCTATCTTAGGCAATTGTGGAAACTTAGGAACCAGGCATTCAAACTTCCCAGCAGATATACAGCTACTATGTATATACACTTTCTTCAGCATCTCACAATTGCATCATGGATACAACATTCTGTAATGGATTAACAGTAACTCAATTATTTGTAAAAAAAGAAACATAATTAGCACTGTCATTACAATGAGCTCTTATTTAAGAATGTCTTTCAATAAAGATAACTATATTATTATATTAGCTGGACATAAATATTAGCAACATAAAATGATTTTAATATTCATTACGATAAAAATATTACAAAATTACAAGCTAGTGGAAAAAAATGGATTCTACAAAACTTAGACTGCTTTATTAAGTAACAAGGAAATGCAAAACACCACGTCCAACCAACGGCTAAATGCAGAAACACTGGCAAACACACTCCTGCTATCGGCAATGGTTGCTCCTCACAAATCACTCTGCCTAAGACCTAACCTCTAAGAGGACACATCTTCACACCCTGTGATTGCGATTAGCTCACTGAAAGCTCATGATGCCACAGGAAGCGGGGTGAATCCAGTCCAATCTACCCATGACACTGATTAGGAATAATTTGACTAGAAACTGCTGAGAAAATAGACCCTAAAGTGGGCCAGGCATCTCCAAATAAATGAAACAATTTCTCCCCTGTAAGCAGGTCTGTTCAATGCAAGGCAGGCATAAAAAAGATGCGTTAGGTAAGAGTTGCTCATTACTATTTATATACCAATCTCTGCATTTACCATCATCTTGATGCAAATGCACTTAATAACTTAAAATTTTAATCGATTTTCTGGCCAAGTCATTCTTTTTTATACAGTAAACTGGCATCTTGGAACTTATTTTAAAGATTCAGTGTGTCTTATCCATTCATCACTGGTTATTAAAGTAATTTTTGAAACGTTCATTCCATATTATAAAGTCTACCATAACATAATTTATATATTTTGACAATCATATATAAAAAATAATCAAAATTAGATGATCTATATCAAAAAATAAGATAAAAAATTGCAACAATGGAGTTGGGTTTACATAACTCACAATAAAGACTTATATTACACACGGTGTGCTGTGTTCCAATACTTACACATTTATCCAATTTTCCAGTATTCCACATTCTGCATCTTTTCTCCTCCCAAAGGCAAAGGGAAAACCAACAAAAACCAAAGTTTCAGTAAATCATCTTACTGATCTTACAGTTATCATTTGAAAATATATTTGTTTTAGTCTAGGTTCTTCTTTTTATTCTTTTGAAATACTTTTTAAACTCTTCTTAATTTTAAGAACCAAATTAAATTGAGAGTTTAATCAGACACAATTCAGTCAAAATCTCTTTGTGTCATATTTCAAGATTGGGCTCACCACGTGGATGAGGTGGCTGGCTAAGTGTGGATAGTTGGATACGTGTCATACATTATTTTTCCTACTGATTAACTGTAACTCCAGTGTGGTTTTCCAGAAAAATCCTTAAAATTATGTTTAAAGTAACTCAGAAAACAAAAAACTTTTAAAGTAATCTTTAAAGTCATGATGAAAGTTTAAAAAAAACCCTGGAGTTCCCCGGTGGTGTAGTGACTAGGCTTCGGCGCTGTCAACGCTGCGGACTGGGTTCGATTCCCAGTCAGGGAGCTACCCACATAGAAACAAACAAACAAACAAAAAAACCTGTGTGTCCTCTTCAAAACTTTACACATGTCATAAACACACACACATGCATGCACACACACACACACACACACATAAATTCTTCTGCATGGATAAAACAAAATGGGGAGGGAGAGTAAATTACATGTTTTAACCAAGGAAATTAAAAAGACCAAAAGATTCATGAAGTTGCAAATCACCTCCCAGAGGACAACAATCCTCTCATTTCACAGATAAGAAAACTGGACTTGACCAAGGTTAAATGACTTGCCCAAGGTCAAAGCCTTGACATCGTTCAGATCTTCTGAGTCAGACACTCCAGACTAAGAGATCAGCCATTTCAATCACCTTGTAAAGATGAAAAACCGAGTCTCTAGATGTTTGCTTAGGTCAAACATCCTGTTCATAGAAAAGTGACATCCACTTTACCTGACTTTAATATATGTTTAAAAAATAATACCTTATCATTCAAACTGACCAAATCAGAAAGGATTTTTATACAATTAACACATGAGTTCACTTAGGTTACCGAAAACATTTAGCAATAGGCAGACAAGAAAATGAAGAGAGGAAGTCTATGGGCAGAACAACAACAGTAATAATATCTAGCCTTCACTGAGGAACATTATGCACCAGGCATTTATGTGTTTACCTTCTCATTGCGTCATCACATATCATACACCCTCTCTACTTTACACAAATGGAAACAAAACGTTAAAGAAGAGTTGGCATTTGAAGCCAGGTCACCCCAACTCCAGAGCTAGTCAATGCTCTCTCCTGGATAGATCTCTGTGTCATTATAAGATTCTTTTGTACATAAAAAGATAATGAAAAATATAGAAATTCATTGAAAACTATTTACTTGCTAACATTTACTAGCCATAGACTAGATGCCAGGCATTGTTCTAATGTAACATGTCATTTAATTATCAGTGACTTTGTCAGATAAATAAGTGCATTATGATTCTCATTTACAGATGAAGACGACGAAGCAGGGAAAGGTTAAGTAACTTGTCCAGGCCCATGGCCTCTCGTTACTGGAGGAGCTGAGAGCTGTATGTACCCGAAGCCTCAGACTCTTCACCATCATGGGCCAGACCTGCTGTTTCTGCATGTAAACCATAATCTCTGACCTTAAGAATCTTACAATCCAATGATTATAGAACACATCAAGGATGCAGAGAGCACACACAAACTACAGTATGATCCACGTACCAGTATTATTCATACAAATAACTGAAGCAGAAGACAGGGTGGCAACTTAAGCTGCAGAGGCGCCAAGGGCACTGTACGAGGAATGAATCGCCTAATACGCCCAGGATACATTTCAGCTAAAAGACCTGGGTTTGCCTGGCAAAGCTGATGTCCATAATGGATAAGGTGCCCAAATTCTTCCTTCCTCCTCCATGCTGTCTCTCTGGAGATTAGATGGGAACCTAATCCATCTACATTCTGTCAGATTTTTGTCTTTGAAACTAATCAGGAAAAATTTACCGGCTATTAAGCTATAGGGCAAAAATTCCTATGATGGAAGTGAAAAAGTGCGGGTGGGATTTTGGGACACAAAAGAATATAGAGTCAATTCGAGTATTCATATACTATCCCCTATAGTTTAGAAAAACATGTATTTCTTGCTCAAAATGTGTTTACTGTGGAGCAAGCAAAAGCTGCACTTAAAATTTTTAAGTACATCTGTATTGTTATTATGCAAACCAAAAATGACTCAAAGTGCAGTCATTTAGATTAAAAATGGGGGAAATTTTCCTGACTACATGATTGTTAAACTGAGACTTTTATTCAAGGACTATTCAGAATTTCTTCTGAAATTCTTCAAAACCAGCTCTATGCCTTGGCCAGCCCTCAGGAATCAAGCTTACCTGAATGCAGAGGAGGGCCGGCTGGCATGTGAACTACTAGCAGTCAGATTGTTCTTCACGTACAACATGCACTGTATGTACACTTGACCTCACAACGAGCTAGAAAGAAGGAATCCACGAAACATTTAACCTCTGGTTGTACTAATTATCTGCCGTGGGTTCAACAGTTCCTACCTCCACAGTCCACTATCTGCTCAGCAAGACGGAATGCATGTGCACTTTAACCCTGCTTTCGTATTAGCATACAGCCCCCATCATTCCTCTCCACTGTACCTCCCAACATCACCTTTCAACATTTCACTGGGTTTCTATTAGACAAAGTGTGTCACCCACACAGCGCAGCTAAGTGGTGAAGGGCCACGTACCGGCCAAATTCAAAGCACATAAAACTCAGTTTTCTCAGCCGTAAAACGAGGATTATTATAATGCCTCCCTCACAGAAGCTGTTGTCACGATAAAATAAATAATAATGATTGTGAAGACCATAAAGCACTGTGCTTGGTATACAGTAAGTGCTTAATAAAGGGAGCTATTCAGAAATGCCCCCGTTTCTGGAGCGGGGCAGGAGCACTTCCGCAGCCTGTAAAAGCAAAAGCGACTGCTGCTACTCGCGGCTGAGCATTGCGGAGCCGTTCCTTGGGGCCTTGGAAAGTGGGATTCAAAAGCCCAAATGCGCTCAATCCAGCTCTTGCAGCTTGGGAAGGGAGGCAGGCAGAGCCCCAGATGTCAGTCTCCCCTAAATACAGCCGGACGTTGGTTTGGTGGGCTTTGTTTTCCTTTTTCTGTTTCACGTAATAGGTTTCTGCTAATGATTTTTGTGCACAATGTTTTAGCTAAAAAATATACTTTGAAAACAAGTGCTCAATCCATAAATCAGTGAAACAATTCAGCCATACTAGAGCACTCCCCAGGTTCCATGTGAAAATATTTAAATTGCCCTGCGTTCTACCCTCACATAACCACTTATAAACAAAGCCTAGTTTGAAGAACTTCAACACTGTCCAGTATTCAGTTCTATTTAAAAACAATTAGTAGCTGAGATACATAACCGCACAGAACAATTATAATACATATGAGAAGTCTGTTAAGTTCATTCATGGTAAAAAAAAATAATAATAATCCATTATAATGACCTTTCTCCTTGATACCAAAAACAAAGCCTCCCAGTGACACCCGACAGCATGGCTAACCCACCCATGCTTTAGATACATTCACCAGCTCCCCTTCGCACCAAATTAAATACTTTCTGTACATGGATCCCAAGTCCACGTACAAGGTCACCGCCAGCAGGTCTTTACTCCTGGTGCTATGGATCCCTGGAATATTCTTCTACTACTTCACACCATCTCTATTAAAATCATATTATTCGAGGTCTAAATTTCTCCTCATCCAGAAAGTAGTTCCTGAAATCCCTGAACGGATGTGCTTTCTATCTCACTCCATAGCAGGCCATGCTTTACCATGACGTATTTGTTTATTATTAGTGGCCTGAGTGAAGCAGGACGTTTTGATCACTGCCTTGACAACTAATGAATTTTCTAATTGTCTGGGTATTTGCCTGAATGTGGTCTTTAGCACTGACATGCTCACACCAAATATCACAGAAGATGAGGCATTAAGATGAAGGGATACTTACACAACGTATCAGTCAAAATAAACAACAATCCAAGTACACTATTGGTTTTACTACGTATTTATTAAAACTTACTTTGTAGTCAGGACACACGAGCATTTGTTTTTAAGGATGTTTACTTTTCCAGTTCATAAATGTACTAGGATGGTTTTCACTAAAACATACGTCAGCCAGCTGTTTGTTTGGGTTCTTGAATTGAATGGTGAAAATACAGCCAGTTTTCACTCAAAGTACTGTACTTTAAACAAGGGAAGTTGTGCTATATTTAAATGATTTAATTTTCTTTTTCTAAATAAAAGTTCAAATTTTTCATACAGTAAGAACATGTCCGCTTCAGAACTTCCATTGAGATGGCATATGGTCCTCCCTCACCCATCTGATACCCGAGGGATGCCGAAGGACTTAGGAGACCCAAGAGAGTGTGCAATTCGACATGACAGCTGGAGGAGGGAAGGCTGACAGAAGCTTCAGCACAGGTATCAGGGAGGGAGGAAGACTGTTCTGGAATTCAGGGTTACCCCTTATCTCTCTCTCAAGTCCACCAAAATGCTACTTTTCATTTGCCCTGGAGAAGACAGCATCGCAGGCATGAAGGTTTCACTCAGAGAGGGGCTAGACTCACCAAGACAAACGGTGTCGCGTACCCTAAACTCCTCTGTGACAGACAGGGTAGACAGTGTTTCTGCACTTCAGTCTTGCAAATTCTCTGTAACCCGGCATAAGCTCCTGCCTGCTTTGTAGCCGGTTTCCCTTTCCTCTACATGGCGCATTTACGAGCTCAGCTGTGGGCCCTGTGCCCTGCCCTCCGCAGCCTTTCTTCTCCTCCTAACACATGCATACTGCAGCCGGCTCTGGAGTGCTGACTAAGGAGGACAATGGGAGGCTTTGAGCTGGCCTCAGCCCCAGACCCAGTCAATATTTACTTCAGTTCAGAGCCACTGTTTTAAAGCTCCTTCCAAGCAGAACTCAACAGTTGGGAGTCCCTAGAGGTTCCTAGATTTTATTTTAATAAGGGGGCAGAGGGCTGCACAGATAGAGTAAATAGATTATTGTCCAAACCACTTTCTCAGAAAAAAACAAGGGAGGCTCTTCAACGAAACAGGTTAGATTTTCTGTAGTAATTAGCAATTTATTAAAAGAAGAACCAATATACTTTCCAACACTGTTACTGAAGTCTTCAAACTGCTGCAATGCAAATCCACCTAATGTGACCCCTGTACATCCTGTGAGCAGGCCCTGATCCTATCAGCCGCCCAAAACTTGCCAACTGTTGCCTATTCTGCCTGCAGCCGCAATGCTAGCGCCCTAGGCAAAGTGAGTCCAAACCCTTGGCTGACTTCCAACCAGGATCTTCTGCATACCACCAACTCAAATGTGTCCTAACATGAAGTTGTGATTACCAAACACCCTGAATTAAGAGTGTGCTCTGGCCAAGACTAGTGTATGTGTCGGCTATCTTGGCAATTTTGGAAAGGTTGGTCTATGGCTTTGAAGAGAGGAGCTGAAAAAAAATAAAAGTCACAAATACTCTTCCTGCCAGTGAAAGTGGCTCACTACAGGACGACAAGCGGAAGGTGAGACGGGGCAGGACGAACAGCTGGTTCTAATACCATGTTAAAGAAAGTGGAGTTGCCTTTTATTGAAATAAATGCAGAGATATTCTCTGTATTAACAGTAAAACTATTTAACTTGAAATATTTTTGTATCTGCCTAGTTGGTTTAATTTTTTTTAAAGGTCAATTGTCATAAAACTAACCTAAAGTGATAGTTTGGAAACTTTATTAAAATGATTAAGGCCATATAAAATTACGAGAAATTTCAGTTAGATAGCAGAGGAAAGAAATTCATAGTTGTCTGCTGTAACCAATTGCTTATTATTCCATTCAAATCAATAAGTAAGCTTTGTTCTTTTTCCTTAAAGACCTAACTGTACATTCCATTCACATTTTACAATTTTCATAAAGACAGACAGACGATCTGAAAAGTTTAATACAAGAGACATTAAAAAAGATTTGCAACTATCCAAACTTAAAAATTCTAGCTTATGACCACCCTGGTATTAAAGGGTGGTTCACTATTGTCTAGATTCTACACATCCAAAATATACTGACATAATTTGGCATTTCACAAAGAGAATTGAAGAAAATTCAAACTACCTCTCCTCCAAAAATTATAAGGTAAAAGGTTAAGTATACTAGGTACAGCCTGTTCTAATGTTTGCTTAAATTCATCCAATGCACTGAAATATGTTCAGCTCTAATCTTTGCTACATTATTTACCATATTAATAAAAGCTAAATAATTAAAATGCAACTCAATCCAATTACTGGATTGCTATACACTCAATTTGATCAATCAACATGCTGTCTTTGAAAGAAAATACTGAGTCAGCCTAGCTGAGATGAAGTCTATCGTTGTTATTTTTAAACTGATACATAAGAGTATAAGGAAATTTTTTTTAATAATTCAAAGTGTCAATAAGTAAGTCATCAAAATTTAAACTTCTTGACTACCCTTTTGCCAAGAAAGAATGCCTGGAACACAGGAGGGATAGTAACCATTAACATTCATCAGACACCAAATTCAAGTAACATAAAATCACATAATTTTAAATTTGAAATAAACTCTGAGCAAACTCATTCCCTTGACAATTCTTAACTTCTAATTTAGCAGGACAAAAGAAACCCGCTTTTGTATGAAATAATACTAGAGCAACAAAGGTCTGTCTAGCAGCATGTCAATGAGCACAGGAATTCTAAATATTAAAACACTGTATTTTTAAGAGTTAATAGTGCTCTTTCAAATAATTTTAGTATTGCTAATACTACTAAATTCAATATTTTTATTGCTTCTGGCCAAGTGCTGTCCTCAATTGCCAGTAAATTTCTGTGTATAGCACATAAATATCATTGGTAATTTCCCCTATGAATTACCTTATTTTTTTTTTTGCATAAATGAGATTTATACCTTCAGGAATAAAACATTATAAAATAATTATATAAGTATATGATTGCAATTTTAAAACAGTAACAAGCATGTTTGCTATTCTCCCAAGTAACTATAAACATATGAAGTACAACCTGCTTTGAATAACCACTAGACAACTGTACAGGAAAGTGGCCCTTTGACAGTACTGTGTTACTCAGGTTTCAATGCATTAAAATATATGTTCCTTGACAAATTCTGTTTCCTTTTCTCAGCTAGATGGTGTTATAATCTATTTATGCTCCTAACATCAATGTGTGTATAATTAATATGTACTAGGTTTAAAAGCAATTGATAACAGAGTTTTTTTAAGTACAGGGTGTCAAGAGGTTAAAACACGTTCTTTTGGCAATAGGATTCAGAAGAACCCAAGGGTCCTATGGGGGACAGCCCCAGACAGGAATGGATTTGCTCTTATAAGCCCTTCATTGTAAATAGGAGCATTCTCCAACAGGGTGTCAGTATTCATTAATTCCTCCTTTGAGATGAAGATACCTCATTATACCTGTGAAGTCCAAAGCACAATATTAGGGTTTTAGAAGTCTAAAGAGGAAACCATATAGAAGAGACAAACTAAGAGGGGATGGAGGAGGGGATTTTAAAAAGAAACTTGAGCAACTTTACATAGGAGACCCCAAATTCCTTTCAGGGAAAAAGGTCCTCCAGACTCACCTCTCAACTGTCATTCTTTGCATATTATTAGTCTTGAAATCACATTATTATCTTGAAATCACAAGATAAAAGTTAAAATGTGAATTGCTTTCAAAGAAAACCCATTGTAGATGCATAAATTATATCTATCAGGGACAACATATTAATACATTACAAAATAATACAATTCAGCCCATCTTGTAAACTGTCAACTCTTTCTTCCATAATGCTTTGAAAATGTTTTCATTTGTAAGAATATACTTTCTACGTAACTCACAATATATAAAATTATAAAGTGAAATATAGTACAAAGTAAGGTGACCCTCTTAATCTTTCTTCTTTTCATAATGGTTTTATAACAACTTGTAAAGTCCTGCCACAGATATAGTTTCCTTTAAATTTTCAGATATAGTTTCCTTTAAATTTTCACAAATCTAAAGAATACATTATTTCTATTATGCCGATATATTTAGTAGGGTGAAGAAACTCAGCTCACATTCATCACTACGAATAGCATATGTATGACTCAACTAGAAAATTTAACTAGATCTAAAATGTAACAAAAAGATGTTAACAAAGACAACTGAAAAATCCAATCTGATAGAAGTTTTTTTAATATTTTACTCTCTGAACCCTTGCCTAGACAACACCCAAACCCATTTGAAGCTCTATCCCAAACAGCTGCTGTTATAAAATCTC
This sequence comes from Lyroderma lyra, assembly GCA_004026885.1. Taxonomy (NCBI): domain Eukaryota; kingdom Metazoa; phylum Chordata; class Mammalia; order Chiroptera; family Megadermatidae; genus Lyroderma; species Lyroderma lyra. Next base: position 100,937 of record PVJL010000183.1, read on the forward strand.
AAGGTGAGATGTACAGGAATGCTTTTACTTTATGCAGCCAAATTAATCTGTAAATTATACATATCAGTGTACCTCAGAATTTGGTTACAACCTGTTAATTGGATAATAAATTACTCTTGGGAGTTCTCTGGTGGTGCAGTGGCTTAAGGCTCTGGTGCTATCAGTGCTGCGGCCTGGGTTCGACTCCCATCTAGAGAGCTACCCACATACAAAAAAAAAAAAAAAAAAAAAGAAAAAGATAATAAATGACTCTTAATAATCTTGAATTTAAAAAAAACCATTGATGTATTCATTCTTTATTTTTTAATGGAGGAAAAAAAATAATTAGAATTACTGACCCTCTTCTACTTTAACCAAACACAGCAATGACCACAAATCTTAGGTACATCAACTCCACTTTGAACAAAGCCATTGCTTAGAGATATGCAAGTGACTTCATTTTAATTAATGAAGTTAACCTATTCTAAATTCAGTAATTATCTGAGTACATACCACATTTCTCTTTTAGGAACCACCTAAGTTCACACGAGTCACAAAAGATTTTTGCATTTGTTTATCTAACAGAATCATAAAACTAGAAACTCTAAGTGATCATGACCTCAAAATTACAGTATGCTTCATTACACCATGGCAGACATAAACCTAAAACCAGTAACATCTTGATTTACTATTCTTAATAATATTCATAGTTCTTACAGAATGTTATCCAATGTTTTCATTAAATCCACTTACCAAGGATTTAAAAATGAAAAGATTTGCTTCTGTTTGATAATTAACTATAAAACTGTGTTGGTTAAAATGATTATGAAAACAAAAAGATACTTGAATTAAAGAGTGCTCACCATCCTTACCCTCTTTTTGTCTGTTTTCATAAAAACATAGCTGATTCACAGAACCATGTCACCTTGCTTTTTATGATCATTTCATAGAGGTATATTATTAGTTAAGTAAGTCTACTTATTGATGCTTTCATAGACTTTAAAGTTCAGTTAGGAGCTTAGAAATATTGTATTTATACACAGAGTGAAGAACCACCACCAAAAGTAAGCAGGCAAAGCATTCTGGATTCAACTAGCTCCATTCTTTACTTGTTAATACAAGAATCACGTAGTATTTGTTTTGCAAAAGCAAATGATACATAGGTTGTGCAAAAAGCAGAAGTGTATTTACAGATATTACGTATATATACTACCTAGTATAAAGGAACAAAGATTTCTCATGAAGGACACTGGAATCATAGAATTTTAGAGCAGGAAGGTATTTTTCGCCAAAGTTTTTTATAACTCCCCTGGCAGTACAGGCTCCTGAAAGCCACCTACAAGAAACCCAGGTAGTGGAGGCAGAGAAACTGTTCGTCATCTTCTGTGCTGAATGTAAAATGAACATTCGGGGTTCATTTAACCATATAGGTTTAAATTGGAAAGCATTAAAAATCTGTTTTTGAGGTGTCATTCTGGCATTGTCATATAAAATACAGCTGGGAAGGGTTTGCAAATAAATGTCCTTGGACATTTATGGCAGGGTCCTTCTTGACTTACAACAAAATCCATGGCCTATTATTTTTGTTACTAGTATATTTTTTAATGATGCATGAACATCAATGTAAAATAAAATCTATCTGTCAGAGATTTGGGGAAAGGAAGCCATAAATAAAGACTACTAGGCCTTAAGACCAATAGCTTTTATTCATGCAAATACTAAGCCACTTTAGAAACTGTAGAACTATACAGGACATTCAGGGTAAATACTATCAAAGAGGCCTTGATGAGGAGCCAGAAGTAATCTCTCTCCCACTGACTCATCTAGAACCTTATTGCTCACACTGTGCTTTACAGCCCAGCTGCACAGTATCTCCTAGGAGCTTGTTACAAATGCAGAATGTTGGGGCTCAACCCCAGATCTATGGAATTAAAATCCATATTTCAAGACCCCCTCAGAGGATCTGTATGCACATTAGAGTGTGAGAAGCAATGATCGAGAAATTGCTAACCAAATACTCCATGATGGCAGGTATGCTGTTTATACTGTTCACTGAGACGTCTCCAATACCTGGAACAGTGTAGAGCTGACAGTGAACTTTTGATAGATATGTGCTGAATAAATCCATACACGAAGAATTCTTTCATAGAATTTTCTACTTTGCCCTCTGATTATGCATATAAAATTCTTACATCTGCATGAAACTGCAAGTTCCTTAAGGATACAGATGCTCTCTTACTCATCTCTGAATCTGCCGTATGCCTCCCACTGTTTACAGAGATCACTCAATAAATATGTTATCAATGATAACTTTTATATATTTGATATAGCAATATATTATTACTATTGGATATTAGCTATATTATTGCTTTAATGTAAAAACTTTGAAAAAATAAGTTAAAATCAACATATAATTCCTCAATTCATGCACCTGGCTTTGGTTTTAATTCTAGTAAAGAGAAGTGACCCAAGGAATCAAAATAGTAATGGAAAATATTACATAAGGCCAAGTGCTGATTCTATGTGGTACCAGAGAACAGGGATGGCATGGATGACTGAAATCCAAAATTGATTCCAAAACCTCATGTTATTCAATAACCTCAAAGTCTTTTCTTGCCGAATCTCATACCAAAGCTGCTGTAAGTTTAAGAAAAGTTCTATTTTAGTTTTATTTTCTTTCTCAAATCCACCTACCAGTAGACAGACCCAAACACTGTAAAGTGGCCAGTCATCAAAAGAGAAAAATAGTGATAAGAGATCTACATAATAAACAACTAAGTGATTAGTCCTCAAATAGCCAGATATCAACACAAAAATCTAGAACTAAGTGAAGAAATAATTTATAAAAAATAAGAAATAATAAGAAATAATCTAATACATTATTAGCATAGATATATTGATGACAAGGCCATTCCAAAATAGTACTCAAAAAATGAGATATTCAGAGTTATAAATGCTGCTGATTCTCTCTGCTCATGCTACACAGGAGTGATACTAAAGTAAGGGGTTCCCTCCCTTCCCAATAAAGAACTAGTTAGTTTCGTTTTAATTAACTGAATTAGATTGTACTTTATATACACTTTTGTTTTGCTTCAGGGAACCCAGAGTTTAAAGTTAACCCATCAGAACAGCCTGACATGATACATACATATATATACACACACGCACACACACTATCTAATATACATACACGCACACACACACACACACACGTGCGCGCGCGCGCACACACGCACGCACGCACACACTCTCTGTCATGTTGTTATTTTCCCAAGAGTATAGTTGACAATGGTGATAGCAGAGTGTGTAATTAGTTTTCATTGTTCCCCTGACAGCTATAGTTCCATACAAGACCCTTTCCTTTTTATGTTGTAAATGCTATGGAAAAAATACACTAATAACAGGCATTTAATTATGGGTCCAGCAACCATAGTGGGAACATTGCCAGAAGAGATTGGAACCTCTCTTGGGTGCAGCAAAAAGATTGGGACTGCAAAAACATGTATTTGCTATGGGGGGAAAACGTTTGTTCTTCAATTACAGTGATGTTCAAAATACTGATGCAGGCATATGACAAAAATAATTTTAATTTTTTCCTTGAGTCTCTATTGACAACAAAAGTAGGTATACAAGGTTACATCAATATTAAAACCAAAAATACTATATCTGTATTAAAATATTAATAAGAATAAAGGCATTTCTTATTCATGAGGGAAATATTCCTTAGAATAGCTTTATGGTATCAATGAAGAGTACCAAGATTCAGTTTCAATGTTTTTTTTAATTTTGCTTTTCACATACTTAAAAAAATAGCACTCGTGATATCAAATATCTGGGTGCTACATTCCTTGAGGCTTACTTTAATTTGTTTTATACAGTATTTAAAACAAAGCATTCCCCAAGTTGCTGTCATGGCGGACAGCAGATCTGTCACTGAGGTCCTTTCTCGCCTGATTAATTAGTAATTGGGAGACACATTTTGGCAGCTTTCATTTCCCTATTATTTTCTCTCATTTGACACAAAACCCAGTTAGAGGCATGACTATTTGAACTGTACCCCTCTTAGTGCTGGGTCAGTACATTTTAATAAATGGAGCCCCTGCCAGAAAGCTACTGCAACAGGCATAAAAGTTTATTGAAGCAGTAACAGTAAACAAATCTATGAAGAAAACACTGAATGCCACAGTATCTAAAACATTAATGGTCTGTCTGAACCCAGAGGTTACTGGCAAGATTGCAGAGCAGAGATTAAAAGAAAAGGCCTTCCATCTGTCTTTTAAAAATAATAATACAGAAATATATAGAGAGGGCTGTTGGGCAAAATTCCAGCCATAGATGCCTTTATTTTTCATATTACATGGCTGGACACTTTCTGGACAGAGCTTGTAGATGATATAGACATAGACATAGATATAAGCTTAATAAAGCAAATACTTTGGTGAAGCAGAACCATACATTTGAGTCTCTTCCACTACCCCAACCCGATGAATACATTTATTGGAAGGCAAAGATCGATACTGACTACAGGGATCCAAAAGTCACGAACTCTCCATCTGAGCCAAAGAAACATTTTTCATAAAAGGGAAGGTGAGGAACCTAAACTTGAAGCTAAAAAGACTGATACTTTGGAGAACTGCAAATAGTTAGAGAATCAGTTTCAGGTTCTCCATCTCAAAGTGTCAGTCACTTCAAAAAGCATCCTGCAACGATGGTGGCTCAGGACACTTGTGTGCCATGGCAGCAGCCATGCTGTGTGGGGCAGAGGTCACAGCTTCCACATTCCGACATCTGTCTGTATTTTCTTGCCCTGAAACAATAGAAGGGGAACTAGGCTTATTTGCTCCCACTTTGTTTAACCTAATTGTTAAACACAAAGCATTATTTCTCCATATTTAGAATTATTTTTCTTTTCCCATTCGTCTCCATAAAATTAAACGCTATAAAAACTTAATCAAAAGGTTAAGTCCCCGATACATTATTAAAGTTCAGTAAATACGACAGTCACACATTCCACTAGGTAGGGTCTATGGAACATGAAATATCAAGTAGCATGTCCACTACCCTCAAAATATAAATAATTTGCACTATAATTATCCAACCAAAAAAAGTCGTGACCTGATTTTATTCCAACTACAAAACTGCATTTTTCATATGAGAAAATACTTTCATTTACCTTTATAAACTGTATTTTCATGGTAAGTGGCAAGAGCTAATTATTAATGATAGTTTCTACATATATTAATAAGTCACTAATGGAAAAAAACTTAGAATGGACACTCCGACGGCTTAGAAGCAGCAAGAAGAAACAAAAGTATTTGTTAGTTCATTTAAAACAAAAAGGTCACTTTGAACACTCAGTTATTTTAATCTTCTCCAACCAGTCCAAGAAAAATGGATGACAGATATCAGAGGAGGACAGCGTTTGGTACACACACTCTCAGCTCACACCTGGACTATGTAAAAGAAGTCTATGAGGCCTGTCCGGAAAAAACCCAGCCATAAATGCCTCGATGTTTCATATTACATGGCTGGGTACTTTCCGGACAGCCCTCATATAGCCATTCTTAAAACATGTATTTTATTTATAGCCTTTTACACTGCATCTCCACCCACCAAAAATCCTACCTCTAATGAACTGAAGCAATCTGCGACATAAATAGTATTCGACCTGTGCCCAGTTTAATCAGACCGATCGAGTCAGGTTGCTTTGAACTTAATCTTAAGTTCTGCTTTCACTGTAGGACATGGGAATAATGTTCCCAGACGTCATCAAACAGATGCAGTAGCAAGATGTGTAGCACACACTTTTGGTAAAGTTTATTAGGCAACATGTTCTTCCAAATGTATGTAAAAATACAACATATAGTGGAAAATAGAGCATACTCAGTTGACATACTCTTATAATTTTTAATGATACAAATTTACTTCAAAATAATTTTTGTAAGCACTCACAAGAACAGTGGAGTAATGAGATGGTGAAAGTGTCTATTTCAAGGAAAAAAGGCTCTGATTCCATATAATGCTTCTCAAAGCATCCCAAATGCTTCTTTTTGGTGCCTACATTTTTTTCACTACCTCTTACTGAAGAAAGATTTCTGGTACCGCTGAGCAATTCGGAAAAAAATATATATTAATTAACAAATACAAAAGGACTACTTCATACAGTCAGAAGAAGGAAATCAGGATTTGATAGTATTATAGGAGCTATTAATACATTTACTTTGACATTAACGATAAGATATAAAAGTCAAGAGGAAATAATATATGTAAACATGGTGCAGGCCAATATTTAATATTAAAATAAAATATACCTGGGTTTAAAATATATTATTACTAAGTTTCAACATCTTTTCTTGTCAACTAAATATAGGAAGATGCCATTTTAATGAGCTCACAAATAACTCTCCAGTTAGAGCTTTAAATGCGGAGTCCTGACCAAATGATCAGGAAGTGGGTTAGTCCTTTCCTCTCGGCCGTATTTATTTCCGGACCATTTCACGAAAGAAATAAAATCGGTCTTAAAACAAGATGGGTGCTTCCAGGGGGAGAGAAAAGAAGAACGCTGCTTTACTGAAAGCCAAAACCATAGCTTTTCTAAATTGAGAAATAAGAACTTAGTCATATTTTTTTTCTAATCCTCAAATATGTATTCATGGACTTCCACAAAGAAACTTATGGGTTACACTGTGCAGTTATTTAAAATTATTAGCAGCAAAGCAATTTTTAAAAAGGTCTACTCTGTGTGTGCCAATAACTTGATTGTCCAACACATATACACAGAGATACCACATGGCCAAAATTCCCTTTTATAGTTTATACCAGGATCATGATGATCAGTCATGGAAATCAGATCACTTAATAGATAATAGCAGGAATAATATCAATATCTTTTATCTCTTAAAAATCCCATCATCAGATGTCCAATGATATTCTATTATAAGCACATCAACTGCAGTTGGCGATTTAAATTAAAAACCCTAAGAACATAACTGTTAGATCATTTCTCCTTGAACTGTACTTTGCTGACCTTCCCTGAAGCAAATGGCAGCTTAATTCTATGACACACGTATAGATATTAAAAACATTTCCTACATTTTGAAGTAATGTTGAAATGGATTGTTTTAAATCACTCAAAACTATTTTTATTTTTCACTTGAGGAAAAAATAAAACCTGACAGTAACATTTTCTTCAAGCTGTCAACTGTCAATTGTATGAAGGATGTGTCTAAAGATGACAAAGGTTTATTTTTCCTTATTGAAAATGACAGAATTCTACCTGAATGAAAGCTGAGCAAACCATCACGGGGGTACACTACTGTCTCTCAGCAACTCGCTAACTTAAACTAGAAATTTTCACTACTTTAAAATAATGTTTTTATTGAAATCTATGGCTTACCATTTGAAAACTATGTTCAAATGCCTCAAAATCAAGAGTTTACATCCACACACATTTCAAATTAGAAAAGACTACAGAGATATCAGTAGTTTATAATAAATTCAAAGTACAATAAGGAGTATAGAGTATCCACAACACTAAAATACAAAGAATTGTTTTATCATAGTGAAAACTATGCATGATAGTTACCTTACAGAACAACTTGCATTGTTACTTTTTAATTTTAAACCAAGTGCTTCTGTGCTGCCTTGGTTATGACTGACTTAATTTTGAAAACATAAATACAAATTCAAGAGGAAACAGATCTGGTAGTGAGTAATAGTCCATTCAGAAACACTGGAAATTCAAATTAATCACAAGAAACTTTTCTACAAAATAGCTCAGGATACATGTTGAGAAGGAGACGAAAATATAAATCTAATAATATAAATCAGGCCCTTAAAAGAGACAGTAATTTATTGATATTTAGCTGTGTAAGATCACCATCCTAAGACCAATTACTAAAAGTGAATATTCATACCTCATTTCTTAGACTCCTGTTTGAGGTTTTATACCTAAGTATGAAGGTGTATCAGTCACAAATGATCGAAAGACAATTTTTCTCAGTTCTGAATACTGATCTCGATGGAGAATCTCAGGTAACTGACCAGGCCTTCCCCACTGCACTTAGGAACTTACAGCCTTCCTTTGCTACATGGACGTTCTAATCTGCTATTCTAACAGTGTGTACACTGTTTCTGAAAAGAAAGTTAATAATGTGTAATCAGTCAACGTAGATTGGTTCATTACTTCAAATAAAATATAATTTTTAAATCCTGACTGCTATACTGGAAGGTATTCAAAACAAACACAAAAATAAAGAGGGTTGAGTGTCATCTTTTTAAAAAACTATTAAGCAAATGATTTATATACTAAGGAGAAAAAAAAAATGAAGCAGTAGACGAAATGCTACCCACATGTAAAATTCTGTTCTTAACATTTTCTTGTGTTTTGTTCATTTTACATTTTAACGTCTTCTTTCTCCAAGGTACATTCTTTTGGCATATACTTCTCCCAAGCTTGCAAAGACCAGGGCTCCTGAAGGACTAATTATATTCATTCATTTTCTTGGCCCAGCATGAAGCTGGTCGCTTGCTTGGTACATAGCAACAGGGGAGAAAAGGAGGAGTTCATCTTTATCTGTATTTATCCAAAAGGAAATCAGGCCAGTGGACAGAATGCAATGAAATCCCTGCTCAGAAGGCATCTTGCAAGATTAAATGGCAAGAAATTCACAAGGTTAATTTGTCTCCAAATAACTAAGTGCTCCTTCCAAACCTGATCCTCAGTATTCAAAGGAAACCTCTAAAGCGAGTGATTATCAGTCAGAACACACATTGCAACAAGGTATTCCTTCAATGGTTTAGTGAATACCACTACCAACTAAAATCAACTAACAGGGAGTAATGAACTACTGAAGCCTCTCTCCAATTCTTTTAGTTACGAAGTGTTTCCTCACTTTGGTCTCACACTGGAAATGCCAAATTAGACTACAGAGACAAGTATGCCTCAAATAGCAATGATGCTCCAGGCACCTAAAGACAGTTCACTATTACCAATAGCTCATTATGAATATATACTATAATGAATAAAATGGATGGAACGTAACATCTCAGGAACTAACTTTGCTTTTCCAATTTCTCTGAAAAACTAGCCAAAAACAAGAACTGTCCTCCTCTTTTACAAATTTCTAGATAAAAATTGGGGGAGAGGAGGATTCACTTCAGGTTTTCTCTAATGGATAAGGACAAAAACATAAGACATAAATCTCTATCATACAGCTTTATTTTTATCTGGATGTTTATATAAATTCTGATAGATATATCAAAATAATAAAATTACCCCATTATATTTAATAAGCTCATATATTGAGACTCAGAGTTAATAAAGTTAAAAGATTTTAGGTAATACCTTTTAGTTGGAGAACTGTCATTTCTAACTTACAAAAGTATTATTTAAAACATTGAAAATTTCAAAAATAAAATTAATCCTTTACAAGTTTGGTGACAAAACTCATTCAAAACCAAAATCAAACTTCCTTCTTTCCTCAGAACAATTTCTAGACTTAAACCAAACTGATTTCATTTATTTGTCAGTGGAAAAGGCACAGTACTGGTATACCGGTATACATATACTAAAACACAGATGAATCAAATTTTTACAAATGAAAAAAAGTGAATTTTGAAAGAGGAAAAATACCCAGGGATTATGATTAGGAAAAAAATTACTTCTCTCTCTTAGCCACATACATATGACCTAAACTGCCAGAAGGATTTGGGAGTGTTAACCTAGAATTCACATCTCTTTCACAGCTCCAAGATTACATGTTAACAAAACTAAATGGTGTCAATTACCTGCTACTCTAACATGAAATATTTAATTTACAAGTCCCTACAAGAATTGAAGAAGTCCAAAGAAAACATACTATGAGGTTAAAATTTAGTAAATCCCAGATGAATTATAGAGGTATGATTTCCGGTAAGGGAATAACATTTTAAATTGGTGATGATAAAACCTTAACAGAAGCAAAGCACTAAATGAGGAAAATCAGTGTTCTTAAAGTATGCTGCTTAGATCTGCCACTATTCCATATATTAATGCCAACCAGTAGGAGACATCTTTAATTACCCCAGCATCATTTCGGCAATTGGTCAAAAGAATCCAAAAACTTCTTAACATACAGTGTATAAAAGAATATTCTCATCAGAAGCACCAAACTCTTTACAGCAAGCTTCAGATTAAATAGGATATTCTTAATATTGAGTCATCTCTATCTTTATAAGAGTAGCTACTAAAGGAGAATGTAAATCAAGTTTTATTACTGAAAGTTTTTTAAAAGTTACTTAAAAGTTTTTTACATTCTTGAAGAAATTAAGCACAATTAGTTATATTTGCCTTGATTTGGATTTTAATTACTCAAAGTTACTTAGTAACATGCCGGTTCAGAATTCAGCATAACATTTAAAGGATCATTCTATTACTCTCGCTACTTAGGTGAAACTCATAAAGTTTTTCAAATTTTTAAAACATGCAAGATGCATTTAGGCTTGTGTTATCATGTATTTCTATTCAGATTGATAGTTCTCAGTTGCTGTTTCAGAAATCTGTGCCAATTCAACATATAAAATCAGTTTGGCTCATCGCCCAATAAATACTGGCAACTAAAAAGTTATCAGCATTTGAAAATTGAACAAGCACTTCCCAGAAGTGAATACCTGGGAAGACAGATTCTAACAGTAAAACTATCTGACAGCAAATAAGTTTAATATTTTTTCTTCTGTGAATCTAGATCAATGGGTGCTTAAGGTATCAATGGAGTCAGTAATGAAACCCAATGTAGCGGATCAACTCCTATGACTACACATTACAATATAAGATATTTAAACTGTGATCAAGACATAATACTTAATTCTATTAATTATTTTATCTAAACATAATTTTAAATTGAAGTCCATTAGTATAAGCAAAAATATATTTACTTCATTTTATACAGTATCATTAGCAGCTTAATGTGTCTACTAAACTTTACCTATATGAAAAAAATTTTTTAATCTATTGAAATTGCAAATAAACTTTTCCACTTTTTTTTAAATGAAGTCTTCTGATTATATTACTAGTTTAGCAAATTCTTAAAAGGTAGGATTTATGTAAAACCAAAAGGCATGGCTACATTACCTTACAAAAGGATAACATACATGAAAAGGAAATGTAAAACAATGAATTTATAAAGATTGAGTACACCCATGCAAGTTTCCTAAAATACCTTTTCACTATTTTTTTGTGATAAACTGTTTGTGTTTATTTCTAAATTGCTTATTTTGCATTTGGCTCCTTTTAAACTACACCCAAGCTGACTTTTTTAATGCATCTAAGAGCACCATCTCATTCTACAGTTCAGAGATAAAGCTGCTCCCCTGTACTAACTTTTAAAATTACATTATTTTTTAAAGAACATTTTAGTGTAATAACCTAGGAAGATAAATGAATCCATAAACCCGTAAGAATACTAAAGTTAGGGATGAATCTCTTGGGAGGGAGGAGTACAATATTCCTTCTTTTGAACATTATCAAATTGATAATGATCAAATAGAATTGGTATTTCCACAAAACTCAAATCAGAATACTGAGTTGAGAATACTCTTGGTATTTTAAAATTCTACAGACTAACTTCGGGCAGGTTCAAAGCTGCCATGGCATCCTGAGCAGAAGTGGTTTCTGCAGGTGGGGTATATCTACTAAAAATGTGACCTGTGACAAAAATCAATGTGCTAATCTCAAAACAAATGACAGTATCAAAAGCATAAAACAGAGATAACCTAAGATAAAATGTCCTCAGCTAACTCAGACCAGTTTGACAGGTTAAGTAGGAGTAAGTGGTGGTGGTTGGGGGGGGGGGTGCTGATTCTTTCTGTTTTAACCCAAGATGACTGGAATATCCAATTATCCAAATAAATTAATACCATGAGAAGAAAATCACATTGTAAAGTTTGGAGTGGGAAGGAGAAGACGACCAAGAGCAAAATGTCCCAAATTCAACTAACCAATTTCACTGTTGTTTTATTTAATAAGGTGCTAAAGTTTAGAAATATAAATTCCTCCGTTTTGTGGATGTTGTCTAATAAAGCCCAAAGGGGAATAAAACCAACCAATATAATGAGGCTTGCTTTTAACACCATCACAACTGGAAAGCTTGCTCTATTTGTCTTGTCAGCTTTAATAAAAGGCATTTCCTCTGGCAGGACGGCTTCTCTTTCTCTTTTTCTAACAGTGGTAAGTGTCATGTCAAAGAAGAAATAGCTTCCCATCCCACCACCCACTTCCGTAAGACTTTTTTTTTTTAAACCAAACTTGGAGGAATATCTCCCCTTCTGCCAGGCAATGCAACCAGGACTTGGACTCTCCGGGTGTGACTATCTTTGCTGAGGTAGCAGGACGGGAAGAACTCTTCCTCCTTTCGGCAACCAGTGGACCGTTTGTGGGGAAATCTGTCCATCTCCACCTGAGCTGACATTACTCCCCTCCCACCTTGCATAACGCTTGAAGGCAGGGGACCCCGGAGAGGGCTACGGCGGTGGTGGTGCTGGTGGTGCTGAGGGGAGGGGGGGGGGGGGGTAGGAGCCCCCGTGAATCCCTCTCCCAAGGAGCTATGGGTGCGAAGCAACCCAACTCTCCCTTTGGTCTCCCGTCTCTCTCTTCCCAACTTTCACTCCTGCCCAAGGAAAAACCTGAGATTTTAAGCATAATCGATGCTATTTCCCTCCTGAGTGGGCACCGAGACCCTCGGTCCCGGAAAGGCTGAGCAATCTGGGCCCAGCGGAGCCGACTGCCTGCCCACAGGCCTGGGAGAAAGTAGGGCTTTGGGGGCTGTTTGGGATCAGGAGGGGTTCTCCGGGCACCCTGGATAACCTTCACCCCAAGCCCACTTTCGGGGTCCGTGAACAAGGGACGTCTGCGGGTGGCCAGGGTCCAGCAGGCGCGCTAGAGCGGCCCGGGCGGCCACCTCGAGCCTTCTGCGTGCACGGCAGGTTCGGGGACCGCGGCGAGACGGTTCCAGGTAACCGCGCGTGTTCCTCGGGCCACACAGCGCCAGACCGCGGCCGGAGGGCTCCCACCTCCCGGCTAGGCCAAAGCCGGCAGCTCGCCCCGCACACATGACGTAACCGGCATTCTATCAAACTTTGCGGCACCCGAGCCCACCCAGGGGGGCGAGCGGAGGAGGCGGGAAGATCGTCTTCACCGCCCGGAGTGCCGAGCCCAGAACGACCCCGGGCCGGGTATTTCCGCGCAGTCCGAGAGGAAAAAAGCAACGTAAAGCTTCCGCTTCCCAGGCCCCCTCACTTCCCCCAGCCCGTGCGCTCCCCGAGCGCACCGAGAAAAGGGAAGAAAAGATTAAAAGAAAGAAAAAACTTTGGGGATGTCTGCGGGTTCTCCCCGCAGTACCTGCGCACCCACGCTGCAGGCGGCAGCTCCTGGGGGAGCGCATCCGGGCTCCGGGGTTCCCGGGGCTCCCGGGGCCCGAGCCCTGCTCCGGTTATCGGGATGCTGGCCAGCCTGCCTGGGAGGGGAAGCGGGAAAGTATCGACTTCCCAGCTCCCGCCTTTTCGGAGTCTGCTCGCTCTCCGCAGAGGCAGCCGGTCCAGGCAGACCCGGGGACCCCCAGGGGCGCCGGGGTTCTCCGCGATGGCTCCACAAAGAGGGGCGCGTCGGGAGCGCTTGCCGCGGGCGCCGCAGTGTCCGAGGGTGCGCGCTCCTTCCGAGGCCCGGGGAGCCCCAGTTCTTAGTCTTCTATTGCCTTACCTGGGGTTGCTGCTGTTCCAGTAGACGGCGTAGCGGTCGGCGACGGCCTTGGAGCCCGGATCCTGGCTGAACACACACATCCAGAGCACCAGAAACATCAGCGTCAACATCTCCACGTGCAACATCACGCCTGGCCAGCGGCGGAGCCCGGGACGCGCCACTCCGGGGAGAGCGCAGGGATTGAGAGGGAGGGAAAAGGAGAGCGAGAGCGAGACAGTGGGAACCAAATAAATAAGAATAAATAAAAATGAAGACGGGCGAGAACAGAAAGAGGCACACACCAAGCTGGTGAGGGGGAGGAGAGAGAGAAGAATAGAAGGCAGTGGAGTGGAGGGACGAAAGACAAACTCGCACCCCCCACTGGAGGGTTCAGAAGGAAAAAAGAAATCACAAGATGGAGAGAAGCCTGTGTGTGTGTGTGTGTGTGTGTGTGGTGGCGGCGACAAAGGCGGGGGAAGGGGTGCCAAGCTGTGTCTCGGGCTGCGGCGGCAGGCGGGTCACCCCGGGAGAAGGAGGTGCGCGTCGGGCCGCGCGGCGGCAGCGCGAGTCGGGGCAGGCGGCGGCGCACGCTGCACAGTCACCGGGAGTTGCACGCCGCGACCGCGGGGAGACATACACTGGCCCGCCGGGCCCGGCTCAGCGTCGGCGCCGCGAGCTGTGCACGCCTCCGCCGCCGCCCAGGGCCCTCGCACTGCGCCCCGCTTCGCTCCGAGTTACTTTGGAGGCTGGTGGGAAACTGCTGGAGGATGGCTCCGTGCGGGTAGGGGGCTTCGCTCGTGTGGCCCCAGGAGTATGAGAACCCTCCGCCTCTTCTGTGCCTTAATTGGGCAACCCCTGGAAATCTCTTAGGAGTCGTTGGTGCTGCGGGTTCGGGGCGGTGAGCCGAGATGGGTGGGGATCCGGAGCCACAAACCCAGCCCCGCCGGCGTCTTGGAACTGGTTAAGCGGCCACTAAGCTGGCGAGGAGTGGTCTTGCCTCACAAACCTCAAAGAAAAGTTTGGCTCTTCGAGTCTTCCGGCAGGTTCCCCGGCGGAGTCGGACTGCGGCGGCGGCGGCAGCGGCGGGAGACAGCACCGCAGGCGCTGGAGGAGCCTCGGGGATTTCTCGCGCGTGCTTTTCTCTGCCGGCGTGGGTGCACCAAAGGGAATGAAGAGCAGAGGTTGCGAGCCGGCCAGCCAGGTGGAGCTGGGATGCCCAAACCTGCAGGACGGACGCCGCCAACCCAAACAGCTCGGCTGGAGAGCGCAGAAGGGGAAACAATCACTTTCAACTGAATCCCTCCAACTCCTGGATGGGCTGGTGTCAGTCTCCGTTCGCCTTCCAAGGGCAAGACTGAGGCCCCAGACGTGGTGCCAAGAGCCCCGGGTGAGCTCTCAGAAGTGTCCCTGCGACTCCAATGGGTCCGGCCCCAAGCCCAGCAACTTGTAGAGACACATCAATCAGTTTGAAATGGAGAGAGAGAAAAAAAGAGAGAGAGCGCGCACGAGAGAGTGGCACCTCCCCGATGACTACATCAGAAAACCTCTCCGATCCTCCCGCAGCTGCTCCCCTTTCCCTCCTCGGGCACAGCAGCAACAAGAGGTGAAAACCAAACGAATCCTAAAACCCCTACCAGGAGGGAAAATAAACTTGAGTGGAGCAGCAGCAGCACGAGCAGCCCGGGAGAGATTGAAACGACTAGCGAGAAGTAGAAAGGGGTAAAAGTCAGTTTTGCAAAAGAGAAAAAAAGAGAGAGAGAGAGAGAGAGGGACAGAAAAAATGCTTTATGGGAAAAATCTCCTCGGGCACGCCCCCTCGTTAATGACCTGCCTGTAACGCCGACAGCAGCAGCAACCCAGCAGCAGCAGCAGCCACGCGAGAACGCGAGGCTGTGCGCGTGAACGTGGGCGGCACGGCGGGTGGCGGGGCGTGTAACGCAAGGCGAGGGCTGGCAGGCAGCGCGAGCGCGGGTGTGAGCTCTGGATGTAGCAGGGGGCGGCACAGCCAGCCCGAGCCCAACACTGCTGCCGCCTCAGCCCGGGTCATGTGGGCTGCTCCCTCCCCCCCTCCACACCCCCGCGCCCCAACCGCGCAGTTTACTTGGGAAGGGGGGGGTGCCAGGAGCAGCCAGTCAGGGAACGGCCTGCTGTTTGCTTATGGATCGGGTTTTTTTCCTCTCTTTACTCCAACCAGATTGGTTTGCTCCACGAAAAAGAGGCGTTTACCTCATCTCCTCCCTTCCTCATACCTCCTACCCGCGCCTCGTCACCACCTTCCAGAAACCTGACTAATTGAATTACTGGGAGTGCCGAGGCGCCCTCTCCTCCGGATCCCAGCAGCCTCGCGTAACCCTTTGGATGCTGAATTCCGTCTGGGTTTAGGGATGACTGGACATCTTTTTTTACCTGAGAGCGGGGTCTTTCCATGACCAAAACACCGGTTCCCACCCTGCAGTGGGAAAGGCGCAGTCTGCCTCCCGGGCCCCTCAGGTGACGTGCAGTCCCCGCGACGGGCGGGCAGAGAGCCTCAGGGAATACACGTTCCCGCAAATCTCTGCCCTGCTCTTCACAACACGCTGCCGGCGCTGAGTTCTCTGGAAGCCCGTGCATCTCTCTTGTGGCTCCCAACTTTGCTCTTTCCTACCCGCGATTGAAAGGTTCATGAGCAGGAAGCAAGGCTTTCCTTTAGTGATGCTGTGAAAATACGTTTCTTTGATTTTTTTTTTAATCGAGAAAAATCACAGTGTAGAATGATTACCATTCAGTGTGAACGTTCAGGAGGGACGTAATGAATGCGGTCGGGGAGCCCATCAGAAATACATGACACCTTTTCCATTTCAACCCCAAGGTTGGTTCGCTGCCCACTCCCCAAAGTATTAACGCTTTGAACGAAGTTGGTACGGGAAAAATCTAGGTCGGGGAAGTGGGACCTAGTTTTGGAAAAGGCCCCCTGGTCCCGGACTTCCAGTGCAGGTTGCAGCACTTTGGCCCCCGCAGGCGCAACCGAAGTGTGACTGCGTGGGAGCGAGGCGATCCCTCGTCCTGGGGCCGTCACCCTGTCCTCCAGCACCCGAGAGGCTCTCCAGGCGCCCCGCGCCGTGCAGCCACAAACCCTGGAGACCCGCTCTCGCGGGGTTCCACAGGCTCGGGCCTGCGTGGTATTATTTATTCTCTCTCGCACTTCAGGGAATTTGCTACCTCAGTGGGAAAGGGCTGATCTCAAGAAAGAAAGCAGTTTAGTTCTGCTCCCAAACTTGCTCTTCTCCCCTTTACTTATTAGCCCAATAAAATCAAATATGTTTTCCGTCCTGCGCTTTCCAGTCCTGGAGAGCTCTGGATTTCCAGGCGCTTCGGAGCTGTTTGGAAGCGTCCAGACGCCCTCCAGTGGTGGGCCTACAGTCCGCAGCCAGAGGGGTTATTGCCTGCAGCTCAGCCCAGCGGGATTGAGTTTGATGGAGAATCTGGGGTCATGATCAATAAAAACTTGAGGGGAAAGAACAGTTCACACCGGCATGGAATTACCTAGGTATTATGGGCCCTTGCCTTAAAGTCGAGTAGTTTCTCAATTACAGAAATTTTTCCCACCTGAAGAGATCTGAAATGGCCCTCCCTAGGAAAGTAACTTCTCTCTTTGTGACTAGGAAAGAATTGCAATCAGTGTAATTATAGACTATACTACAGATCACCCCAACAAACCGACCAACTTCCTAATTAAAAAAAAATAAACTCAGAATAATAACATAAATGCGTGTCTATGCTCAGTATAGTTCACAAAACTCCAACAGTGAGAAAGAAGTAGGAAAACTTAAACTAGAGAACTAAAGGATAAACTTACTTTTTTAATGAAATTTTTATTTAAAAAGTTATTTACTTTTCCCTTCTGGTCTGTAATCTTTCTGATGTTCAAGTTCTTGGCCTATTTCAGAATGCATTTGTTTTTTCTGATGCTTAAAGAATGTATTTTTTTTTTCTTCCCTTAGTCTTTTTTATAGTAACTCTAATAGGTGCTTATATGACTGAGGCTGTTTTGCAGGAAATATTCTGGACCCTTTTAAAAGACATCTGTATCTTTAGGAAGAAGAGAATTCACAATTTCTGTCTGGTGGAAAATGCTGATCATCAGAGACTCTTGTTAGTCAGAGTAGTATCAGGTATCAGGGAGTTAGCTTCCTGTGGCTTCAAAGCCAAAAGGAGTAAAGAAAAAGAAATTATATCCACTTACTCCCTATCTGAACACACATGCTGTAACCAAAATTGATATGCAAAAATTCAACATATCAAAAGAATATGGATGTTCTAATATTTTCAATATCTCTAATTCATTTAAAGTCTGGAGAATCCCATTTTAAACAAATAAAAAAATGAAACACGATGGCCTTAAAATGATTCAAGGAGTTGAAATAAAAGCTATTGGAATTAGCAACTTCTGAGAGCAAAACTCAAATGTCTGTGTGAAATAATTCATAAACCTAAACCAAGTGCCTCCTTCTGGGATTATATACCTACGTAACTATTGTTATTGAAGTAACTAAGCAGCAAGATGATAGATACATACTTAAGAGTTTGAAAAGAAATTATTAACTGTACACTTACTGCTAGTAATGTGACTTTGTCTTGTCAGGAAACTATTATTTTATATTATGCTGAATTTAGACAAATCACCATTATATAAAATAATGATATTATAATTAATTAGCCCAATGTCAGAGAGGCAATGACTTAAGCTGTAGGTCAGGTATGACTGAAAGAAAACAGCAAGAAACTAAAAACATGAAAGAATAAAAGCAGAGGAGATGTTTAAATACTTTTGAGTTTCACAAGATTGAAACAGGGTTGTAGGGAGCTGAGACCTGAAAAATCAGCTGAGAACGGACTGTAAAAGGGTTTAATTGCATTCTCAAAGTGTTTGGATTTAAAACTACAGGCAACTAGTGCACTGGTGGTTTGAAAATACATAACACTGGAGCAATAATCATGGTTTCACATTAAAACTTAAATTATTTGTTTGTTTGTTTGTTTGTTTGTTGCCTTGAACTTTCTTGATCCATGCTCTAACTTTGGCTACGAATTAGAATCATGTGGGGAGCATTTTTAAAGAGAACGATGCCAGGGCCTCACTCCCTGTTTTAGTTGGTTAGGGGAGGAGACCTGGGATCTGTAATATTTAAAAGCTTCCCAGGGAATTCTAATGAGCATAGAGGATTAAGAATCACTGATCCAGGTAATTTATTTTTACCTTAACTACTTCAATATTTCAGGCAAAAGTGTAAGTTCTATGCTTATTTGTCCAGAGAAATGTTCCAGCTAACCATCAAAGCAGGAATGTTGATACTTTAGAGAACTAAATTTTATGATCCTCTCTTAAAATGAGCGATGCTTTTAAAATAATTCTCACAGGGCACAAAATAGAATGCCATCTCCAAGCTGTGGTTGCAGGGGCACAGCTTACCTTTAAATATTGATTAATCTTCCTTTTTGAACTAGTTTGGACTTCCTTTTGGCATTAGCTGCCACCAGACAGAAGTGGAGTTCTATTGGGTCAAGTGTCCAGACAAAAAAAAAAATAAGCTGGTAAGTCAACCCCACAGTTCACAGATTAAGCAACATTTGTTTAATGTGGCAGTTAAGTAAAAACTGACACCCAGAAAAAAATAAAGGAAATAATCTCAAAAGGTTAAAGAAATAATAGACACAGAACTATATAACAGATGACTAACATAACATAATGATAGTCAAGCTAACCCTGCTATCTACCTTTTTCTTTTACATATATAATTTTTTTTTTTTTTTTTTTTTTTTTTGTAGTATGTGGGTAGTTCCCTGGCCGGGAATCGAACCCAGGCCACAGTGGGGACAATGCCAGCGCTGAAGCCTTAAGCCACTACACCACCAGGGAACTCCTATCTATCTTTCCAGAACATTGATCATTCATTCTGAAGCCCTAAGAAACCTAGGTTCAATCACCAAACTGTTACCCTGCTATTCTACCCACAGACTGTTTCAAGTTATTTAATGAAGCCTTCTCCCCTATTCATCCCTTTTATAACAAGTTTCTCAGAATCTTCAGAAATAACTCTCGGTTAGCTTTTCTCTCCTTCAGAAATGCTCCTTTTCTGTGTACAATCTAAAAGAGAGAAAAAGAGAAAAACCCTCCCCTCTACTAAATAAAGTGCCACTTCCCTACCTTGTCATGGGATCTTCAACTTCTATCATGAATTTTTCACTCTTCCTTATTCTCCCTTTACTTTCCTGGTGCTTCCTAGACTTTATTTCACAGTCTCTCGTCTCTTGAGTTCTGTGGATAAGTAGGCTTTTTATGAGTTGCTGCAATATTCTGAAAGGTGCATTTAAAAATTTTTTTAGAACTAATCATCTATTTGTTGTTTTGCCCATTGCAAAACACAATTAAATAAGACCTACATAGCAAAGTTTTTAAACATACAAGAGTTTGAGCTGTCATTTTGATAAACAAGTAACCATATAACTAGGCACATAGGCAAATACGTGTTATGTTTCTGTGTATTTCAAATGTGTATGTTCTTAAAAGTAATTTTAAAAGAAGCAAACAAGAACTGGTTGATTCAATCAAATTCCACATCACTTTTCGTTATCAAGACTTCGGTCTATATACCATAGAGTTAGTTATATGACCAGTTTTCAACCATTAAGCTGAAATTGGTAGATGATTTTATTTCCATAAAAAGTTTTCAAGTTGTCTTTTACTATTTTAACATGTGTGTTTACTTTTTACTGCTCTGCAGTTCCCCTCTTGGAATTTTTAAACAAATATCACCAAAGAAAATTTATTTGCATACCACAAATCTAATTGATTAACTAGCATACTGTATACTGTCAGCAAAGTATACTGTCCTAAAATGTTCTCTGTAAATTATTAAATACTACATTACCATGAATGCATATTACCAAAAAATTTAAATTCTGTATTTATATTTTATTACAATAGACATCTACAGCATACCTTTATTGAAATAAAAATAATGTAAGTAGTCTTTTCAGAATTAAAGTTAATTTGTGCTTTTCTTCATATTCAAACTAATAATTAGGATTTTTCTCTCACCAGCTCCATTTAACATCACCCAAAAGGCATATAAGTATGCATTTTTGTATTCTTTGTCTGCTTAGAGACAAAAAAAAAAAGCTAAAACATCTTTTATTTCATTGATGCTACATACATACATGTATAACATATATATAAGCATATATAGAGACAAAGAAAGAGAACTTATTTTTCAATCAATTTCACCCAAGATACTGATCAATTTCTGGGAGAACTCTATTTAAAGATGAGTAGGGGATATAATTCTTAGTCAATTAGCATGAGTTTATGAAATAGAAAATGCTATTTCTAAACCCCTTTTTAGCTTTGGCTTTACTTTTGTCCCCATATCTAACCTAACCAAGCAAAGTGTAGAATTATGGCAAACTAAAAAATTCTTTCCTCAAATTATGTGCATTTCTTTTCAGATTAACAGCCTCCTTTAGGGAAATTTGGATCCTAATATTTTGGAGTGTGGATTTTTTTTTTTGTAGTCATTTAAAAATTCTCTATTTCTCTCTCTCTTCTTTTCACTGGGCCACCATCAAGATGATCTTTTAATATAGATCATTAATATTTTAGGAAAATTTTTCTCTTGTTCCAGATTTATAACTCTAGTTTGAGACGTCCAAATACCTTATGCCAACATTAAAAATTTTATTGTGATGCAGTAAAGTTACAATTCAGGTATAATTTTATCTTGTAGTTTGAGATAATAATTATAAAGCTGGTCTTTACAGAAACCACTATAATTTATGATCTTAGCACTTCAGACAATAATGCAGAGAATTATTGGCCAAAACTTTTTAAAATGAGAAATATTTTACTGAATTGTCTTTTTTTAAATTCAAGAGGAGGAAAGGGTGCTCTTTAAATGATTACTTTTTAATCAGAGGTTATCACTCTCCATTTCCTTTTTGGGGGACATATGATGTATACTAAATTGAATAGGAGGTATTGGTTCAGCTAGATTCTGAATTACCCTCTTTTCCTGTGGATTAGGAGAGTGCATTTCTTAACCTTTTTTCTTGAAATCCATCAGTATCTTTTATGTGAATTATCTAGTATTCTGCACACTTCCAATGCTTGATAAATATTACATTACAATATTAGCATAATAATAAATCATCTTAAAGTACTACATGGGCTATTAAGTGAGATCCTATTCAGTTTGAGTCAAGACATCAAAAAGTTTTATTTTCTCTATATGCATACAAAGTAATTTTAAAACTCTCATTCCATGAAATGTCCTTGTATCCATAAGATGTCTACACATTACAAAGTGAAGTGGTGAAGTGTGTATCTTCCAGTTACATATTTCATTTATTCAATTTGTTCTAGGGCCTGAATTTGCCATTTTAATAAGAGAAAATTTTAAGTTGGGCAGGCAAAACTGGAAGTAGCACCATTTGTCACACATATGACCCTTTCCCATTAGCAATTCTGAAATCTTTATACAAAATTACCAGGCCAGCAGCTAGGTAGTGTTCCTTGCCATTAAGAAGTTCTCCTTTGCCTGTGATTGGTTCCATCACACAGACCTAGACTAATATCCACTGAAAACACAAAAATTTTCTTTACACTTTCAGAAACAAAAATGAAGCCAAAAATGTTCTGTTAATACAATCACATCCTAACTGGTTGCTCTGAGGGAGGTCTTAGTTTGAAACTGTCAATCAAAGCAAAAAATAAAAAATATTTTCCCTCTAAAAGTACTGCTTAGATGTTGTACATTTTATCTACCAATATGTGAATCAAATACAATTAAAATGAGGCATCACCTGTGGTAGATAGCAAACGGGCCAAAATTCTTACAGTGTACCTTACAGTGTACCTTACAGCGTACTTTCGCAGTTAGCCCCTCCCATCAATTGATGGAGTCTGTTTTTCCAATCTTTGAATCTGAACTGACCTTGTGACTTGCTTTGGCTTACAGAATGTGGCAGAAGCAATGTCGTGCCAATTCTGAGCCATGCCTCAAGAGGCTTTGGAGCTTCTGCTCTTTCTCAGGGAACCCTGCCCAACAGCCATGTGTACAAACTGAAGGGAGTCTTCTGATTGATGAGAGACCACTTCACCTGCATGGTCTCCACCAATCCCTAGAGGCAGAACCACCTAGCCGACTGGCAGCTGCCAGCAGATGCATGAGAAATTTCAGCCAAGACTAGAAGAACTGCCTATCTGAACCCAGCCCAAATTGCAAACCCACAGAATCTTGTCCTGAATAAATGGTTCCTGTTTTGAGTCACATTTGGGGGCAATCCGTTATACAGCAATAGATAATGGATGTATCTTCTTCTTAAATTATTGGAAATAAAAAATTTTTATATTATTCAGCTCAAATAAATGTTATTCTTTCACAACTTTGATTTCCATTACTGTGTTAAATCTATAATTGGCAATCATAACCTTTTGAATATTTCTAACAGTAATGTTTGTTTCCGCTACTTTGTAAATCTTATCGGAAGTCTGTTTTCTTCAACAAATACTTTATATGGTACCCTGAATGAACACAATTAACAGGCAGGCCTTTCTGATTCTCTTAGGATAATGTCTTTTGGTTAGAGTAGCAATCGTGAGCAGATGATTTATCCAGAGGTAATTCTTCTTCTAAAGTGGTGCTCAGCGAGTAAAATTAAAAGGTAAAATCAAAGGAAGCTATGTTTAGCTTCATTTCAAATCTCCACACCTCTTACTACTATTGATCTAATATCTGTCTTTTAGCAGAAAGATCTGCCACAAGACAGAAACCGTAGTGACCCGGTAAGGGCCATCTTGCTGTCAAACTCAAATTACAACATCTCTTCTCTCTGCTGACATCCATGTCAGGACTGGGGACGTACAGCTCCCTTTCCACAGATGGAATAGATGTGTTTCAAGGAAGTGAGATATAAAGTGAAATCTTACACATCAGGTCTTATTTTCCTATAATTTAAAGTTCTAAAATAGGAGGAGGGTTTTGTCGAGGTCCCTAATGTACACTCCCTCTAAGTCTATTTACTAGCCCAAATTCCCAGTGTGTGCCATCTAGAAGGAGACTGTCCACAAACTCCAAGTTGTCTTTTCAGCATTCATTGTACTCCCTTCCTCTGAAGAAACTGAACCATTGGCCACCCTCCCTTCTAAACTTTCTTATCCTTTGGTATTTGTTACTTCCCATATTTCCAGAGATCTCTTCTTCTATTTCCAACTAGTTTCTTCTGGCTGCTCAACTGTGACTCATAGCCCAGTGCCAGCCACATAGCAAACACTCCAGAAGTATATGTGGAGTGAATATCCATCCCTTAAACATGCATGGTTTTCTTTAGCCCTCTTTTTCTTCTTCACTAACATGATCTTTAACAATCACCCATTCACACCCACAGCTCCAATTACTTGTCTTTCCTGGGTACCATTTGACTCTAAGTCCAACAATGTGAAGTTTGGGGCTGAGGAAATGGTAATGGAGATACTTAAACATCAATAAATGATCCTTTCCCCAGGATTTCTGTTTTAGAAATATCCACGAAACAAGAGGGGAGATTTTAAATGTCACCCTCATTCCTTGATGTCACAGGTCAAAAAGCGACTCCTCTGCAACGAGAGGGCAACTTAGTTGCTGGTTCCTGTACAGGTGAATTATGGCTTAAGAAATAACAAAAACTTTTGAATTACTAAATTACTTACATTGAAAGAATGAGAAGGGAGAAAAGATACATGAGTTTAGGGAAAGGATTTTATAATGTGCCCCAGTTGACTCAGTGATAAATGTACATAATTAATCATACACACCACTTTGGCAAATGATATTTTTAAATGATAGAGGCAATTATCTGTACAATTACGTATGCACAGGAATGCATTATTTTCTGACTTCAACTGGCAGCTTACCTTACAAAGTAGGTAAGGAAGAGTCTTACTCATCTAATTTAGCATTCTAATTTGTAACCTCGATCTAAAGAGGACATTCTTTTCCCAGCAATTAGAGGAGGGTCAGAAGAGGAATGTAATAATGGTAACTTCTTGGATTCTACTACCATCTTTGTGAAACTATTTAGTCACTTAGGATTTCAAATCTGTTATATTTTTTCTCTCCCTCTCTCTTTAGCAGAATATAAGCTAATTTTCTAAATGCCTTTCTAATAAATGTTCTGGAAACAAACTAAAAAATGTGTGAAAATAAAAGAATATTTGCAACTCTCTATTAGTTCATTAAAATAAGAAAGAAAATTTCATCACCTCCAGTATGCAAAGGTC
Organism: Lyroderma lyra; assembly: GCA_004026885.1. NCBI lineage: Eukaryota > Metazoa > Chordata > Mammalia > Chiroptera > Megadermatidae > Lyroderma > Lyroderma lyra. The sequence goes on from PVJL010000183.1 coordinate 125,920, forward strand.
TTTTCTGACTTGATAGAATGAACACATACTCTCTTTGCTATTTCTTTAGCTTGATGGTCTTATCTTCCAAAGGCAGTATGGTGTGGTAAAGAGTTCAGAGTGCAATCAGACAAAATCTGGCTCCACAATTCACTATGCTTCTAACCTTGAACAAGTTACTAAACATTTCTAAGCTTCCATTTCTATGTAAAAGTGGTTGTAATCATATCAATCTCATAAAATATGCTGTGAGCAGTACACGAGATAATGTTTATCAAGTATCTGGTCTAATGTCAGGGATTCAACACATGTTCAGAACTGTAGATATTATTAATGTTAAATCCTCCCCCTCGTTGAAGTGCTTTAATATCTTATCCTTCTAAAATAAATCATAATGTCATTCTGTCATTCACACATTTTACCAATGTGAATTGAATGCCATGCATACAAACAAGGCATCTGTATATAAATAAGTGAGTCATTTTGGATGTAAGTAAAGAAAGAATGGAGAGACCAGATACCAATTTCAATCTCTAATGCACATGGTCTGCAACTGTGTTGTCCAAAACAACAGCCATTAGCCACATGTGGCTACTTTAAATGTGGTTATTTAAAATGAGATAGGCTGAATATATAAAATATACTCTAGATTTTCAAAACTCCATATGAAAAAAACCTCATTAAGATTTTTTTTCATATTGTTTAAATGCTAATACTTGGTGTATATTGGGTTACATAAAATATAAGGGCTGTCAGGAAAAAACCCAGCCATAAATGCCTTAATTTTTCATATTCCATAGCTGGATACTTTCCAGACAGCCCTCATATAATATTAAAATCAATTTCATCTGTTGCTCTCTTTAAAGTATGTGGCTCTGAGGAATATTAAAATATTGTTGCTCACATTTGTATTATACTTCTATTGGGCAGCACTGGTCTAAATATTTAAATACAACAAGAAAGGAAGTGGGGGAGAAGAAAGAAGGAAGGAAGGAAGGGAGGGAGGGAGGGACAGAGGAGGGAAGGGAAGGGAAGATCTTCAAGAACTAGAAGATATGAGCCTTAAAAGATCTTATATTGGATTAATCCTTTCTATGCATAACCCAATAGTAAAAAAAAAAAATCTAGAAGACTTAGATACTGTGCTTATAGCACCATGCCAGGCACTTAGCAAATGCCCACTTCTATTATTTATTCATTTAATGATCACTGCTCATATTTTAGGCACCGTACTAAGTGCTACAGTTACAGTGGTAAATAAAATAAGCCAGTCTATCCAGAAGTCCTTGGTCTAATGAGGAAAACAAATATTTTTGCAAACTTTTATATTTTGTATTTTACAATACCCTTTTGTTCTTATGTACTTAAAAGGCATGTTTTGATTTTGTCAAAATGTTTGCACATACCTCTCCACATCTGTCCCTTATTAGCACAATAAACAGTAATTTCTATTTTTGTTATTGTAAAAATTAACACCAGTGAGATATTAAAAAGCATTTTTAGTTCCTTTGGCAAAAATTTCACTTACTAATATACTGCAAAGATGTTCAGTAACAAAAAATTACTGTAGAAACACCCACCTGGCATCTATTTCTGTATCACACATGTTGTTCCCACACAAAATCATTCCCGAGTCCTTCCCTAACATTTCATAACAACTGTCTATGGCTCCCTGGGTATTATAGTGATGCTGGTATTAATATACATGCATATATAAATATGTTTGCAGACAACTATGGAGAGCAAATACGTTCATTTTGGAGCAGTCAGAGCATTTGCTGTCCCCTTCCATCCCCAGGCCCTAAGAGGAATGAAGGAGCTTCAGAGGCCCTGCAGCTCCAGGCCTGGCCTTTTGTCATGCTGATCAGGAGAGAAGCTGAGCCGCAGGATTTACATCTTAAAGGAAACAGAGCCCGGGCCCCAGAAACCTACCCCTGAAGCAGGAGAGAAAAGGAACGACTTAGGGGAGCCAGAGTTGGGAACCACAGTTTGGGGGAGTGGCGAGAGAGAGAAAGGAAACAGAACAGTTACTTTGGCAAGCCATGCAAGATACTGAGATTTGAGATAAAATACCGAGCTATGGATAAGGGATGAAGCGGTACTGGGAGTCAGAAAGAGAAGAGAGAAGAAGGCAGAATGAGCTGAAGCAAGATGATCCCTTGCTGAGTGTGATATAATCCCTTGGTGATTTTCTGAGAGGCTGTAATGAGGATTTAAAATGCTTTTCATTAATTCTGCCTATCCAACTGGCGTTTCTGCTGGCTATATAACCATTGACTCTGTGGTGAGAGCAGCAATTAATTAAACAAGGAGACCATTAGAGTTAAACTGATGTGACCCTGAGGCCGTGATGGCCTAAGGAAGCAAACCAAAACCTAAGCCTTTAAAGCCTGCGAGTTAGGGAATCAAAACATTAAGAACAACCAATCATAAGCAGCCAACTAGGCTTTAAACTACAGCCAATCACATAATTTCCTTTCTCTGCTTCCGCATTTTCTCTATATAGGTCTTTCCTCCAGCCTCTGTAGTGGGGCATGCCCAAGCACCTTTGGTTTGGTGCTGCCCAATGTGAACTGATTTTTGCTCAAATTCTTAAAATGTCTAATATGCCTCCGTTCATCAGTTCAGAGTTCGGAGCAGCCTGGCTCTCTGAGTTCCTGTGTTACTGTAGGAATTCAGTCTTGAAAGTGAAGGCTGTCCCAAGGTTCTCTGTGGCCCAGGAGCTAATATGGCTGTTGCTAGCACCCTAATCCAACAGATGCTCCATAAATAGGGGTGAAATGAAAATTGTTTAGGGTCTGAAGGTGGATTGGAGGTTGGCATCTTTGTACACTGTACAGGTACAGCAACCACTTTAATAAATGTGTCTGTGTGACTCTGGGTAATGATAAAGTACTAACCCGAGCATGACTCTTAAATCTTCCTGCTTGTCATGCTAAGAGCTGTAACAGACCTGGTTTACCGAGTATGCTCAGGTTTTTGTTTGTTTTGCTTTTCCAATATTCAGTTGTCCTTGACGAGTAATACACATTCTCAGCTTAAATACACAAGCTTACTGTACTGCAGCACCACCTCCTACTGCCTCAGAATTGAGGGGAGAGGGGAGTCAGGGAAGCAAGGGGGAATATTGCCCCCTTGCAGGGCACTCCCACAATCATGTCAGCACAGGCTAATATTGGGGAAAGAGAAGAGAAGGGTATGCTCCCCTAGAAGCCTGGGGAAACTGCAGAGTTCAAGATAGATTGCATATTAGAATCACCAGGCTCCTTTGAAAATAAAAAGTATCCTTGTTTAGGCCCAATTCAGAATAATTAAAATTGAATTCCTGGGCATCTGTAATTTTTTAAAGCCCCTGGGTGGTTGTGATGCTGAGTTAGAAGTAAGAAGTACTCCCCGCTTCATCCTAACCAAGTTTGACTTCACTTTCGATATCATAATACAATAGGTTAGAGTCGGAAGCCTCCAGTCCTCTACAATTTAGTCCACAGCCTGGGGCCATGAATCTGAAGGGATGTTTCTGACTTTGTCCCTAACTATTGAGACCTGATGCCCTGGTTTGCTGCTCCAGTCTCAGATCGGGTTATTATCTTGTAAAACTACTTCCACTTTCACTTTTGGAAGAGTCTCGGTTTAGAGGGTACATGTAAATTATATGGCCCCCTAAACATATTAAACAAGGAAATCCAAGCCAAGCCTATTATAGTATTTTCCTGGGATTTCTTCCAGCAGCAATTTTAATATTCTTTCACTCTCTTTCTTCCTCACATGTCTTTCTTTCCAGTCCTTTCTTTTTCCTTTTTCATCAGATGATAAAGCTGAAACACCCCCAAACAGTCCATTCCCTCACTCTCTTCCCTCTTCACATCCTGAGAATGTTTCCTTTTCATTCCCACATTTGTAAAGTACAGGTGGAGGCTGCAGCAGAAAGATTTTACCTTGTTTGTCTGTTTGAGGGAAGGGAGGGAGGGAGGGAGGGAGGGAGGGAGGGAGGGAGGGAGAGAGAGAGAGAGAGGAAGTATCCTGAAGCTCTGTGGGGTCAGATCACACCTGGCTTTTCTCCAGATCTGTGATCCCTAGAGAAATGTTCTGTGAGGGCAGTGTCCACAAGGAGACCACTGCAGCTGGTGAGGGAATTGGACACTGCCAAACGGAGACCCACCGAAGGGTGGGCCTCAGGCCACTATAGATAGAAGAACAAGGAGACACATGGGCCTTCTAGATTCATCCAAATCATAGATGTCCCACAAAGGAACGCAAAGGCCAGAAATTGGCATCTACATCTCTTCTATCCTGACCTTCCTCCTGGCTTTGAGTCCCAGTGCCTGTAATCTGATACTCCTTAGGATTTGGTGCTGGGTTTACTTTTTCCTCCAACTTTGCCTTGCATACTAATTACAAACACCCCAACTCACCTCACCCCCTGCCCCACCCTCCAGCCTTGGGCCAACTCCTACCTCAAAGAGTTCTTCCTGGATTCCATTTCTAAATCTGGTGATTCTCCAAGAACACAGGCCAGGACTAGGAAGACCACTTAGGGCAGACGATCACAAGCCAATCAAAGGGCGGAGAGCCTTCAATATGGCCATAAATGTTGTTGATTTTTCTTCAATTTTTACTACCTGGCCTGCTGTCTTCTCAGCGAAGTTCAGAATATGTCTTTGCAGGGCTGAACCCAGGAATCTGTTTTTATATGAAGTATGGTTGTTCTCATGACCACTCCCCTTCAATTCTGTCACAGCTCAGGCGTTCCATTTCTCCATTTCCTTGTATTTCCTGCCACCCTCCTAAACAGTCTCAGCTCTAGAGCTTATTTCAAATATGAGTTGTTAAATGAGTTTACTTAACTAATGACCTACATTTGCAGTTACAGAACTCAATTGTAATGGAGCAGGGGCTGCAAACTCAAGTGACCACAGTGGGTGGGCTACAGGGTGACAGGGTGAGGTGTCCAGCAGCTGTGGTCTTGCTGTAAACTTGCCATGGAGGAATGCTACTGCCCAATGCTAGATCTTTCCATTTTTCAAGGAAAAAAGAGATATCCAGATTCTTGTGAGCAATCTTTTAACTTTTTTAAATATTGGTAACTAATTTTTAAAATTTTCAACTGTATCCTGGCTAACAAAACTCATCTGTGAGTAGGATCTGGTTCTCTGGCTGCCAGTGTGCAACGGCTTTTCCCGTGCATGTGTTCTGTGTGTGCCTTTGAGTCAACTCCTAATCCTGGTGACTCTATGAACAAGTGATTGTCCCAGTGTCCTGTCCTCACAGCCCAGCTCAGCTCCTGCAGACTCATGCCTGTGGCTGCTTTTATGCTGTCAGTCCATATCCTATTTGGTCCTCCTCTTTTACTGCTACCTTTTATTTTTCCCAGAATTATGTCTTCTCCAAAGAACACTAGCTTCTCATGATGCGCATCAACTAAGACACTTTCTAGTGTATTCTCAGGAAAACTTCTACCTCATGTGACTTTCAGATGGAGAAATCATCTGAGGCAACCCAACATGAAATCATGTTTGTGAAATTCTAAAGGATATCCTGGCAATCTACATATGTTGGTATTTTTGCATAAAAAAACACAACAGTAGCTAAAACAGAAATTCCTATTAAGTGACAAACAGCACTTAAGAAAATCTTTTAATGAAAGGAGATTTTTAAATATTCTATAAGAAGTCCTCTGGGTATGCTTTTGTGCCTAAACACTTCAATTTTCATAAACAAAATGCCTCTATTTGTCTTCTATTTCAAAACATCTTAGCCAGCAAAGATATGAAGGAGGTAGATAGAGGGGAAAATAATGACACTATAAAAGTTAGCAGTGAAATCAGCTAATCTCTTATCCCTTACCAAAGTTCACATTTTGAGTGACAACTAAAGTTATCTACTTTGCAAATATTATAGCTTTGTTCTTGAGCAGGTGATAGGAAAATGAATCATTTTCCACTATTACTGGACATTATCTTTTTTAAAAAATCAAAATGTAATGCATTACTATTTCAACAAATCCAATACTTTAAAATACAATGTATTTCAGCATGGGATGGCAAAAAATGGCCAAATGACCAAAACTTTAGAGTAGAGTTTTTCCACCTTAGTACTACTGACATTTTGTGTCAGATAATCTTTGATATGAAGGGCTGTCCTGTGTGTGCCCTGTGGGTTGTTTAGCAGCATCCCAGACCTCTACCCATGGGATGACAACAGGAAGCTTCCCAGCTTGTAACAACCAAAAAGTATCTCCAGACATTGCCAGATGTCTCCTGGGGACCAAATTGGCCCCCTTTGCAGAACCATTGCTCTGGGGGAAATGTTGGATATCACAATTTGGATTTTGATTTTCCAAAGAAGTCTTAAAATGGCACTTCATAAAGAAGAAAGATATTAGAAAAGTCTGTATCACCACTGACTTCATGGAAATCCTTAGGGAGCTATGAAGATTGGGGAGGGAGATCTGGAGGCAAGGAACAGTGAATGTATACTGGCCAGAAGGTTGCTGGGTAAGGCAGGCAGGATCAGCCCTAGATGTGAAATCCACTCTTCTTGATAATAATGCCCCAACAAGCAGAAACCAATAGAAATCAATCAGACCAGGCAGCGACATCTCATAGATTCCAAACTATAGATGCAGAACCCCAGCCTGTTTCTGACCAAGTCTGAGGTGAATTTTCAACATATTGAAGGATGGGATGATATCAAACAGTTACATATTTAATAGGGATTTTTTTTTTCATTTTGGAAAGAAAACATTTTTCCAAAAAAATATGAAAGGTTGTAATAGTGGTTTGAAATCACTAACTCTCCATTTTTTCTTTGTGGTTATGGAAGAAATCATCAATTCCATTTCTCAATAGAACCTCATAAACACAATAGGCCAAATGCCAGAACAGAAATTAAATGGCTGTGTGATCCTCAAGGGAAGACATACTTTAACTATGAAGTATTCACACCAAACCCTTAGAAAAGTATATGAAGGAGCATTAACTGGAGCATGTGGTGTTCACATTTGCTGTTTTGACAGCATTCTTTATCAAAACAACTACAATTTTCAAAGAAAAGACTACTTAATTTTTACAATATTGCTTTTCTGTCTTGTAGGAACTGCAAAGAATGAATTCACTGTTTTTGGTTGAGTTTTACTTCATTTAACTTGTTTCACCACAGTGAAATGTTTCAAAGTGGAATCTTCTAGTGTTCTGTTTATATTTTGTTAGCTTAAAATCTGTTTTGGTGATATTGTGATGGTGGATACATGTCATTATGCATTTGTCAAAATCTATTGGATGTACAACACAAAGAATGATCACTAACATAAGCTATGAACTTTAGTTACCAATAATGTATTAATATTTGCAACATATGTACCACAGTACTACAAGATGGTAATAATAGGGGAAACTGTGGGGGAGGGGGCAGAGTAGTGGTGTGCAGGCAGAGAGGGGGTATATGGAGACTCTGTACTTTCTGTTCACTTTTTCTAGTAAGCCTTAAATTGCTCTAAAAAGTAAAGTCTGTTTTGTAAATTTTGTAATAAAAACTCAACAATGTTAAAATTCTTTAAGTGTCTTTTAAATATGCTTTTTGAAGACTGGTCCATTTCCTGCTCATTCACTGATTGCTCAAGACACAATGGAGAGAAGACTGGACTTTTTCCCTTGTCTAAGCCTGGCCACAGACCACTCTCACCCAAACTCCTAGAGCATATTATTTGAGCAATGTAAACAGTAGACATGAAATTGCATTATATTTATTCATTTTCTTCATTTCAGCAATCTCACATGCTTTTATGTTTTCTTCTCACAAAATAAATTTTGAAGTAAAATTCAGTTAATTGTCCTTAATGCATTTGACGTGATAAGCCAAATTAGTTTCTAATTAACACCATATAATATTCACTAGAGAAACAGTAAGTCATGATGAATTGGAGAGCTTTTTCTTGGACTTTATGCAACAGCAAACAAGTTGATGTGTTGAAATACAGTAAATGTGTTTTCTCAGTGGCACCCTGTCATAAAAACTATCAGTCCTAGTTTTCATCTCTGCCATAATGGAAGGTTTTTCAACATAGAAGCTTCCTGGATGGTTGTCAGAGACTCTCCAGGCTAATTAGGCCCTCATCAGTCATGAAAGGGCTCAGAGCAGAGATTCATGCTAGATGTTCTGAGGGGAGAGGGCAGTCTAAATGAAGTTTTAAACAATCCTGTATTCAGAGGATATACAGTCTAGTTGGATGGCTGGAGTCTATCTATACTTATGACAAATGTTAAGAATATATCCAAAGCAGCTAAGAGTAAGTACAACTGGAATCAAGACTAAACCAGTGTTGAAAAGTACCGAATACAGAGTTAGGAGGCACAGAACAAAGTGGTAAACTCATGGACTTTGGACCCCTAGAGACCCAGGTCCTGCTCTAGACTGTGGAACCCTGGGCAGTTTATTTGGTCTCTGTGGGTCTCAAATTTGGCATCTGTGGAGCAAAGAAAGGTGAGGTCATGTCTTTCAATAGCTAGCTTCATGGTAAGAGGACAATGAGTGGTAGCTTTGTCATTATGTTAAGAGGAGAAGGAGTAACATATGTCCAAGAAGGTGAGACACAGTTCAGTGGAAAGTAAAGAGTTGGAATTTCGACGAGGGAGTCTGTATTTCTAAAGCAGTAGGAAGGAATATTTTGAGATAAGACTAAGAAAGGGAAGTTCCTTTGGACGATTTATATGGAGTAAAATCAATGCAGTGCTGATATTTTAGAAATAATATCTGAAGGTTCAGTGGGAGAGAGTAAAATGTAGAGAGAGAATTGGTTCAGGAATCAGAAGACTTGGGTTCTACACAAGGTTTTACCCTCGAAGTCCTAACTCCTCCCCTGAGTAGCTGTGTGACTCTGGGTGTGGCAAATTCTCCCTGGGACTTAAGTTGTTCACCTGTGAAATTAGACGTGTGGTCTCTGAGGGTCACCTAAGACCTGTGGCCAATAAGAATCTAAGTTCTTGGGCATAAAAATGGCATGATTAAAACAGGAAAGCAGTTGCTCTACAAGCTCTCTGCAGAGTTGGTGGAAATAGAAAACAGACTAAGGAGGACCAAGCTAGAGAGAGTTACATTTACAAACTACTCTCCCAACAGGACAACAGGAATGATGGAATCTGTTAACTTGGTGCAGGAATGGATATTTAAGTGGGCTGTGAGTTGGGAGAATGGGAATGACAAGAAAATTACTGAAATTGAGAGAGAGTAATTATTTGTAGAAGAAAGGGAACATGATAAGCTTATTTTTCAAAGAAGTTAAGTGTCAGGACATGGCAGGATATCTTTAATATTGACTAATGAGCAGAAAATTAGATTTAGTGATTTGATGTAAGTAGAATAGATTACATTACATATTTTTACTACCACTTTATCATATTAAAGATTTGCTAAAAACTGATTATAAAATTCCCATGAGAACATAAAGGTCCAAGGATAGCCAAATTTGAAGAAGGAAAATAAAAAGGATTTGCTCTATTAGATGTCATCAATTAATGTACCACTATATCAACTAAAATAATGTAGTATTGGGGCAAGGTCAACATATCAATGAAAGGAAAAGAATCCAGACCTAGCAATGAGTAGAAATGCCTAGTCTTACATCAGGCCTCTGTGCATGCAGAGATGACCTTACAAACGACCAGGCATTGTAAGTAGCTTCACTATCCATACAGAAAACAATATAATTTAGAACCCTACCTCACATCATATTAAAAAAAAAAAAAAATTGAAATGCACTAAAGACATAAATGTGAAAACAACAAATATCTTTTTATAATTTGGAGAGGAAAAAATTCTTAAATGAAGCTCAGAAAGTAAATATGATAAAGGAAAAGATTGATTAATTAGACTACAGCATTTCTGGTAAGAGTGTAAGTTTGGAGAACAATCTGGTAGTATCTAAGAATGCTGAAGACATATATTACAGACCCAGAAACTCCAATTGTTGTTATGGACTTTAAAAGAATTTGAAGACTTATGCGCAAGGAGATGTGCTGCATGGCCTACAGCAGTAAAAAACTGGAAGCAACATAAATGCATATCATTAGAGGAATGGATAAGTAAGTAATGATGAAGAATCCCACACCTGCTAAATTTATTTACACCTTAATTCTACCTGTATTGAAGCAGATAGAATTTAACAAAATATTGAATGAAAAAAGCAAGATTGACTATACCATTTTAAGAACGCACAAAAATACTATTTACCAGTTATGGATTCATATACAGGTAGTGAAAATGTAGACAATAGATTGGCAGGGTATATTCTTACTTTATGGTGGAAGTTTTTGGAGAGAGAGGAAGAGAAACATCACTAGGGAGGGATTTAAACATCCTTCAATTGTATGTATCTCTGTTTATTTTGTTAACAACAAAGAAAATTTGTCAGTAGTATAAAATTCTGAGTGGTGGGTAATGAGTTTGAATTATATTATTTTTTATATTTTCCTGTATGTTTGAAATATTTCAAAATAAAGAATTAGCATTAGTAAGCTACAGTGGAACAATTTTTATCATTCTAGTAATTTAAATATTACCTACATACAACTTTTTGAAATTTAAAGCACTACAATTACTGTTTTGGGAAGGTTTGGAAAGTTTACTTTACATATTTAGAATTACTTTCTTCCTCTTATTATTATTATTGGTTTAGTTCTCCATTTCCCAGATTGTTGAATAAAAATTACATGGGAAAGAAAACTTGCCATGAAACAATAATAGGTATGTCACAAAAGCATTCTTAGCTCATAAAGAGATTCATTGCATGGCTCTACTTTAATTTTGATTTTAATTAAATCATCAGGAGCTACAACTAATAATATTAGTAGGTTAATAAAATTTAATTCAATAAATTTTACTTTCCAATATGTTGCAAACATGGAAGTACGGTGTAAAATGAGGTACACCTGTAAATTCCAAAGTGTAATTCAGGCCCTTAGGACTAGAGACTGCTTTGATCTTGTCACAAATTGGCTCCTGGAAACCAGAAGGCCTCCTGGACTCACGTCTCCAGGGACCTTACCCCTGAAGCATCTCAAAACAAATAAAATGGCTAAGACAGATGCTGGACCCAGACAGAATGGCAACCATTTCACAAAATGAACCCCCAAACGATGTGAACAGACAATTCTCCACATGTAATTATGGCTTTTGTTATTTTTCCCCTATGAAAGCATGCTATTGCTTTGGCTTAAATGCAACAGATTAGAGGTATTCAGCCTTGGCTGGCAATATTTCTGATCCATATTTCAATAGATTATCCTGAATTGGCCTCCTGGAAGCATTTATGCTGACCAGTTTTGAAAATCTCTTTGTCAGCCCTCACCCTTACCTGCTAACACCCAGCTCTAATGGATGAAAGCAGGGGGTGATGATAATCACTGTCTGCCCAGCCCTGAGTGCAGTGCCTGAGTCTGCAAAACAGTCTGTCTGGGGGAAAAAAAAAAAAAAAAAAGGAAATAAAGAGTGTAATTCAATGAATACTTGGGAACCAAGCTTGAGGGTTTCTTTTTCCTTTTAAAGGAGTAGTGATATCAGAAGCAGGATTATGAAAAAAGAAAGAATTAGTGAAAATACAGAATCTTCATGAATTAGAATAGCAAGGCCATTTCAAATTGAATTACACAGGATCATGGCAATTAGAATTGGAAAAGATCTTGGCCTTTCTCTGTCAAAGCATGATTACTCCCAATGGTATATTCTCCCGAGCTTAGTCCAGTCCAATTTTAAATGATTCAAGTGATGGAGCCTCCTCGGCTTCTCTTGGGATATCACTTCACAGTCTAAAATAGCTAACTGCTGGAGGAGCCCCTCTCTATATATGTTTTTTGCCTTATTTCCATTATTCTGTTTTGAATTTCCCCAATCCACTTTAAAACTACTTGAATTTAATTTTAAATGAGTACAATCTACATTTAAGTGATTAAACCCAGCTGAATCTGGGTCTTTTTGGATAGGTTAATGGCTCTCCATTGCATGCTCTCGTGCTCGCTCGCTCTCTCTCTCTCTCTCTCTCTCTCTCACACACACACACACACACACACACATACACACACAATTCTTAAATAAATGCCCACAAGCATATGCCTGTCTCACATATACTCACATGTACACAATTAGAAAATATTTCATAGTTGCAACGTGTTTATAAGAAAAATTAACAAAGACTGCTAAGTTTTGTCATTCAATGATTTAAAAATCTTAAAAAAATTAATAACCTACTGTGTTTCAACTGATAAAGTGGCAAAAAACAATAAACCTAAGTGTTATTTCACTTTATGAATATTGTATTTATTGTACATGAGTAAAATAACATGATCTTTTAATATAGTATTTACTATAGCTTATTTGGTATAATGTAGATAAACAATGTGGTGCCGATGCCAAAAATATATTTATAGAAATCATTTTATTCAGACTTTTTTGTATCTATTCGAACAACAGTGACTCATTCTCATTCTTACACTAAATTTGGTTTGAGCTTTGAGTAAGCTGTAGAGCCTGGGGGAATAGCTTGGGGTATTCAAGGTTAATGAAGGTTGCTTAAGGGTATTTAAATTTGATCAAGGAATTTATATGCTTTCCATGTTCTTTCCAAAGAGCAGCCCTAAAGTGGTTTTCATATCTGTCAATCAACCAACTAATATCCAATCAGGTAGAAAGAGGAGAACCCTGGAAACTGAGAAAAATGGAAACTAATAATGAGCTTTCTTTAAAAAGATAGAATTCACCATTTTACTGACATGAATTTTGATGTCATCAATTCATAAAATTTTTGAGTTGAAAGGACTCTTAGAGCTAGGAATCTTTGCTACATCATCATCACAATTTGCTAGAAACATCTAGCTCAGTGATTACACAATCATGGCCTAGAAAATTGTTAAGTGAGGCTATGCACCAATTTAAACCTTTAAATTTGTCAGTTGGGTAAATTTTAGTTAAATATGGGTATTGAACAGGTTTTTACATAAAATTCCTCAAGAAATATTCTAAAAATTACAACAAAGACACTCATAACAACAAAGAGAATGAGAGAGAAGACAGTAGCTAAGGAGACATACTAGGTATTTTTGGATGAAAGCAAATGGATTGATAAGTTGAATGGAGGAAGCTAATAAGAGCTAATGAATTTTGAGCACTACGTGCTAAGCATTATTATAAATACTTCATGTAATATAATTGTTAACCCTCACAACAACACTGTGAAATAAGTAGATTATCTCTATTTGATAAGTGATGACTCTGAGGCAGAGTGGGTTAATAAGAAAGCTGTTAAGGGGTTGAAACCCAAAGGATCCAGCACACATTTGTGCACAGGAATATTTCAATGACATTGCCCCCACCAACCTCCCCAAAGGCTAAGTACTTGAAAGTATCTTCACAGTACAGGAAGGAATGAGGGGTAGAGCTGAATGATTGGTCGACAGACCATAGAAAAACAACTTAACCACTAGCTCCTCTTTGCCATGCCATATCAAAGTCGATTTTAAACACCTGAATTGGTCAGAAAATTGGAGGGCTCTATGACAGAAACTGAATCTCCTTTAAAAAGACACTCACAATAATGGACATTGTGGGTTCCCATAAAAAGCCAGATAGCCACCTTATATCCAGAGAGTGGTGCCTAATTTTCTGTAAGTCCCGCCCATGTATTTACAATCAGATTTTACTGCATATTCTTGATGTCTGTTTCTGTTGACTGCTTTCTCCCTTGCTAATAGGTTACTCTTTTTTGCGCTTTTTTTTTTTTTTTTTGTATGTGGGTAGTTTCCTGGCTGGGAATCAAACCCAGGCCAAAGCATTGACAGTGCCAGCGCTGAAGCCTTAAGCCACTACACCACCAGGGAACTCCATGGTTTTTTATTGAATGTAGAAGATCAATGGAGACTGAGCAAAATTTTGTTTGACTATCCATTTGAAAAAATGAACCTTGACCTCTACCTCACACCACACACACAATTGAAGATGGAACACTGACATAAATATAAAACAATCAAGTTTTTAGAAGAAATTCTAGGAAAATGTATCCATGACTTTATAGTAAGAAAGATTTCTTAAAAGAGCACAAAAGGCACTAATCATAAAAGAGCAGATTGATATATTGGACTTCATTAAAATTAGGAAATTTGGTTCAACAAATGACACCATTAAGAGAGTGAAAGATAAAGACTCAAACAAGAAAAGTATATGTGTAATATACAGATATATGACAATATACTTAAGAGAACATTTAAAGAACACCTTCAAATAAATAAAAGGCCATTTAATTTGTAAAAATTAACTGAAAGGCTTGAAAACAAACAGTACAAAAGAGTATATCCAAATGTCCAATAAGCACAGAAAATGTACTCAATATTAGTCATCAGCGATATGTAATTTAAAATGACAATGGGATATCACTGCAAAACCACCAGAATGGCTGAAATTAAAAAAGACTGTCCATATCAAGTTTTGGTGAACATTATGAACAATTTGAACTCTCATACATTGCTAGTTGATGTGAGCATAAATTGTAGCAACCATTTGGCAAAACTGTTTACTATTTATATACTAAATCTGAATACATCCTTATTTGATAAGTCAGCAAATCTACTCTTAGGTATATATCCAAGAGAAATGAGTTTATGTATCTATCAAAACATATGTAAAAGAATATTCATAGTGCCTCAAATAGGAAATAATTAAAATATCTATCTGTGGGAAAGTGAATAAAGGTAGTATAATATATTTATATGGTAGAATTGTAAACCATTATTTAAAAGTTTTTAAAATGCAACTACTACTTGCAACAACATGAATAAATCTCACAGGCAATACTTTTATTAAAAGGCAGATGTAAAAACATATATACTCATGATTCAATTTATATGAAGTTCAAGTACAGGTCAAATTATCTATGGTATTAGAAGTTAAAATAGTGATTACCCCATGGGAGTGAGGGGTCTTATGTACTGAAAATGTTTTATATCTTGATCATGTGTTGGTAACATGCATTCATACATGTGTAAAAATTCATCAAGTTGTACATGTAATATCAGTGCACATCATTAAATATACATTATTCTCAATGAAAAATTGTATAAGTTTATAAAAAGGATCAGCTAGTATCACAACACACTCGAAGAGCTCTAAAACAGAACAAAATGAAACAAGAGACCGTCATTGTCCCCAGAGAGTTAAGAGGATATATGTGTATGTGTGGGTGTACACGTATATATGTATGTATATATGAGGGCTGTTCAGAAAAACTCCAGCCATAAAAGTCTATATTTTTCTTTTTTTTTCTTTTTCTTTTTTTTTTTTTAATTCATTTTTATTGTTAGACTTATTGGGGTGACATCTGTTAGCAAGGATTACATAGGTTTCAGGCATACAATTCTACAGTGCATTGTCAACTTGATGTATAATAAGTTCACCACCTAATGTGACTTCTCTTTCCATCACCTTATATTTAGCTTCCCCCCCTCCTCTCCCACCCCCTTATATTTTTCTTATCACAGGGCTGGACACTTTTTGAACAGCCCTTGTACACACACACACACACACACACACACACACACATCCATGAAATAGAAAGTAGGTTTTACAAACAAAAAACAGAGAACAAGAAATAGTTTTTGAAAAAAATAGATGAAATGTAAACATTACATAGAAAATGAAGTTTCTAGATAATTTCTAGGCAATTATAATTTCTAGGAAATTATCTAGAAAGCAGAACCAAAAAAAGATGGTAGTCAATAAAAGTTAAAGGATTTTTAAACAACTTTGTCTCTCCATGGTGGTCCTTTCCCTTCACGATTTCACTCTGATGCTGGGAAGGGCCTGGGCATATTTTCCTGTAACAAGACAGCTCAGTACCTGTAACACTGTATTTTTTATTTTTTATGAAATTATGAGTACATCAACTCAGCTTAGTAACAACTATTTCCTCAGCTATGATTGACAACTGTAATTTTTTAAGAAAATTGAGAAAATGCATTAATTAACCTTTATTTAATTTTGTTTGGTAGATGAAACATTTCAAAACATAAGGTCTATATGAGAAGGAAGGAATAACAAATATGGTCTTTGGTGGTTAATAAACAACAACAAAACAGCAAAAGAGGAAGGAATGGTTCTGCACAGGCCTTTTGATATATCACAGTATTTTTTATCATTTAACCCTTCTTACTTATTCATTGTAGAAATAAGAAAAGTCATTTCTGCTTTTCTAGTTTCTTACATAAATCAGGTACATTATAGAAAATTTGGATAATATAGTAAGACATAAACAGAAAAATCAACCATTATTCTTCTGCTTAGGGAAAGTCACTACTGATACTTAGTTAAGAATTCTTATAGTCTGCTTTCTGTCTCACTACAGCAGACTCTCAGTTAACCACAACTTAAGCAACCAAGGCTCTCAAGCAACTGGTAAAAAAAATTGAACAAATAATACTATACTTATCCGACATGAGTGCCAGTTAACTAAGCATCTACTGGGTGTGTGTATGTATGTATATATGTGTATACGCGCGCGCGCACACACACACACACACACACACATTTGAGGGACAAAATCAAGACCATACTATTCACACAAGCTTAAACATTTTTTCACTTCATGTATTCTGGACATCTTTCTCTCTATATAAACATTTTAAAATTCATAATATTTCATAACATAAATGACCCATGATTTATTTGCCATTATCTTATTGTTGGATATTGTTTCTTTTGATATAAAAACATTATAAGTGATACAAATTGTGATAATAATATAAAATACTTGTACGTCTTAAAGATGATGATACCTATTTCCAAACTGCCTTCAGAAATACTGAGCTCCAGCCAAATCTGGAAATTTTTGTTTTTATAAAATCCTCAATAATCAAGAGAAGATAAAAAGGTAATGTTGCTTTTTAAACTTGAGTTCTATGTTTCTAGTATTGTTGACCATTTCTTCATATGATTATTGGCATTTTTATTTCCTTCTTTTATGAATTGCCCATTCATGATAGTTTCCTCAAGTTTCAATTGAGGTTTTCTTTTTTTATTAGTGTGTAAGAGCTTCAATAAATTAAGGCTGTTGAGAAAAATTTCAAAAGCTTTTATCTTTTGTTGTTGCTTTTGTTTGACAAATTATGCATGTCTGCATGAAGGAACATTTGTGAATTGGAAGATAAGCGGAAGAACAGAGGCAAAGGGATAGACTGCGTATACTACCTTAAGCACAGCTATGTTTAAAAAACATAGCTGAGAATGGCTTTAGAAAATTAAGAAGGGGAAGAAGGTTGGAAGAAAATGGTTTTTGGGAGTTTCCCATATGTTTGTATTATGTAAGTAGGGTATTAGCAAGATAAAGGCTCTCTCAAAAATCTACTTAGAAGTCAATTCTTTGAATGATGATAGCAATCTTTCTTTTGCAGAATGAATAAGTCTTTTAGCTAAACATGGATAAAAGCTTTTGCTCAGTATGGCATAATCACTCCAGTAGGCTCACAGCAGCAAAACAAAGTCTGTCTCTAAGTGTCTTATTATAATAAAATCAAATTTAACCTCTTAAACTCAAGACATAAATCACTCACTTTTCTTTCCTTTCAAACAATTTCTGATTATCATAACTGCTACCTGTCACAAGATTGATAACTGTCAGTAGCTCAAAAATATGAATAAAATTGAAAATGCATTTGAATATGGGAACCATAATAGCATTGTGTAGAGAGGTGACAATGATCAGAGGTTATGGCAGACAAGAAAAACTCTTAGAAATAGGGAAACATAGAAAATTTTCTTCAAATTAAATAAGCTGCGAAATCAGTCTCACCAGAGTTGTATTTTCACCAAACATACAGTTGAAAAACACCTATTGGCCCTTGATAGTGTGTAGCAATGGCAAATTGAGTTTACTTGGTGTATTTTTATACTGAAAGTACGTATCAAGTTGCAAAGTATAATTCAAAACTGCACAATCTGAGTTTATATTTCTTTCCAAATGATAACTGAAACCTTCATTAAATATTTCTCCAACAATGTAAAAATTAATATCATCTGAATTTTAAAATATACTTTTAATCATTAACTAGGATGATTAAACCCAGATGCCTTCTAAAAGATTCAAGTCAACTTATTTCAGATAAATTTCATCTAAATTTTAGAACTCAATTTATATCTCTTTTGCATTTTCTGGTTTAAAAAACATAGTATTGCATACAACTACTAGGGTAGATCTCTAGGGTATTATGCTGAGTGAAAAAAGTCAATCTCAAAAAGTTATATACTTTATGGTTCTATTTCTATAACATCCTTGAAATGACAAACTATAGAGATGGAGAGGAGATTAGTGGTTGTCAGGGGATAGGACAGAGGTGGTTGTGACTAATAAAGGAATAGCATAAGGGAGTCTTTTTTGTTACCAGAACAGTTCTGTATCTTGATTGTGGTAGTAGTTACAGAAATCTATACATGGGATAAAATTGCCCAGAACACACACACACACACAAATAAATGCATGTAAAAACTGATGGAAACTGAACAAAGTCTGAAGTAGTCTATTAACCAATACTGTAGTAATGTCAGTTTTCTGGTTTTGATATTGCACTACAACTATATAAGATGTCATTATTGTGGGAAGCTGGGTAAAGGGTTCATGGGAGTCTAAGTGTTCACTTTGCAATAGCCTATGAGTCTAATTATTTAACAACTTTTTTAAAATGTGGTTTTCACTCATCCACACTTTTTTTTTTTTTTTTCTTTTTGGTATGTGGGCAGCTCCCTGACTGGGGATCGAACCCAGGCCGCAGCGCTGACAGCGCCAGCGCTGAAGCCTTAAGCCACTGCACCATCAGGGAACTCCGTCATCCACACTTTTAACCTCATGCAGACCATAATTAGAACTCTTAGTAGCCAAATTATATGTCAAAAATTCATGCACTAACAATGATTCATTTTACTTGCTGGAGAATTTCTTAGGTTCTCATCTAGTGCTTACTGCTCTTACTTCAAAAACATTTCTGATATGCTTGGTAATCTGGTTTCTACAACTACAGCAGATATATTCATTCAATCAGACAGTCATTTTTTTTCATTTATTTATGTTTATTAACAATATTTTGCTGATTGTGCCAAGTAATATAATAAGCATGATGTCCTGGTGAATGACACAATTTCTGGACCCAAGGAACTTAGAGCTTAGAGCCATGATTTCTATATTGAGGTATGGAGAGGATGAGAGAATACCTATCAGAAGATTACAGGCTTTTAAAAATATATTACTATCTTGTCCCAGAAATTCTTATGTATCCCTTAGGAAGACATCCTTCCACTTCCTAGAATAGAGAAAAGATGAGAAATGGGAAGGAGAGAAAGGTGAAGATACATGGGACCCAAACAGGAAGAGCCTTATTTGTGGGAACTTTGGACTTTATCTTTAAAGCAATAGGGCACTATTGAAAGGTTTTATGCAAGGGGGTGGGGAGGATGATCAAATTTACAATAATTTTTCAAAACTACACAAGCGTGCAAGTCTGGAGGACAGATGACTAGTCAGAAAGCTGTTACAATAATTCTGAGATGACTGAATAATGGCTATTGGGATAAAGAGCAGTAGACAATCTTGAATTCATTAGCAGGAAGAATTGACAGGTCTTGGTGAGCAATTATTCCTCACATCCATAGAAACAGAGGTAGCCAAAGATGACTCAAAGATAATTGGCTTCAGAAGGAGCTTGGAGCAAAGGAGATTTACTAAATAAATGACATAATCATGTTACATCCAGTGGTACAAGTTTAGTAGAAATTGGAGAAATATCTGGGCCAGAGATATACTACTGTGGGAGTCAACAGTGTTTGGAACAGTGGGTGTCAACCCTGGCTACACATGAGAATCACATGGGGAGCTCTGAAAAAGACCCATGTCCATGTTCCACCTCAGGCTAAGTAAATTACAAGCTCTGGGGATGGTGGGCACAGGCATTGATTTAAAACACACACACACACACATGCAGCAGTCCCCAGGTGACTCTAATATGCAGCCAAGGTTGAGTACCACTGCTATAGGTGGTAACTGAACCTACCAGAATGAATTAATCACCCAAAAAGACTGCCATGTGGCAGAGTCTCTCAAACTTGGCTGCATAACAGAATCACCTGGAAAGCTCTAAAAAGTTACCACTGTCTAGTTCCCCTCTCCTGAGTATCTGTTCTAAGGGTCTGAGGTGTAGCCTTAGTATCAGAATTTGTAAAAGTTCCCCTAGTGATTGTATTAATACTCAAGGTTGTCAACTGCTAATATATACAGTAGATTCTCCATTAACAAGAACTCAAGCAATCAGCCCTCTCAAGCAACTGGACACAAATATTTAAGACATAATACTACAGTTATCTACTTTTATTTTCTTTGGCTGTAAGGGTTACACCCATCTGGGTGTGGGGCTCCTTGATCGGTCAGTTTGATTGACATGGGGCCTATTACATAACCTCTTCTGACTGCGCATGTCCTTTCCCAGAGTCTGTTGTAATGATGTTAATGAACTTCTGGGCATATGTATGACATTACAATGATGGCATAGAGAGACCCAGGTGAGATGAAGTTCGTTGTAACTCTCCCTGCACAGGCATTAAGAACCGGCTCAAACTGGTGGGCTTCTTGTGTGCTCTGACTTCCCTGTTTTTGTTTGTAACTCCCTCCTGTGGCTGCCTAGCCTGGGGCAGGGATTACAGGTGACAGGGTGGTATCAAGGCAGGGACTATTCCAGCAGGGCGAGTCTCATGGGAGGGATCCCCAAAATCCCCCCTATTCTATCTGCCTCCTCATTCTCTTGAGAGACGTGATCCCCACAAATCTTTATGGGAAGCTGAGGGGGTGGAGGTCTCATCTTCTGTATCTGCTTACTGCTGAGGATGATCGTTATCCCTACCTATTGGGGATCCATGGAGCTCTCATCCTGTCTGATCTAAAAGGAGAAGGGGTCTTAAGATCCACCATGTTGACTTCTTTGGTTGAGATGGGCTGGAAGCCTTGTTGGGGTATCACTTATATCCTGATGGTCCCTAGATGAGGAGAAATTAATTCAATTAGTAGTTTAAAAAGCATTGACCCAAGAAATAGTTCTCAAAGCCCTGTCACTGGGTGGTTTTGAGGTGGAAAGTCCATTGAGCCTGCGGCCTGCTGACTTCTGGCCTAGCTGGTCATTCAGGTGTTACCCCCTGTCTAGGTCCGAAAAAGCCTGGAAGGGGTGCTTGCCTGCAGTGACTGTAATCAGCAAGCTGGAGACATGAGTTACAAGTTTTGGAGTCATTACCTATGGGGGACAGTCTGTTGCTCAAGGTGAGGAACCAGAGAAAATTGATCAAGAAAGCTATTAAAACTTTGGACCAGAAAAAAGATGAATCAAAGCTAAAGAACCTGGAAAATAAGTCTTTAGTGAGGTGGAAAGATGGCTGCTTTGTTTGGTCCTCATCACCTACACACTGAACTGTGAAAACCAGAGAGAGATGGTTTTATTCAATTTCTTTTAGAATCATTAACATCACTTAAGTTTTTTACTTTTTGAGCATTGAGGCAATGCTTCTTTTCGTGGCAAAATATAGAGAAAGTCTCTTTTATTCATGCCACTTGAGAGTTCATTACATACCCTTTTACATTATAAGATGTTGCTTTACAGCTGCCAACCTGTCTGTCCCCCGATGCAGGAGCTAAACATGTCCTAAGGCAGGAGCTAAGCATGGAGGCCACGGGGGCATAGAATATTTAAGAGATAGAACTGACCCTCTCTCAGGGGTTCTGTTCCTCCCTCACTCACACACCTCACATCACCCTGTGTGGCCCGGGAGGATGGCTGGTTGGTCAATGATGGGTAAGATTCCTCAAGGGAGGAACAACCTAAGACAGGCACAGTCACATAGGGGCCATCAGGAAAGAGCTTGGGCTCTACAGAGGTGAGGCACAGTCCCTCTCCCTCTCTGAGGTTAATCTCCTACCCCTTGGCTGCCTGTGCTATGGTGACCTGATAGAACAATGTCTGTCATGTTCCAATAGGAATGACTTAGGTACTGAGTCAACCCCCTGGGGTGGTTTTGGTACATTGAGTCCTTGGGGATTTTCCGGAACAGCCATAAGGCACGATAATCACAGACCTTGGAAAAGAGGAAGGTTTTTACTTCCCCATACAAGTTTAACTTCCTCATTCTATCCATCAATAAAAGCTATGCCTTGGCCTGATTCTGGGGCTCTTTCAGTCCATGAGGCTGGAGCCCCTTGGCCCTGCTTGTAACCTATTTTTGGCTACTGTCTTTCATCACTTTGTGCTGCCCTTTTTGTGTTCCCACTGCTCATGTTGTGCTGGATGTGACAATAATATAGATTTCCATTTCATACTTTTATTTAATTCTCTATAATTTTTAGGTTTGTAGAGAGAAAATTATTTTAACTATCTTAAAAATAGTCTCTTGGTATTTCTACTGAGGCTCTAAAAAGAATATATGCTAAAAATTGTCTTACTATCTTCTTTAGCATGAATATATAAAATATAAATAATTTCACTCTAATGCTAATATATAATACATTATGTAATACATTGTGTTTAGATTAGTTACCTAATGAAAATTTTTTTCAGTGATTGTTTTTTCAAAAGGAGTAATTCAAGTACCAGAAGAAAAACAGGGCAAAGTATGTACAATCAGGTATATTTTCTGATTATCTGTAGGTGGTAATGTTTATGAAGAACTAGACAATTTTTTAAGGCAATTCTTTTAAAGAAAGTATTCATCCCTGAGATGTTTGGTGTCATCTAGCCTGTGCTCCCTTCTACCTGCACCTGTTATATTTAGAGATCATGTTGCATATAATGGTATAATTGTCTACCTTGGGATGCTATGAGTGAAAGATAATGGATCAGTAACTATGTGTGATTGTAATTTTTAAAAAATGTCATCAATAATGTTTGCACAATGAAATCCATGAAGAACGAGTACAAATCGATTTTCAAGTCCTGAGAACTAGTCGGGGACATATTTAAAAGATCTCCAAGGCAGACTCATTGAGAATTTTTTCATGTGTGACTTTTTAAAAGTAATTTCCCATATGTTATAGAAATACCATTTGATGTTTCATGACTTCATTCTCCAGTAGAGGATATTTCCTTCATAACAAATATACTGACCTTATTTCCAATTATTTTCAACCTCATTCTTCTCTGATTTTACTTAATCATCTATCCTCTAAAGAATTTCTATAAATGGTCCTAAAAACTATCTTTTGCCTATCTTCCATGATTTCCAACTACTCTTCTATGCATTATTCTCTCTTCTGACTCTATCAGGATAATGAGCTCCATGCTTTGACTCACCTGTTCAGACCTCTTGAGGGATGTCTGAATGTCACCATGGTAATAGGGTACAGTCGAGACCTACTGGGACTGAGATAGGCATATGTCTGGCAGAATGAGTTTAAGTCCTGGTAGTTGGGAGAGAATAGGGATAGACAGAGAGAAGTACATAAAACTACTTTCTGATGCTGACCGGCCTTGGCAATCAAATTGAATTCACTATTTCAAAGAAATAAATTTGGGTTTTTCCAGCTTACCTCTCCAGTCAAATGAAAGGGTACTCAATATTCAGGACCCCCAAATATAGTTGTGCTATATTGCTGTGTTAATGAGCCTGGAGGTGAGTGTGTGTGTTTCATTATAATCTTAAATAAACTAGACTGAACATTAGGATCTGAGTCTTCTATTTGTAGAAGTAGTTTGGGAATAATTATGGTTAGGGGGAGTAATTATTAGCAATCTTGTTATATCAAAGTGTCCTAACGTTGGACAAATAATCCAGCTTCTTCACAGACTGATTTTAGATCAATATTGTTAAGTAATGTCTCCACAAATGCTGAAAATCTAGGTAAATCTACTTCATTAAGAGTCCATAATTAATGACACACTGACCATTTCACAACTGTGGGCTGGCATGTAGAAAAAAAAATCTCAAAATCCTCAATACAGATTTAAATCTAGATTTTTTCATTAAATTATTTAGAAAGAAAAAAATGACGTATTTTCTAAAATGTTAAAGCCATTCCAACAGTCTTCTCAAATGGATGCAGAAGGGAAAAAGATGAATCATGTATTGCTCAAACCCAACAAAAGAGAAAATCACTGCCTCAAAAAGCTAAGGTTAGGGAAGGATTTGAAGTTACTAAATGCATTTTGAGTTTCAAATGCAGGACTTTAAGGATTAACAGACTGCACAGGTAGTATTATGTAATTCTAATTTCAAAGTTTTGGTGTGAGAACTAAAACTAATACCCCTTTATGTAGGAGAAACATTATAACCCAACATCTTACATAGTTTCCACCTCCTAACTGGTTCCGGCTAGATCCTTAGTTGTTCTTGCCTAGCATGGTGCTAGGTATGCTAAGTCTGGAATAGCTTCTCCACAGATATTTAGGGATTAGGAAAATTTAAGGATAATGACTGGAATGGAATGCAGATTCCTGGAGTGCTAGACCAGTGGCTCTCACACTGTAGCTGGCAGCAGAACCTGGAGAGCTTGTTAAAACAGATTGCTGGACACATCCCGAGAGTTTATGATTTAGTAAGTTCTAGGGTGAATCTAAGAACCTGCATTTCCAGCAGGTTCCCAGGGGCTCCTCCTGGGATCACAGCTTGAGAGTCACTGTTCTGGGCCAGTAATCTCAACCCTGACTGCACTTTAAAATTACCTGGGGAGGTTCTGAAATTCCTGATGCCCAGATTATTGCCAGACAAATAATATCAGAATCTATGGTGGCCATGACTAGGCTTTAGTATTTCTAAAGCTCCCTAGTGGATTCCACGGTGCAGCCCAGGCTGGGAACCAATGTCCAAGCTCATCGTGGTACTTGGCATAGGCTATACATTAGAGGAATCTGGGAAGTTTTTTGTTTTTTTGTTCAATTGAGGTGTGATGGACATACCATTAAAATGACACTTTTAAAGTGTACGAGTCAGTGGTTATACAAAAAAGTTATATAACCATAACCACTATGTAACTCCAACATTTTCATCACCATCTAGGGAAATGAATGTAAACAAAGCTCTGATACATGGGTTCTACTCGCAGAGATTCTGATTTAATTGGCCTACAGGGTGAAGGCATCAGTTTTTGAAAGTGCCTCAGGTGACTCTCATGTCCAGCTAGGGTTGAGGGCCACCGTTCCTGAGTTTGGTTATCGACCCTCCAAGACTGTTTTAGGAGTTAAGATCTGTTCAGGAGCTTTCACTGACCCTGGCAGAGATGTTGTTAATATGGAAGAACTAGCACACATTCTCTCTCTGAACTCCTGCCTGTCCATTAAATTCGGTCAATTATAGTACAGGGGACATATCAGCCTTGATGTCTGGCTCACAGAGCAGAGAGCTGGGTGGTCTTTAAAGGATGGACCTGGAGGTAACTCTGATGGTGAGCCTGGCCCCACTGCCAGTGGCATTTCCCTCCAGCCAGTGCCGAGTTATAAAGACTTCAGGAGCCTCTGGAGGAATCATTGGGGCCGCGATAGGACTCAGAGCTGCTAATAAATTTTTAAACATTTGCTGCTGTGTTTTTAAGAAGCCCACTTCTTACAGACTCTTGGTCTGACATTGTTTCAGTGTTGGCCTTTTATCAACAAAGGCATGGAGTAGAGTTTTGAGGCCTGGCTCTTACTATTTCTATTTGCCTGATTTTGGGTAAAATCTCTGAAATACAGTTTCTTCATTTTGTAATAATCCCTCACTCCCAGAGATGTCTTCATTATTAAGGAAAATAGTGTATTGGGCACATTCACTTCTGTAGAATGAATTCACTGGAAAGATCTTGAGTTTTATGTCACATGATCAGGATTCAATCCCTGGCCAAAATGTGAGCATTTATGGTTTATAAAAGGGGAAACCAATAATATTAATAATAATATTATTATTAATAATAATAATAATAATATTATTAATAATAATAATAATAATAGCTGACCTACCTTTAAATACCTTTGCATATTTTTGTGAGCATTGAATGGTATAGTTCACATGAATATACTTTACATACTATGGTACCATATACATGAGTATGCCTTAGAATATAACTAGATGGATACACACTTAAAATAAAGAAAGAATGCATAGTTTATAAATTGATTTCTTTTGATGTGTAAATAGTTTGAACCTTAGGACCTCAAGAGCAAAACTATACTTCCTGTATAGATCATTTAAAAGCAGGTATTACCTGAAATTTTGATGCTAAAACCTCATTTAAATGTTTTAGACAAAGGTGATCTTAAGTTGGTAACCTTTAAGTAATTGTTTTTTTTTACTTTCCTTGCCACCCCCACCCCTTTAGTTTTGGTCTTTGCCTATACAGAAGTAATTATGCTCTAGTTCATAGCACTTAATTGATCCATGCAAGGCCCCTCCTTTAATTTATTCTCTTCCTTCATCCCCATCCCCAGTCCCATTTTCCATCCTTTCATATGTCCCATTTTTATGTTTGCAATATGAATTATTTCAATCTATCCTCTGTACATTTGTTTATATGTATGTGTGTGTGTATGAGGCTGGACAATTAATTTTGTGAACTCATCCTAGAAAATGTACTATAAACCTCACTGCTGACCTCACTCTGGTCGCCGTAGAAGTACTCTACTTGGGAAGCTATGTATCAATGGCAGCACCTAGTCCACTCTTCAAAGCAATTCTGGAACTCTTTTTCTGGAATGGCCATCAAAGCTGTTATTGTACCCTTGGCAAGGTTATGACACCTTACTGAGTTGTTTGTATAGTGCTGTCAACATAAGCACATGGTGGCAAGTTTGAGACCTTAATTGTCAGATTTTGTGTCCAACAGCTCTGATGGCCATTCCAGAGAGTTCCAAAACTGCTTTGAAGGGTAGATTAGGTGCTTGCATTGGTGCATAGCTTCCCAAGGGGACTATTTCAAAGGTTACTGTAGTGATATTCAGCAATGAGATATGTAGCACTTTTTCTGAGTTCACAAAATTGTCTGACCATATATATATATATATATGTATATATATATATATATATATATATATATATAAAATGTTCATATATATCTGTTAAATATTGTTTGATATTTTGTGAAATTTATATAATTGTTATTGTGCTGTAAATTTTATTTACTTCACTTAGCAGTATGTTTTTATTTTATTTTACTTTATTGTGGTAAGAACACTTACATGAGAGCTACCTTCTTAAAAAATTAAGTTTACAAAACATTATTGTCAACTATACGTGGAATGTTGTACAGCAGATCTCTAGAGCTTATTCATCTTGCTTAACTAAAACTTTATGCTTGTTGATTAATAACTTTGCATATCCCTGTTTCCCAGTCCCTGGCTACCACCATTCTATTCTATGATTCTATAAATATATGATTCATTTACATACGTCTATAAGAGGAATCATACAGTATTTGTCTTTCTGTGATAGACTTATTTCACTCAGCATAATATCCTCAAATTTCATTTATGTTGCAGAATTTTTTTCTTTGTTTAAAGGCTGAATGAATAGTATACCATTGTATGCCTACCAGTATACCATTGTGAGATCCAGCCATGCTACTTTATGAAAATCTAACTCATGTTTTTGATCACTGCATATTATTCCATCTCAGGCAAGTAATCTATAATAATTACCTATTTGCCTAGTGAGGGACACACGTTGCCTCCGCCCAGTGGCAAAAATAATGGTGCAATGTTTCTCCTTGCGTGTCCCCTTGTACGTCATTGTACCAGGAGTGGAGTCCCTAAATCACAGGGTATAGACATACTTAGTATCATTAAATCCCGCCACATTACAATCCAAAATGATCACATCAGATATGGCCCTAGCTGGTTTTCCAGAGAGTTCCTACTTTCCTATATTCTTGCTAGCCGGTGATGTATCCATGCTTCAATTTTGCCCACATGAATAGTATCAAATGATAGCTCCTGATCATGTTAACTGACATTGCTCTGATTATAAGTAAGATTGGATACCTTTTCAAAGTTTTTTTTTTATCATTAAGTTTTCAGTGAATTGCCTATTCATACACTTTACACATTTTTCTGTTGGGTTTCTGTGTTTTCCTTGTAGATATTTGAGAATTCCTTAGATATCCTAGAAAGTAATGTTTGGTCTATTATAGATTTTGTGAAGACCTTTCACTTGATAAATGACTTTTAAATATTGTGTGTAGTGTCCTTTGTTCAATAGGAACCTGGAATTATTTTGATGTAGTCAAACTCCATCTTTAGAAATTGTACTTTGAGGATCTATTTTAAGACATTCTTTTCTACCTCAAAGTCCCAAATATTCTCTTACAGGGACTGTTTCATAATTTTATTATTTATTTGTCATTTGTTCTTTCACTAGTAACATGTTAATTATTACAGTTTTTTTAAATATATGTAGTAATTCTTGATATCTGCTAGGTTAAGCTTCTTATTTGTTCTTTCTTTGTGAAATCGTCTTAGCTATTTATGGGTTTTTATTATGTTCCATATTAATCTTAGAAGTTTATCCAGTTTTCCCAAAATATTCTTATTTTTATTGAAATTCCATGAAATTTATAGATCAATTTGTGGAAATCTGTATCTTTAAATTGTGAAGATATCACATCAATTTATAAGGTTGGAGTTTCCATTTATTCAAAACTTCTTTCTTCTTTTAATAGAATTTTAAAACTTTATCCATAAGATTTTCATTGGGGCAGCTCCTAGATAGGTTTTAGCTTTTGTGTTATTATAAATACTGTTTTATTTTCTATTGAATTTTCTAATAGGGTACTGCTGGTATAAAAGAATGCTATTTGTCTTTGTTTAATAGTATTTTATTTCTCAACCTCGCTGACCTTGAACTCCCTTATTACTTTTCATAGTTTACTTTTTTTATTTTTATGTAATAATTTTATGTAATAAAATATAATCTCCAAACAATGGCAATTTTGCCTCCTCCCTTCCAAATTTTATTCCTTATTTCAAGTTATTGTCTGATTGTATTGGCCAAAACCTCCAGTACTATGTTGATCAGCAGCATTCAAAGAAATTAACTTGTTTACTTCTAGACACAAACATATTGTGGTTATGAAACCCAGTATCATATCATCTTGGCTAGAAATGCAGTAGCTTTTCTCATAAGGTTTTTATCTGCCAGGGGTGGGAAAGGGGTAGTGGGTGGGGGCAGAACCTGGCTGAAAGGAAATACAATAAAAGTTGAGATAACACAAAACCAGGGATTTGTTACACCAAAAGCTGTATAGGTTGACAAAAATACATTCTGGGTCTATACTTGAATGATTACTTAGTAAACCCCCTTCCTTTCCTTTCTCTCTATTCTCTCATACCTTAAAACTGGTCTGGAGCTCTGTCTTTAAACACCCCCAAACTCTTTCTCGACATGTGCCCACTGGCTTTTCTATATCTTCCTCTATTTGTTCTCCTTTCCCACTTATGTTATGTAGCATAACTTATCTTCTCTCCCAGAGAAAAATCACCCTTCCTCTTTGGGAAGAGGGAAATAGAATATCCAAATAGCAAGTGGGAGCATAGAGAGGGCTGTGAACATTCCCAGTGGTAATTTTTATCCCTTTTGCTTATTTGGTTTGGCACATGGGGGAGATCATTAGATATTCAGGTAAAAATATCTGAAAATTTTTGTTCCTTTGGTTCTATATCCTTCTTCCCTACCAGCCTAACCATGATTTGTTCAATGTGACATCTACCTCCATCACTGTTGTGTCTCATTTATGCAATCAAATGTAGTTTTACTTATTTATTTAGGCAGCTATTTCACATTGCTGATCCATTTTCAAATTACACTTAACTAAGCTCCTAGTGTTACCCAATTATTTGTATAATTAGTATTTGGATCCAATTCAAAGATTTTATATTTGTTCTTACAATTTTATTCTGATGCTCTAGCTTATGAAGAATTTTGGAAACTTGTCTCTGTTATCTAACACACTATCTTGTGCTCCAATCATCTTGTCATCAGAATTTGATAGGAAGGCATTCAGTGTGCTCATCCAAATCTTTGATAAATATGTCAAAAAGGACAGGGCCAGGAAAGAACCCTGAGGCACACCACCATAAAATTTCCTTCAGGTTGACATGGAATTAGCATTCTTAGACATGAGTCTTCAATTATTGATGAAGTGACTTGACTGTACTTGCATCCTCTCCACATTTCTGCATATTATCCGCAAGGATTTCCTGAGAAATACTGTCAGACTCCTTGCTGAAATACTAACATGCTGTGTGGGCAGCATTTACTTGACCTACCAGATTAGCAAACCCATGTATTATTCAGTTGTACTAAGTTTCAAATGACAGAATTTCAATTTAAACTAGATTAAACAAAAGAGATAATTTATAAGTTCACCACACTGTACATTCTATGTATCAGAGCACTGATTCTCTCCACCTCTTTGTACTACCATTCTCTGTGTTGATTCCATTTTTACGTTGTCTCTCTGCTCCTGGAATCAAGATGGCTACCAGCAGCTAAAGAGACTTTTCTCTCAACAGTTTCTCTAACCTTGTAGAACTGAGTCTCATTGTCTCTGACTGGATCATGAGTCCACTTCCAAATCAAACCCATGGAGGCCAGCTTTGGGTCAAATGCTCACCCTTGAAGCTGGAGTTGGACTGTGCTCCACCCAAACTGTATAAAATGAGAAAGCCTCCAAGATAACAATGCTATCAAAGAAAGGAGAATGAGTAGATATTTTTTATGTAACTAAGAAAAATGTCTTACTTTTCAGGGTAGGCGCCAAAGTATCTCCTGAAAATATTCTTATCCACAGCTGAAGGATTATTCACATACATAACTATATTTATATACAATATATAACTGTATTTATAGAATAAATTATTTTATTTTTATATAACAAATTAAGTATCTTGGTTGACATATATGTATATCTCCAATTATTACGCAGTTGGAAGCAATGCTTTGCTTGGATAAACAATGTATCATCAGAAGTTGATTTCTGTAGGGATCACTAATGTGTGTTCTCCATTCTGCAGCTGGCCAACTGACTTCAAACCTACTCAACAGAGAGATCTGAGCAAGAGAGTCATGTACGAATGAGGGGTGGGGTATCAAGTACACAGTTTACTGTCACCTGTCCTGCTATGAAGAGATCATTTCTTGGTCCTGATTCATTCAGATGGCAATGGCAATATAACGTCTAGGATACAGTGGTCTTAAAGCACAGGAAATGCCAGGGCTGAAAGCTGTTAAGAACAAGGGGTATATTTGGGATTTAATGTAACCATTAGAATCTGGGACTAAATTACTTTTTCAGAGATGAATTGTCCAAATGCACTTAATGGTCTAATTGGTTTGTCACCAAGGCACCTTCCCAGGCACTTCGTTTGATCAGTTCCAACTATATTCAAATCCATAGAGAAGTCTCACTCACCTTGTACAAATCTTCTACGAGAGTGCAGTGCGGTACACTGGAGAAAATACTCTTAGGGAACACTTTAAGGGGAGACTTTTGAAGGAAAAAATTGAGAAAGTTTTATATCACAAAGTTGATCTAGGATCATCTGTAACCAGACTCAGTGACTGAGTGAGAACACTGCAGGTCTGACTGTCTGATGAGAGCAGCTTTCTCATGTCTATGCTGTCAGGCATTCCAGAAGAAAAGCTAACAGCAACAAAGGTGAGAGTGTACTCGCCCTGCTTGACCACCCCAAACAGTACAATATGGTGTTGGCCTGAACTATGTATCTTTATACATATTAGGTAGTGTTTGTCTCCCTTGTGTCCTCATCCTACAGAATATTCTATCTTTTGTGTTAGGTGAACTTGATGTTATATTAGAGTCAATACCTGGGCAACAGTAGAGTGACTGCATCTTATATTGAAAGGTAGATAGGCTGACAGCAGAGAAATAACTAGAGGATCGTCAATTGTCAGAAATATATTAAGCTTTTTCTGAATGTATTAGATGGAAAAATGAAAGCAAAAATCTGTTGGGGATTTCACTTGTGTTATATATATTAAAACATGAGGGACTGCCCTCAGAAAATGTAGGGAAAAGAGTCGGTATTTCTCAGAGGAGAAGACCAATAAGCCACTTTTTTTTGACATGGTAAAGCCAAGCCATATAAACATGGGAGTGTTAGAGCATCCCAGCCCTTTCCAGACTGATCGATAACAGTAAATGCTCCAGTTAAGTCTGACAAAATGAAACTACCAAGAACATATCAATAAACACAAAGAACCTGATCATTATCACTCCTAGGATATAAAGAATAACAACAAAATTGTAATTTATCTGAAGTTCCTACCATTAGAAAATACAGCAGTCTTAATTTCCTTTCCCATTTTCACAATAAGAAAGTCAATCCAGGGCTCCAGGCACTATTACATTAAATATTGATATGAAGTCACTGTATAGTAGATTTTCCTTCTAAGAAATTGATAAATTCTTAATGAAGAGTAGGAAGACAGAGCCCAACGTGAATGGATAATTCATTCAAATATGGCTGACTTTTGTCTTTAGGGTTGTTCTTTTCCCATATTGCATAATGAATTATTTTCTTCAGAATTTAATTTTTTTGACACAAACATATATACCTAATAAATCTTCCTAGATTCTAAATGAACATTCTTGGAAAGCTGTCATTTGGCACAAATACAAATGAACACAACTCAGCAAGGAACGGCCTTAAAACCTGTATTTTATGTGAGGCCAAACAATCAATTGTGCCTACTTAGAAATTAAAAAAACAAAAACAAAAAAACAAATAAAACAAAAACAAAAAATAAAACAACACAAAATACTGGTGGGTGCACGGCTTCTGCTCCTACTTCTTTCTAAACACCTTGAAGCTATCAACATTCTCTGTGCTCTAGATACATAGAAGTGGAGATTATGGAGTTTTGATGCCATAATAGGGCCTTGAGGTGTCCATCTGCATCAGAGTTACACAAAACCATCCATATGCATGGTTGTCAATTCCAGGGAATAGCTCCATTCCCTTCAGCTCAACAAGTTTCCACTGAGCACTTAAAGTACAGAGGTGTAATGAGAAAGCTAGAGATAAGAAAGTCACAGATGTGATTCCAGTCCTCAAGATGTGTATCATCTAGAAATAATAAAAATGTAAGCACATGAACTAAATACTTAGGATGAATGTGTATGTATGTGAATACTTAGGATGATAATATGTATCAAGCCACATGTAGATATACTAAGTGTGTGGAGTTAAGTAAGGCTTTTTTTTTTAACTTTGAACTGAACTGTAAAGAAAATTACAAGCTTATCTTTTGGCCCCAGTTAATGTGTACACGCATATATCACCAAGAGCATCCTGATCAGATGTGCAGCAGGAGCTAAGTTTAGATGAAGAAAACAACTGGGAATGCTCTTGGTAAGTTAAGAAGATGTGTCTTCTGGAATTATGTATGTATTTTTCTAAAGATCACAGCAGAGCATTTCTCAGAAGATGGCCCACGAGATGTTCAATACAACTTCCAGGTGACCTCTAATTGGATAATTGTCAATTGGAGGGCAGTCCAGTCTGTTCAACAGAAATATCAGTGAAATAAAATAATTCCTTTCTCTAAAAAAAGATCACTTGGAGAATAAAACATATTAGAAAATTAGACAACCCCAAAAATGTGAAAACATACTGTATTTAGAAGGAAAGTGAGTGTAAAGAAATCATAAAGGGTGTTTTACCCCAGAGGTACTTTCACTGGGAACAGCCAGCCCTGTCAACAGTGCACTCTTTTTTGGACAATTAGTTGGGGTCCATAACCCCCAGGTGGACAGTGACTGGCCTCAGTGTACTCGAAGAATTTTGCTGAGTAGCTCCAGGCTCAGCACCGGCACCAAACCAGAATCTACATTAACCTGGTGAACATCACTCATTCCACCTGGTGACTGCCTGAGACCTCACTTCACCCAACTCACATACTGCACAAAACTCTATGAACAGCTGAGCTTTACAAGAGCTGCCAGCTGGCAGCAGGTCTCAGGGTGTCCTGGCTTTTTGTGGAGCTACCCCAGGCCCAGTACTGGTGGCAGCCATCCCAGGTTCACAGTATGGCCTCTCCCATGTGCCTCTAGGTTTAGGCCTCACAGGCAGTGAGTGACCTGAACCTACACCAGAGCCTATCCCAAGGAGCCCCAGAACCAACATACTTAGAGGTTACTTCAGACCACAGCAGAGCACAACCCAATTATCTCTACAAGCAGCACTCCCAAAGGGGAGTCTCAACAGGCACCAGAGACTACTGAAGTGAATCCTGTTCAGTGGGGAAAGCCTCCCATACAGCAGCCTCTAAGTGTTGGATGTGGCCAAATCCCACAACCAGTCAGCCTGAGGGTCAATCTCACCTACTGACATGCCAATAGCAATCAAGGCTCAACTATAACAGGAGGGCACACACAACATGCAAATATGACACTTCTGGAGCATCCAGAGCAGGAGACCAGGGAAATTGTGTCACTGGGCCTTACAGAGCACCTACTACATAAGGCCACTGGCTAATACTGGGAAATGTTGCAGATCTACCTAATACATAAAAACAAACATGGAGAGCCAGACAAAATGAGGAAACAAAGAAATACATCCCAAATTAAAGAAAAGAAAAAATCTTTAGAAAAAGAACTAAATGAAAAGGAGGCAAGCAAACTACAAGATACAGAACTAAAATAATTGGTTAAAAGGATGCTCAAAAAACTTAGTAAGAACTTCAACAACAAGATAGCAAGCATAAGAAAGGATGTGGAAACCATAAAAAGGCACAGGTCAGAAGTGAAGAATGTAGTAACTGAAAGGAAGAATGCACTAGAAGGAATCACCAGCAGACTAGATAAAGCAGAAGATCAAATCAGTGATTTGGGAGACAGGGTAGTAGAAAACACCCAATTGAAATAGCAAAAAGAAAAAAATAAATTTAAAAAATACGCCAAGTATAACAACATTCAAGTGCCAGAAGGAGAAGAGAGAAAGCAAGGGATTGAGAAGCTATTTGAAGAAATAATGACTGAAAACTTTTCTAACATGGTGAAGGAAATAGACATACAAGCCCAGGAAGTGCAGAGTCCAAAACGAGATGAATACAAATAGGCTCACACCGAGATACATCATAATTAAAATAGCAAAGTTTAAAGACAAAGAAAGAATTCTAAAAGCATCAAAAGAATGTTAACTAGTCACTTACAAGGGAGCTCATGTAAGATTGTCAGCTGATTTCTCAACAGAAACTTCGTAGGCCAGAAGGAATTGGCACAAAATATTCAAAGAGATGAAAAGCAAGAACCTATACTGAAGATTAATATATCCTGCAAGGCCATCATTCAAAATTGAAAGACAGATAAAAAGCTTTCCAGACAGAAAAAGTCAATCCAGTATTACAAGAAATGTTAAAGGGATTTCTTTAAGATAAAAAAAAAAAAAAGATAAAAAATATGAGTAATAAAATTTCAATAACTACATATCTATCAACAATTACCTTTACTGCAAATGGATTAAATATTCCACTCAAAAGACACAGGATAGCTGAATGGATAAGAAAACAAAACGCTTATGTATGCTCCCTGGAAGAAACTCACTTTGGATTGAAAGACACGCACAGAATAAAAGTAAAGGAATAGAAAAAGATATTTCATGAAAATAGAAACAAACAAATAAAGAGAAGTTGGGGTAGCAATAGTTATACTCGACAAAACAGACTTTAAAACAAAGGCTATATAACAAGAGACGAAAAGCCAATAATCCCACTTTGGGGTATTTATCTGAAGAAACCCAAAATGCTACTTCAAGGAGTCATGTGCATCCATTTGTTCATTGCAGCATTGTTGACAGTGGCCAAGATGTGGGGGCACCCGGGGTGTCTGGATGATGGATAAAAGGAGGTGGTACATACTCATATATACGATGGAATATTTCTCAGCCATGGAAGGGAATGGGTTCTTGCCATCTCCGGCAGCAAGGATGGACCTGGAGGGTACTGTGCTGAGTGGAGTGTGTCAGAAAGAGAAAGACAGATGCAATGTGATTTCTCTTATATGTGGAATCTACAGAACAAAATAAACAAAAACATAAGCAAACTCACAGATACAGAGAATATTTTGATGGTTGCCAGATGGGAGGTGGGTTGAGGGTGGGTGAAAAGGTTAAGGGATTAAGAAGTACAAATTGGTTTTTCAAAGTAGTCAAGGGAATA
Organism: Lyroderma lyra; assembly: GCA_004026885.1. NCBI lineage: Eukaryota > Metazoa > Chordata > Mammalia > Chiroptera > Megadermatidae > Lyroderma > Lyroderma lyra. The sequence goes on from PVJL010000183.1 coordinate 162,091, forward strand.
TGAAGTAAAGCATAAGGAATATAGTCAATAATATTGTAATAACTATGTATGGTGTCAGATGGGTACTAGATTTATCAGGCTGATAGATTGGAGAAGAGTTGGGGGCAGAGTGAAAAGAGTAAAGGGAGTAAGAAGTACAAATTGGTAGTTACAAAATAGTCATGAGGATATAAAGTACAGCATAGGGAATGATATGGTAATAACTATGTAGAGTGCCAGATGGGTATTAGAATAGTCAGGGGGATCACTTCTTAAATGATATAAATGTCTAATCACTATATGGTACACCTGAAATTAATATAATATTGAATGTCAACTGTAATTGAAAAATTAAAAGGAGGTGGGGGTGAGGGGGAATAAGAGGTCCAAATCTCCAGGTATAAAACATTTAAGTCATGGGGATGTAATGTACAGCATAGGGAATATAGTCAATTATATTAGCATGCTACAGCATCAGATGGTTGCTAGACTTATCATGGTGATCACTTCTTTGCAAAGGCATATAAATGTCAAATAACTATGGTATACACCTGAAACTAATAAAATATTGTATGTTAGCTACATTTTTAATAAAAATATTTTTTTTAATTCTTAAGGATATTTTGAATGAACCTCAACTATAAGAATAAAGTTTAAATTAATTAAAATAAATTTTAAAAATAGGTAGATAAGATTGCATACTATGATTAATCCATTCCTACTGATCAGTGTCAGATGTTTTGGGTATATTGGAACAAGAGACATTTAATCTACTATAGTGGTTCTCAACCTTCCTAACGCCGTGACCCTTTAATACAGTTCCTCATGTTGTGGTGACCCCCATAAAATTATTTTCTTTGTTACTTCATAACTGTCATTTTGCATGATTTCGCTCATATGCGGAATATAAAACTGAAAGCAAAGAAAAAAAAGAAATGAACAAACAAATAACCCATGGACACAATCGATAGTTTAATGTTTATTTGGGGACGAGTGGGTTAGGGAGGGGAGAAAGGGGAGGGGGTGGGAGAGGAGTGGGGGAAGCTAATATAAGGTGATGGAAAGAGAAGTCACATTAGGTGGTGAACTTATTATACATCAAGTTGACAATGCACTGTAGAATTGTATGCCTGAAACCTATGTAATCCTTGCTAACAGATGTCACCCCAATAAGTCTAACAATAAAAATGAATTAAAAAAAAATAACTGTCATTTTGCTACTGTTATGAATCGTAATGTAAATATCCGATATGTGTTTTCCAATGGTCTTAGGTGACCCCTGTAAAAGGGTCATTCAACCCCCAAAGGGGTCACGACCCACAGGTTGAGAACCGCTGATCTACTACGTTGTGAAATAATTGAATGAAGAGTCTTGAATTTTGATATAGTTAATTCCTTTGCTTTTGAGCATTTCTTTTCTCCTACGTTCTTCACTGCCTGATAGAAACTATAGCTACATATTTTATTTACATTCACCTACAGAATTTCCTTTGTTATTCATCACTTCACATGTGTAAACTGTCTCAGTTCTTAAACCTTCCCATGGGTGACTCTGCAGTCTCTTATCAGCTTCAAGCTGAAGAGTGGGTGGTTGACAGTATGACTTTAAAGTTGGGCTTTTTTCTCCAGATGATAACATCATCATTTACCATTTGTGTTACCTCAAGCAACTTATAAAGTCATGGATGTATTTCAACTGCCTAGTAGAAGATTGCCTGGTCCATATTTGGAGCTCAAGAAACATTTGTTGAAACAAAACCATTGCTATTATATTAGTTACAGGGCAATGGACATCACAAAGAAGTGAAAATTCTTTATTTCAGTTGCCTTGTTTCAGACTATGTTCATTCAATAAGTGTGACTTAATTAGGACCATGTGTCTACAGCCTTGCAGTCTATACACTGAACAGCCCTCAGAGATGCTTCTCACAGAGACTACAATCTCTACCGACTCCTGAGATATGCATAGCTGAGGCTTTCTGAGCACCAACTAAGTGTACTTTACTTTTGATTAGCATAAAACATAGTCTTGTTAACTGAGGTGCTTACTAACCAAGAGAGACAGGACAGTTGCTGAGAAAGAAACAACTAAAAATGTAAGACTCTACATAATCTGTGCCTCAAGAGTGATGGTAAAGGTGTTGCCATTGAGGCTGGCATTCAGTTGGTGGAGAACAATAAAGGAAAAGTTTAGAAAGGCAGAAATCCATGGACATGTTCTCAAGATATCAAGGTCTATGAGACTACAGCAGGGGTTGTGAAGAGAAGAGCAGAGAGTATTAATATAAGAAAAAAAGTTTACTGTGGACACCGTCTCCCCCAAACATTTATTACTCAAAAACTGACATGGTCTCTGTCCTTGTGGAACTTACAGCTTATAGAGGGTGACAGAATTAATTAACTCACTCGCATAAATGTAAAATTACCTCTCCTCAGGAACACGAAACACAGTCAACACATACCATTAAAACTGTGTACAAGGGGATTTGATTAAGATCAAGGAAGTCACTGGAAGATTTCCTTGAAGAAGAGAAGAGGAGGGAATTTATTTCTCCCACTATTATGACTTGAGGACCAAAGTATTCAGTTTTGCTGCTGTGTTGCCAGGCAGTCTAAGAGTCATAAAGTACATTTTTGTTGAGTGAATGAATGAAGGCACATGGATCTCAGAGAGCCTTGTATGAGAAACAGAGGTTATAAATCTTGTTCCAAATTAGATCCAACTCTGAACACACTTCTACCAAGCTGATGGGAAACTCCATTTTGGTTATTATTTTGTTATCTTCCGTTCTAGGATCACACAAGAACCTGGGAAGTTTACCTGGATCCCAGAAAAAGGGGAATGAATCTCTGTTGGCTATTCCAGTCCAAAGATGCTGACCATTCTTATTCACTGAGTCCATAATAGCCTCTTGTTCTCCGACTGTCTGCTCTTTTGATACACACTGGCATATAGGAATCTTTGCTAAGACTGTGAACATGATCTTATTTCCTGGATAGACTTTAAAGCCATTGCTTTTTATATCTTGCCTCCTTTTGGGGACATTGCCACAGAGGAAAAACACTCTATTTCCTGTCTCAGCAACCTCTAATCCCTTTTCTGAATCTGAAGCAAACACCCATCACTCTCTTTCTCCTCTAGCTACCTTCAAAGTCCTCAGGGAGTGCAGGTTTTAAGCAAGTGTTGTGCAGTCACCAGTTAATACAAACTTCCCCCGAAGGAAGAAGAGAGCTATAAGGCTGAGCTGCCTTTGTGGAAGAGAAGAGGGAAAAAAAAGATGGGGTGGAACCTCAATTAATTAATATCTCAAGGTGTTTTCTGCCTCACTTCAGTATTTGGAATTTTTCTTATTGATTGATCCTTTCAAGTGGTGAACTGACTCTTCTCACAGCAGGGTGCAGGATTGATTGAAAAGGGGAAGGCATGATGGGGAACCAGTTAGAAGCTGATTGACAAAATCTAGATATAATGTGAAAGGCTTTGGACCTTAGTGGTGGCAGTGGACACAGATGCAGGGCAGACATTAGAGGCATATAAAAATTTTCATAATTACATATAGAGATTGTGTGAGAAAAAGTCAAAGACACACATGACCTTTCAAGTTTCAGTGAGTGGAAGACATTGACTTGGAGAGATGGAAGGGGAAACAGGGAACATGATGACATGAGAGTGTTAGTAAGGTAGTCACTGATGTAGAGATATTCAACTAGATGATAAAGATGTAGGTTGAAGCTCTGAAAGATAGTTCATTTCTAGGGAGGGACATTTGGGAACTCACTTGAAAAAAGGTGATAGTTGAAAATGTGAAGATGAATGAGAACTCTGAAAAAGAAAGGGAGGAATCCACAACAAGGCTGGGCCTTGAAGCTGGGTAGTATGTGGGCATAGGTAGCAAATATCCAGAAAGCTGCCTCCTGAGGAAGAAGAGAATTTCTTTAGAGCACTACCCTTGAGGCCTCAGGGTCAAGTGGGGCCAGTGAAACTAGAAACTTTACTGAGGACAGAAGCAGGAAAAAAAAAGAAAAAAAAAAAAAAAAAAGAAGAAAAAAGAGAATGGCCAACTCCTAAAGATTAAATTAGGAAACTAATGCTGAAAAGTGTTAGAGTAGGTTTCTAGAATCTTTGTGAGAATGTATTTGATTATTTAGTGGAAAGATAAATGAGGAGTTCAAGAGAAAACAGTGAAGAAACAGAGACAGGGCTTGTTAGAACCCTTCTTTAAGCAATCTGGCAGGGAAAAGACAATGAGAACTGTGACAATAATTAAAGGATGTTGTGGAGTAAAATGAAGGATTATTGTTTTCTCTTTCCATGTACCTCAAGAAAATCTCTTTTCTGAGGGGTAGAAATAACCAGGTTTCTACAACATTGTGCCACTTGTCGATAGTCCTTGCGAGGAAGTTGTTAGTCTGGATTATTTGGCTTGGGCTCTATCATGACTCAGCAAATGACTGAATGTCCATATGTGTGGCTTTCTGAAAGAGACATTCACCACCATGGCACAGTCAGCAAATGACAATGGATTCTTTGTTCTCTGTTGCCATCATCGGAGTCACTGAAGTCGACCACTCCTGCCCAGTGGCTATCAGTTCGTTGCAGAGCAAAGAAATAGAATGAGAACTTGGAAAGAAAACGTGTACTTCAGTCCCACACAGAGATCTAAAGGTCTGGATTTAGACTTAGGCGCTTTACAGATTTGGATTTGAAATAGGCAGAGATGGAGTCTTAGAGCACAGTGCCTCTGGCATTGTGACTCACTGTGGGAGGACCTCATTAGGAGGGGAAGTGCATGTCCTTCAGCCGGTCATCAGGAACTCACAGCTGCCTGCGTATTCCACCAAATCCTGCAGAATTTAGCTGGAGAGGGTTAGAGTCTGGGGTGGAAACTTTGACACTAATCATTTCCTATCTTTCCTATTTCAAGTCATGAAAACACACATTTTAGATGGATTGATAGACATACACAAATACAGAGCATGTATGTGTATATGGGTATATATTATCTTTTCATAAACATTTACCTGTCAATATCTGTAACTTAGGGTGCCTTTAAATAAACCTTAGCTAAATTAACCTAAAATAAAATGTTCTCTATACAAGTTCCCAAAAGAAGATGAACCCTAAGAAAGACCAGCTGAATTCATTCCAGAGAAAATGAGAAATAAATGAGAATACCAGGTACAGGTAGAGGGTTATTTTGATGAAATGATGTCTATATATTAATAATAGGAAGGAAGATTAATGCACATAGGGTTCTGCATTTTAAAATGAATCACTGCATAGACGCAAAGGAAATATAACTAAGAATTTCATTCTGCTGTCTTGTCAACACTTTCTCCTTTTGTAGAATTCAGCATTTTGGAAGAAAAGCACAGTTTAGGCAGTCCTTTCACTCACTCAACAAAAAATGGCACTGAGGGCATCCCATGAGCCAGGCACAATGTTAGGTTCTAGGACAAGGTGGGGAACAAAAGAGACCTTTCTGACTCACAGAGCTGAGAGGCTCCTGGAGGAGGGGAGAGCAGTACACCACAGCACTGATGAATGTGTAATTACAAACTGAGATAAACGCTTTAACAGAACAGAATGGAGCCCCATAAGAAGTACAGAACAAAGGACTCCAGGTTGGGGGGTGCGGACAAAGGACGGTTTCTTTGAGGAAGGGCTATTTGGGCTGAGATCTAAAGAACAAGGTTGAGTTAAAGCTAACGAAGAAAGGATGGAGGGGAGCATTCTAGACCCAGAGAAGAGCATGTACAAAGGTGGACCCCACCCCCACACTCAACCCCTACAGGGGCCAAGCCCTGCAGCTCCTAGTTAAAGATTTGGTCTTTATTCCAGGAACAGTGGGAAGCTATTCAAGGGTTTTAAGCAGGTTGGTGACATGATGAGATTTGTGTTCTGAAAAGAGCACTCTGGCTGCAATGTTGAAAACAAATTGGAAAGACATTATCTAAAAGCCATTGTTTCACTAAATGCTAAGGCCTGCAGCTGTCACAATCACCTTCCTGTGGTCACCTGATCCTACTAATATTTTTCTGCACCCCTGAGGACATTTGGAAGCTATTTTAGGTGGAGGATTAAGAATTTCTCGATCCCAGATTACTACATGATTATGTCAACATTTGGGAGAGAGACACATGCCTTTCTGCCTGCTCTAAGTTTTGATGGACACAACTAATCCCCATTCTCATCAGTGATACTACAAACAAGGCCTAACAAACCAACTTCCGTATTCTATAGGAGGGACAATATCATAGGACTCTTCTCCTTCTGTCATTGTACTCGTTCATCATTTTTCTGGTTTCCCTGTCTGACTCTCCATGCATCTCACCCTGTCCCAGTCCTCGTGGTTTTCCGTCATGCCCAGGCCCTAGTCAGTGAATTTCAACAGTGCTCTTGCTATGGTACCTGACTGAAAGGATGGAGAGAGGACTGGCAAGCGCAAGGCAGAGCTAAGGATATCAGGCAAGATCCAGTTACCCAGACTAGTCTATAACTTTGTCTTAGAAAGGCTTGATTGCAAAGGCTCATTTACCCAGTTGCAATTAACCAGGACTAAACCTGTGAGTGAACAATTACCCTTATCAAAATCCTGAGTCGCCCTCAGGTGACTTTAGCAGTCCTGGGGCCTAGGCAGGGTTAAACTGCACTCCGGGGTTGGCAGTCTCAGCTGAAGTACAAGGATGGGAGCAGGGACAGGGAGTCAGGCAGGTCCTGGTGACCCTAACACGGAGATCATACCTTGCACCATACCTGCTCCAAAATGTTGTAGAGCTGACGTACTTAGACAGCATCCAAAACCTACCCACCACCATGTGTAAAACTCTCTTCAACATTCCAGGCAAGTGACTATCACTTAGTGTCAATTACGTGGACCTGTTATGTCTTCCTTTTAGAGAGCCCAAGCTGACTCCTCCTTTAACTTCCACTAAATTAAGCTAATTGTGGCCTCTGCCACCACACACCATCTTCCTTGACAAGATGGCCCTTTTGTACTTTAAGTGAGTCATTATGTCTCCTCAATCTCCTCCAGCCTGAATCTCCTTATTTCCTTGCATCAGTGCTTCCCTGGTAAGGTAGGGCCCTGGTGTCCTGGCTGTACCCCTTTGGACCTGCAAAGAGTTTGAAAAATGCCATTCTAAGACTTGTAATTGGCTGATTAAACAATCTAGGTGCAATCAATTTTATTCTTGTATCCATTCTTTCCAAACCAGTTCTTTGTCCATCTGGGTACAAAATTTGAAACAGACCCCATAACTTTTCTGCTATGGGAAATAATATTAGTTCCCTGGTTTGGGCAATAAAAATCTACTAAGTCTGTCATTCCAGTCCAGTCCACCCAGTTGAGTCAAAATTCCAAATACATGTCCAGTTTAGGGCTTATTGCTTGCTGCTGCTCAAATTTGACCTAGTCTTCAAAGCCTGGAGTTTAGGGACAGAGTGTGGTTGCCTGCTTTACTGTTTCATAGCTTTTCCCCTTCTGCTCACTGGCTGCTGTTTCTAACCACTTCTGAGTGGGGCCGAGGTGCGACCCCTGAGGAATTCCGCTGATACAGTTAAAATCTCTCGATGATGTCTACGTATAATGGATATATAATACTGCTTCTCCTTTATGTGGCACTTTTGCATGTTCCTCTGAGATGCCCTGCTAGTGACATCTAAACCAGTGCTTCTCAAAATGTGGTCCACACATAAAATTATTATCACCTAGGAGCTTGTTAGAGATACGCACTTTGGTGCCCTTCTATCCCAAGGAATCAGAATATGTTGCAACAGGAATCAGTATCAACAAGCCCTTAGGGTGATTCTAATGCAGGCTAAAGTTTGAGAATCACTAATCTAGATGATGGTTGGCCATTTACTACCCTGGTCAGGTCCTGGGTCTGGGCACATTGCACCTCCAGGCCTGTGATCTTCTGCTGAGCCGAGCCCACAAGTAAACCCCAGGACACTGTGCTTTCCCTATAGCTAGTGGCAGCACAGTCTCTCCCAACACATCTTTTCTTCGCTGTACTACTCAAAGGTCCCTGGATCTAGACTGTCCATCTGAGACTTTTGGGGAGATGAGGATTTCTTTTTGTGCCCTAAATTTCACAAGATAGGGGCCAAGCTCTCAAAAAGTTCTCTTGATGTCTGTCTCTTGGCCTAAGGAGTGGAGTATGCTCCTCTTTTATTGCCCATTGAGGTGGATGATGGGCTCATTCTGACCAAACTGAATTTACAGTGTTTTACCACGTTCCACAAAAGTGATCTAGCACACCATTTTGGGATATGGGAGTCCTTATTCCTCTTCTATTATTCATAACCTTTTGGGCCTGTTTCAACAATTCAAGACAACAGAAGAGTTATATTTCACATTTTGGACATGGCAACCAAAACTCAATCCTACAGGGTGCTTGTACTTGGTTCTGCATGCTACTTTTAGTAACATAGTCCAAGTTCACCTTAGTCACGTCATGTCACAGATGTATAAAGGATATACTGTCAAGTCCCTTAAATCACTTTCGTTAATGCTTCCGTTGTCTCCCCAAATTTATTCTTAGCTAGGTCTTTGTGCCAGTTTTAAAATAGATTTATGCTTCTCTTCTATATTTAACATGGTTATGTACCACTCCTGCCTTGTATTCATATATTGCTGAGCTCAAGGAATGTTCCAGACATTGACTTGCCTGCTCAATATCCAGGCTATCTATCTGACTATACCACACACTTCCAGCTGAAATTACTACTGCTCCCATTATTCCTAACAGTTTTTCCTTCTTGTTGATGAGAATTAAGGAGAGATTACTAATTCTCTGGTCCATTCCTCTACATCTAAGAAAAGAAATGATCATCAAGGCAAATGAGGAATTTTTCATATGTTCTGCTGTCATTGCATTAAATTTCCTACAGATGCTCATTATGCATATGTGTTATTCACTGTCCCTGGCTGGGCACTCACTGCTTCTTGGTAATTGGTTTCTTAGATGCTCTTGATTGCTTCTCCACAGAGCAGTCACCAGATCTTCTTCACCCCCTTGAAATACAGGCATCATTTGCTCCAATTAGATGACTCCCCATCTGTTTAAAAAGCATTAATGTCAGATAATATGTGGGCTGACCAGGCATACTGTTTTAAAAGGGACGGAAAACAAAGGTATTGTCCCGTTTCAAATGATACGTATGGTTGGTTAGCCGGGGCTAAATTCAAGTGTCAGTCGGCTGGCCATGCTGTCTGAAATGGGACAGTATCATTGTTTTCTGTCTCACTGAAAATGGTACGTCTGGTCAGCCTAACGATATGAGTTCCCTTAACTCCCTCTTCTTGACCTCAAAATCATTCCAAAAGTTAACTCTCTCCATGTTATTGCAGGAGACATCCTTTTCATGCTTGCCAAGACCGCGCCCCCATCTTAGTTATAGTTCCTCATCCCCTTTGGGACTTTTATTTCTTTTGCCTTTTTACCTTTTTAATGTGGCTCTCTCCATTAGCTTCTTGACATTAGCCCAAAACAATTTAAGTCTCATATCCTACAAACCAACTAATAAGACATTCTCTCTTGACCCTCAAGTTGCCATCATGTTTTTCTTTGCTTTACTCTTGTTGATCTATCTCTGCTTATTTTCCTCCATTTTCCTAAACACTTTCCATTCTAAGTGGTCAATGATCTCCTAATCATTAAATCCAAAGGCAATTTCTCATTTTACATCTTTTTGGAACTCCAACCTTTTCATGTTACGCTTCATACTCCTGATTCTCCCCTGACCACATGATAAGCGCTCGATATATATCAGTCCCAGATATCATAATTGCATCAGCTTCAAAACTGATCTCCCTACTGGTAATTTCTCTCTTTGTTGTATATTCCATTATGAGAATTACTTTCTTAAAGGAAAATCAACTTTGCATATGTATCTTAATCCTGTCTTATTATTTATTTTCAGAATTATTGCCTAATGTTTTTTGACATAACAACTAAAGTGGATGACACAAAATGAAATGATTTCCTCTTCTCCAAAGTGTTACTTCTTCAAGTTTTTGATTATGCTATTCTGCTTTAAATTTCTCTTCCTTCCAACTTCTTTATGTCATAGTACTACTTATTTTTTAATATCCATCACAATTGCTACCTCTTCTGTAAAACCTTGCCTGATATCATTAAATAAGTGATTTTTTCCTTAAATTTCTACAGCCTGTTGGCATTCCTTATGTTATACATTCAAGTGCACGAATGTGAATAATTATTAAGTTTGAAGAGTATAACATCTTTCCAAAACAACTACATCATTCCAACACAAGAAAAACAATATAAACTACTCCACCTTTCTTGTCTTGCGTTAAGTTTAGACAAAACACAAAACACCATCTGAGTACTGGGAAAACCATAATTTTCTCTAATGTTTTGCCTGTAATTTGTAAAACAACAGAAAATATTCCTGTAGACATGTTTAAAATTTTTCCCAGATGCTATAATTTCAGTACTGTATGGCGATGTCTTCATGACACTCACTGAACATCCAGATGCTAAAAGAGTTTGGAGTACAGGAACTAAAACGATTAGCAATTTTGGAAATAGGCCCTACGTGGAAGTAATTTATATATGAAGGAGGAGGAGAGTGAATTATCTGACTCAGAAAAGAAAAGAAAAGATAGGGGCAGGAAATGTTAACAATTAGTTTCTGAGTGTCTAAAAAAACCATTATGAGTGACAGTGAGCAGCTGTTTGTTTCATGTTCCTATTCAGAGGAGGACAAATGGTTTGGGCTATTCCAACAGAGATTATGAAGAGACAATAGGAAAAGCCTCCAGACTCTAAAGTTGGTAAAACACGTTACCAAAGGAAAGAAGGAGAGACATCTTTGTACACTGGGGTCATGGAGGTACACGGGCTGGAAGATAAGATACTCGAGATCAGGCTTATTTCGGGTTTTTGTTTCAATGAGGTCACACATGCAGAGAAAAATGATTCTATCACACAGGATATGAGAAAGCTCTTTGAGAAAACATTGAGCTAGGAATATAATCTATACTCAAGGACAAAAGGAAGATTCTGAGAATATGGCATCATGGGTGGATGCAGTTTTGAAATGACATTTGCATTGCTTCTCCTGGATCACCCACTTCCTAGCTTTGAGACCTGGAAAAGTTATTCGACTGCTCTAAGAATCAGTTTTCTAATCTGTAAAGTGGAGGTAATAATTGTGCCTCCTTCAGAGATATGAATAGTCACTGAGATGATACTTAATAAATGTTAATTTTTATTTTGTTAGACATGTAGCACCTTCTGGGTTCTATGTTAGATATATTCTCAATCATTACCTCCTTTACTGAGCAATCATCCAAGCCCTACATAAAATAGGATGATGACTTTTCACCAGGGTTATGTTCTTTAATTAAAAATGAAAGCCCTAGGTATCAAAGCCTAGCCTGCTGAGTTTCCTTACCTTTCCCGACCATGAGACATTTCCCTGATGTCTGCAGCACGTCTTTGACGTCTGGGACAGAAGACCAATTTGCCTCCACCCCCTCGTGGCTCCACCTGTCACCATTATTATGTGATCTTTATAAATTTAAACTGAGAATGTACCAACTTTTTTTCATTATGCTTTCAACCAAAGCCATTAAGCTTACAAATAAGGTGTCTGTTTAATAAAATGAATGGATTCAGGAAAGAAAATTCCTGTATTTAATTTCACATCTTCAAAACAATATTTATACCAACTAATGTATTCATGTTCAACTTGAGCTATAATGCATTTCTCACCATCTGATGAACTTGTGATAGAGGGTCTATCTATACAGCCAGTTGTTAATACAAAAAGTATATTTTCTTCGAGGTCATTGCTTCTTTCTTCCTCTACCATTTACCTTCAGAAAAAAAAAAGTCATTTTTTTCTAGGATCCCAGGGTGTGAATCCTTTACCTGTTCTCTGTTTATGTCTAGTGAAGAGATCATCACTTTTATCTTGGTAGTAGTGATTATATATAAATATTGACACCTGGTAAGCCTTCAGTTCCCCATTTGAGAGTCCGTTCAAAAGTACAGATTAGGGGGTTCCCTGGTGGTGTAGTGGCTAAGGCTTCGGTGCTGTCAATCCTGCGGCCTGGGTTCGATTCCCAGCTAGGGAACTACTCACATAACAACAACAAAAATAGTACACATTGTTCAAGTTATAAATTAGGGGGTGTGTGTGTACATATGTATTTCCTTTTAATTCTCAGGAGCAAGCATAATGAGGCATATGCTCCATTCTTAGCAAAACAACGAGCTCAGTACAAAGTGTTACATATAGTTTAATGCAAAAATATATTAATGATCATCTCCATGCTAATAGTGAAATTTAAAAATCCAAACTGTAGGGTTGAATTTATATGACTGAGTCAGAAAGAGTCATCATAATTGAAATTTTAGCAACATTTTTGGATGATAGAAATCAGTGAGGCATGACAATCTTTACTTTGAGTCATACATAAAGATAGCTTAGGACAGAAATGAGATATGCATGATGTATAAGGGAATCCTTAGACACTATGAAATAGTTTACCACTGTGAAGAGAAAAGGGGAAGGTTAAATTACCTTGGCTATAAAACCCCATGTAATGCAAAACCAACTGAATCAACTTTATTTTCCAGATGTCTTCAGAACTGCATAATTCAGAAGTTGGAGGAGTCTATGGAGATGATGTGGGGATGTGCCTGATACTTCACTAGAGAAATAGCAAAAACAATTATAAAAGTTTCAAAGAATCCTAGAAGAGACAAAGGAGACACTACTGCATAGATTTAACAAAGCATTCGTTCATAGAAGATGCCTAAAATGTCAGCCTTTGCAGTAAGAAACACTTGAGTTTGAGCCCAGCATGACCATTTCCTCTCTGTTGGACTCTGGAAATGTCCTTCACCTCACTGAGCTTTAGTTTCTTCTGACGACTGAACACAGTAACAAGTTGGCCACAGGGGGCTTAAGTGAAACAGAAGTAACACCCTTAAGGTACAGTTGGGGGAACAGAGTAGGGGCTCAGTGAGTGTCAGCTATGGTGCTGCCAATGATGAGGGGGAAATAAACAGGAAGAGGAGGAGAAAAAGAACGAAGAAGAAATCTTGTTAAAAGAGACTTCTGAGAGGAAACAATTATCTGTTGATGAACTGGGAAAATCCTCTTTTCCCAAGGAAACACTCACTATAGTATAGTCAACTATTCAGATGCATTCCTTTATCTGTCCTTGTAGAAGATTAGTTGTAAAATTGAAATGGCATCATTTGCCTTTTGTCAGAGGGGAAGAGAAATTTTTTAACACAGGATTAACAACAAGACAAACAAGCTATTAAAAAATTATGTCCTTTGGCTAAACCTCCCATGTAGATAGCTAAAACTTTATTAAAAGAGAGCAATTCTTCTCTCTCTAGTCTGCAGGACAGGGGAGTTAAGGATTGATGTGCAGGCTTTTTTTTTTGAAACTGACAAGTTGATCCTAAAATTTATAGGAAAATGCAAAAGATTTCAAGCATTTGTAGCAACCTTGCAAAAGAAGAACCAAGTTGGACTACTTATACTACTCGATGTCAATATTCTAGGAAGCTACAATAATGGAGACAGTGTAATACTGGCATAAAGACTGACAGAGCAAGGCAACATGATAGGGAGCACAGTAACAGACTCACATTGAGCTGAGCCCAAGTAACCCAACAGGAAAATAAAAGTCTTGTTAATAGGTGATAAGAATAATAAATAAAAGGAAATAAATATCAATAAATTGGATATCCATATGGGGAAAAAGTGAACCTTGACCCCTGTCTCACATTATACACATAAATTAATTCAAGATCGATAACAGACCTAAACATAAAGACTTAACATCATAAACTTATAGAAGAAAACATAACCTTTATGATTTGGGGACAGGCTAAGGGGCTATTTTTTTGTGTGATAGGACAAAGAAACATTAACCATCAAAAAAATTTTTGATAAATTAGACTTCATCAAATGAAAGCTTCCTTATCAAAAGATACTGCTAAGAAAATAGGCAAATTGAAGACTAGCAGAAAATATCTGCAAAACATATATCTGGCAAAAGACTGGTATCTAGGACATAAAGAATGTCTAAACTCATTCATACAAAGTCAAATTACTTAATAAGAAAGAGGGCAAAAATTTTAACAGACACTTTCCAAAAGAAGATATATGAATGGCCAGTAAGGACATTAAAAGATGCTCAACACCATTAGTCATCAGAGAAATGCAAATTAAAACTACAATGAACTATTACATGTTCACAATAAAAGCTAAAATTAGAAAGACTGATGATACCAAGTGTTGGCAAAGATGTAGAGTGGTTAGAAGTATCAAATATTACTGGTAGCAGTGAAAAATGGTACAACCTAGAGTAGGTATAACCTATGTTATGCCCCTGAATTCTACTCCTAGGTATTTACCCAAAAGAAGTGAAAATTTGTGCCCATGAAGGCTTATACAATAACATTAATAGCAGATTTATTTAGGGTGGCTAAAAACAGGAAACAGTCCCTCAACAAGGTATGTAGAAATAAACTCTTCCCTATTCATACAGTGGAATACTACTCAGCAGTAAAAAGGGGAAAAACTATACTGATTACATACAACCTGAATGAATCTCAAAAATAATACCGAGGGGGGAAATCCTTACCAAAGATTTCACTTCTAAAAGTTTTAGAAAAGGAAAATTGATTTATGCTGGAAAATACCAGAACAGTTGGTCCTTAAGGGAGCCAACAATTGACTGGGAAGAGGCATGTGGAAAATTTCTGGAGTGTTGGTAATGTTCTAAATTTGCATAGGAGTTTGGGTTATATACATACACGTTTGTCAAAACTCAGTGAATGTTTGCCTAAGATTTATACATTCCACTATACATAAATTTTACCTCAAATAAAAAAACAACCCTGTAAACAAATATTGAACCATCATTAATAATACACATAGGAAAATGTTTGGAGAGAAGTATCCTGATGTTTGGACTGGCTTTGAAATGCATCAAACAAGGAGATGAATTGATAGATGCATGCAGGGATGGATAGTTACGTAGGAGAGCAGGTACAGTAAAATGTTCATGGCATTCTTTAGTAGAGGGTATATGGCTGTTCACTGTAAAATTCTTTCAACTCTTCTGTAGGTTTGGATGTTTTTATAATAAAATGTTGGGAAAGAAGTTGAGGCTAACTGAGTAGCCAAGACCTGGCTGGGTGGGTTTGGTCCTTCTCCTGTTGAGTGTAGAATGGGAGCCATGAAAGGTTTAAGTAGGGCACTGCTATCATCAGATTTACATTTTAGAATGACCTCTCTGCCTGAAGTGTACAGGGTGCCCTGTACGGGGGTAGGAACTAACTTCAGGCTAGGAGAGCAGTTAGGAAATGGTTCCTGTTATCCATGCAAGAGATTTAATAAGGTAAGTAAGGTCTATAGGACTACAGGTGATGATTAGAATTCATTAATCAGTTTTAATACTTTCCTTTGGTGGATTTTTTTTTTTTTTTTTTTTTTGCTTTTTGGTATGTGGGTAGCTCCCTGGCTGGGGATCGAACCCAGGCCGCAGCACTGACAGCGCCAGCGCCGAAGCCCCAAGCCACTACACCACCAGGGAACTCCCTAGGTGATGATTAGATAGTAGAGGGCCAGGAAGGAGTCCAAGATGGCTCCCAGGTTTCTGGCATTGCTCACAGAGTGAATGGCAGTGACAACCTCTGAGAGGAAATAGAGATGAAGCAAGTGGGGATATGAGAAAAAATGATTTATTCCATATTAGACATGTTGAATTTAAGTTTCACGGTAGTTCTCTGAGGTGAAAATACCCAGGTAGCATTAGTAAAAAATACAGGTCTAGGTTAGAGATAAAGATTTTCAAATCATTTGCTAAATCAGGGGTGTCCAAACTTTTAGCTTCTCTGAGCCACATTGGAAGAAGAATTACTGTGGGCCACACATAAAATACATGAACAGCAACGATAGCTGATGAGCTAAATAAAGGTCCATGCGTAATTTCTGTAGTATTTTAAGAAAGTTTATGTATTTGTGTTGGGCCGTGTTCAAAGTCATCCTGGGCCGCACGCAGCCCATAGGCCACAGGTTGGACAAGCTTGTGCTAAATGATGGTAGTTGAAGCCATGTGAATGGATTAGATGGTCCAGGGATAGGACATACATGAAAGAGCTCAGAGGTTTACCAACAAAACCTTAGGGGTTGGCTGAGGAAGAGGGGCAAGCACACGAGGCGGAGAAGGAACAATGTAGATCAATGTTAGTAGTTCTCAAAATTACTAATGACAAAATTCACATAGAGGAGGGTGCAAATAACCCTGTGAGGGCTTTTGGGGTGGGAAGGAGAGCAATCAGAAAAGTTTTCACAAAGGAAATGTCACTTGAACAGGACTTTAAAGAGGGAAAAGGAGTTTCCCATGCAAACAGGGAGTAAAAGAAAGGCAGAGGGAACAACATGACAGGCCAGAAGCTTCAAGGAGTATTTATGGAGCTGCAAGCCATGCCTTCTTGACTCTAGACTGGGTACTACAGAGTGGCATTTTCACCAAATATGAGATTCTTGGAATAAAGGGAAGGGCGGCCTCTTCCCTGTATCTCTCCCTGATATAAACCAGTAGTTCTCAACTGTAGTAGTCACCAGAATTGCCTGGAGGGCTTGTTAAAACACAGATTTCTAGGTCCTACCCCCAGCATTTCTGACACAATAGGTGTGGGTGGGCCTTATAATTTGATTTTCTAGTAAGATCCCAAGGGATGCCAATGCTGCTTGTGTGGGGATCACACTTTGAGAATCACTGAGAATGCTAGGAAGAAGAGGTACCACACAATACCCCAGCATGAGCTTCTTAGGGCAGACCATCTCTGTCCAAAGGGACTAGTTACGGTGGGGATAAGGGACAGCACCCACCACAAAGCCCTTACTTTCTTCTCATTTTCACTGTAGACAGATTCTTTTATTTAAACTTCAACTTTGGAAATGTGGAAAATGTTGAGGCTCAAGTCTCTTCAACAAAACAGGCTCATGCCCCCAGAAGCTGCTCTATCCATAAACCCTGGTGACACATCTCTCCCCACCCTCAGCCAACCCATGGAACTAACTGATGGTTGGATGAGATTACCAGACTGAGGCTACCTGACACAATATTTGTTGGGTGATTATACATTTACACCAATTCATCATTTAATCTTCCTGATAAGTCAGCACTGTTGTTACTGGCAGTTAAAAAATGAGCACAAAGGGGATGATGTGCAAAGTCTCCACGATAGTTACTGGTCTAGTGGTGACTCCAATGACACCACAGCCTGTCCTAGAAACAGTTTTGTTAACTTCAGATTCATCTCTTCCACAGGTCTGCAACATATCAACAACATAATCTAATGCAAATGTCCCCAAATTAATCAGGAGTTGCAGTCATCCCACCTGCCTCCAGATTGCAGGTTTTATGGCAGTTGAAGTTAGGATGCCTATTACTTTGAGAGAAGAAGCTGCTTTTAATTCCTGTCCTTCCTCCTAAACCTTGAGACTGCAGAGGTCTTGGAGAAGTCTCTGGTGCTACCATGGCATAAGAATAGCATAGCTGATATGTTTGCAAGTTGAGTGCCAATTGGTTACTCTAAGTCTCCCTGAGATTGGTACAGGAGTTGGGCTATCCCTGTGCCCACAAGAGGAAAACTGAGTTTATTAGATGACAGATCATAATCCAAGGAGGTGTTTACACCAGCTAAGAAAGTTTGAATAGGGAGAGTTATACACAATGGCAGAGACAGGTCCAAACTAGAATATACTTACAAGGTACTTAGAGATTTAGAAGGGCTTCAAGCCACACTGACCTAATGGAGATGAGGTGACCCAATTCCAGAACATACTAAGAGAGGCATGATTACCAAAATATGAGGCTCCTATGAACCAACTCATTCATCTGCTAAACTAGGTTCTGTTTATGATAAAGATATTAAAATGTGGGGGGTAATTCAGATTAAAGGAAGGGCCCTATTTCACGCAGTCTGTGATGTGGTAGGAAAAACCAACGGTGTTGAGCCACAAGAAAAGACAACTCCAGGGAATATGATATTTGTCATTGAATATTTATAAGTGAAAGGGGATTCAACTTGTGTGGATGGGTGAATGCTATAGAAAATAGATTTTAGGGCAAGCAATATGAGAAGGGATTTTCTAGAAAGTAGAACAGCATGAGGATTACGAGAATGGGGTTTAGAGCAAAGCTGCTTAGGGTTGAATCCCAGTTCTCCTCATTGTGTTGTGACCTGAGACAAATTATTTACCCTCTTGGTACCTCAGTCTTCTAATCACCAAAATGGCATTACGAATACAGACAGCACCAAAAATATGTATACACATTTTAAGAAAGGAAAAAACTGTACTAAAATTGTAATACTCAATATATACCAGTAACAAACGATGAACACAAGTCACATTTGACTTCGGCAATTACAAGAGGTTCTCAAAGAGATTACCATTAGCATCCAAATTACTTCTGATTATGGTGAACTACTGCTTGAGCAACACTGACCAAAGTGCCCACTTGTATCGCTGTGCATGCTGTTTCAATTTCTTCCTGAAGTGCCACACCCTTCAAGGTCCCCTATAGGTAGAAGTCAAGGGGTACTAAGGAAGGAGAATGTGGAAGAAAATCTCAAATACCACTTCAAAATGGTCTTGCTCCCCTTGAACGACAACCATGCTTCTGCCATTTTCTTTGACTGTCCTGCCTGTCACATGGTGACACTAGCATTACTGTGATTAACACCATGTTTTGAGCAAATGTCATACTACACATTGCTGCCATAATTCAATTCAACTTTGAAAAGTAATACATAGATGACAGTGTATACATTTTTTGGCTCCCCTGGTATATATAAATTCTCATAAACTAATAAAAGTCAGCCTTGAGAAAAAGTGAGGATTCTGAATCATGGTAAGATCTAGAGACACTCATCTTTCATTTAATGCTTACAGAGTACTTCATATTTCAGGCACGATGCTAGGTGTTGGGAATATTTAGATTAATATTAATAAGCTACTATCCCTCCCTGCAAGGAATTTGCAATTTAATCATACTGGTTGGACATAAAATATGAAAGATTAAGAAGCACTTCTTGAAATGAAACTAAGAGAAGACTTTCAACCCAGTGAGAGTCTACAATTCTACAATTCGTGGCATGATTAGTAGCAACAGAAACAGCCCAGTGGACAAGACATAAAAGAAACAAAACAGGAACAACCCCCCACCCCCACCCCACTGGCAGCTTAGAATCAGCCTTGAAATTGAGTAAGTATTTTGAGTTAAAGCTACTGAAGGTTACTATGATTTTGAAAAGTAAAGTGTAAGAGCAGGAAAAAGTAATCCCTGTGTGATGAAACAGAGACATGACTTCTTCAGAAAGAAAACAGAAATTCTTTAAAATAAAATATAATATAGAAAATAAACATCTACCTGACCATATTTATAGGTGTTGAAGTATTAAATATATATATTGAATTTCAGATGGGATGGGATAAATAAACAGATGGTACAAAAGATAAATTGTTGAGAACCTTTATGAAAACTATATATTGTAGTTTAAAAGCTGGCTGAAAAACTGTTGCTAAAGATAAATTTCCCAGAGAATATGAGACCAAGTTGAGAATTTAAGAACTTCAGTTTCAACAAAAGTAGTTTCAGGTAAAACAAAAATTTCTCCTGCAATCATTTTTAGTACAATGCTGATGGAGAATAAAGTCTTCCAGGAAGTTATTATGTAGCACTTAAGACATGTAAGTGTTTCAACTCTCCAAAGCCAGATGGTATTCATTGTGGGGTCCCAGGAGGACTCACATGTGAATGGCCATAGCACTGGTCAGGACATAAAATACAGCCTCAATGCTATGTTCTTACCTAAACATTGGTCTCCATTGGCAGTTTTTTCTTCAATAAATGTTTGAGAATTGGGTCCCATCATCTAGTAGTGCGGAGGAATTATTTCTGGAAATTAGAAAGGTGTTATGTTCTCAGGACATACAAGAAATTAAAAAATTCTGAGCCTCTTGAATTCTAAAACCCTGGCGTCAAAGACTAATTGAATTAATATGCAGTTATAATTTTTATATATTCTGAAGTAAAAAATAAAATCAATATTCAATTAAAATTTTTTTTCTGGGGAAGGACAACAAAATGGGGAGAAAATAAATAACCCAACACTACTTTTTAAAGGTGATTTATATTTTCTCTTTTTTTCCCAAGTTTTATATCATGAATATGTACTATTTCTATAATCGGGAAAGATGATTAAACCAAAGAACTAAAACATATCAGTATTAAAACATTTCTTAAAATATTTAAAGCATATAATTAAAATAAAAATGATTTAGGATAGATAAGCATAATAAGAGTGAAGGCAACCACTCTGGATTAAGACTCCAAAAAGAAACTGTCATATGGGCAGTCCAATATACATGGTATGAAATTGAACAGTCTCACATTATTTTATTCTAGAACAGAGAAAAATTATTAGAGACTTTATTGAGGTATTTAAGCCCTCAATGAAATCTGAGTAACTCTACATTTTAACTAATCTATGCTAAGGAGGAAAAAGCACACTGTATAAAATTAATAATCAGAAAAAGTAGTAAAAACATGAGCTAATATTTCACTTTGTATAAAGGTGAGGTATAGAATATTCTGCCAAAGATAATAGTAGGAAAATCATGAAGTATATTATTTTATAACCATTAATTATATTTGTTTCTACAAATATAAAATTTATTCTATCAATCTCTCTTAGAGGTGATCTGAATCTATCAAAAGCAATAGGTCATTACTTGATTATCTATACAAGAAGGTACATTTATTTCCCTTGCTTATTTATCATTATTACACATACCCAGTGGTTACTGTCTTATAAGGCCAATAACCAACTTCTTTTGGAAATATCAGATACTAGCTACTAATGAAACCAAGACACCTGGTGGTGGGGGTACCAAATATTAGATCATTTATGGGGGATCTTTATTTCTTTGGCAATAATTTTCAAGAGAAAGCCCCAGTCTTTGGTCAGGAAGACCAGTGTATTTCCCAGGGAACTGAAAGCTCTGTATAAAATAACCTCTATTAAGCATGAGATAACATCTGTCTCCAGGTCAAAGAGATGATATACTGTGTGGAGCACACTGGTTCCTTTCTGTTCCCATTGGATTCAGATAAAGTCAGACACTTGGCTTTAAGTGACTGTCTGTGCCAGTCTCATACCCTGAAGTTTACTTATGGCTTGATGTCAATCAACTGTCTGGAGGGCAGAAAGCTCTTCCTGTGTAACAACAATACTCTATTTTTAACTGATAGCCGACATCTTCCTTAAGAGTTATTATTAGCACATTGAAAACTCCCAACAATTAACCTTGGGTGAAGATGAGTATGGTAAAAAATTATGATTAATGTCTTTATCAGGGTTGAGGACTACCATTTTATTGTGCTCACACCTTGTGAGTATATAGATTTTCTATTAATTTGCTGATCATGTATGGACTTCAGGCTCAGTGTACATATTTAAAATCTGTGGAAGTTGATTCTATAAAGAACACTATCCCATAACAGCTATAATAGAATTAAAATGTCTAAGCAGCCCGGCGAGTCCAAGTCTCCCTTTGCATATATGACTTTTGAAAGACACACATTCTCTTTGTAGTGTTCAAGCAAGTAGCCTTGAGCTGAAAGCAAGAGTGAAGGTCAAACAAAAGAGGAAATCTTAAATGAATCAGTTACACTTTCTATCACATTTACCTCTATCAAAAATCAGCCTATCTTTACTGTTTACTTTTTACCTGGAGTAAAAATTAGAGTTTGCAAGTTGTGAATATAGGAGGAAGGATAATTTAGCATTCCGTTATATCACTGTCAACCCAGTAGTTGTCATAACTGAACCTCGCATATTTTGAGAATGTCATTACTGCATTGTACTTTTTACAGGGCAGAATGGAGCAAGTCCACCTCTACCAAAAGTCAAAGAGAGAAACTGTTTGTGATTAAAAGACAGAATGACCCAGGAAAGGACAAAGGGAGACCTGTTTGTGATTAAACCCTGAAAAAGATCAACTGAGTTAGGATAGGAGCCAGAGTAGGAGGGAAGTAAGGTGTACACTTAGAGAGCAGTCGTATTTCCTGAGCCTTTTTATTTCCCCTACCTACGCTGATGATGCCACGGCTGATAACTGCTCTTTTAGATCGGGGCATAAATACTCTTTCTTCAGTGCAGTTATTAAAGCCAGCAGAAGGTGAGGGTCATATTTAGTGATGCCAAGATGCACTTCTGTTTATTCCTTTGTACATAAGGACAGAAAAAGGCAAGGGGAGTTGACTCTGGGTTTCAATGTCTGTCAGTTTCTTGCAGAAATTTTCAGCAGCTAAAGTCCATCAGTTTCTAGAAGGTACTAGACAACCATACCAAGTGCTCCCAACTAACATTACTTCTGAGTGTGCATGACCAGGCATATTTCAATGTGCTCTGCCAGGCAGTGTTAGTAATGCGAGCAATATGCAGCTCACTTTACTTGCTGAGTGGCTTAAAAAGAGAAAATTAAATACATTTCTCATAAGGATATTTTGTGGAATTTTTCCATATCATTAAATAAAATGTAGCCTTGGTTTAAAGGCATTTCCTGAGAGAAAACATTTCTTAACTTAAACTAACTGAACTATGTGAAACAGTCTGCCTGTATACACCACAATATTTTTTTCCTGATTACATGTAATGGCTCTCCTATCATTCTGCAAGCTTACCCATATCATTGAATTGTTTCACAGCCATCCAAAAAAATTGACTGCAAACTTTTAAAAGCGGTGCTTGGGAAATGGCTGGTTATTCAATTTTCTCCTCATAGTTACAAAAGACTGGCTGTTATCAGAGATGACATTTCTGAAATAATTAAGAAAAATAACGACACGCTTTCCTCAGCTAGGTATATACTTCCTTCACAACTTCGATATAACAAGCTATAACATTGCTTCCTCATTGCTAGAATAAGGCAGATAAGCTGAAACACAGCAGACAGAAAGTAACAAATGCTGAAAAGAAGTACTGAATCAAATGGAAAGCTTTCTTGTTTGCTACCAGAAAGTATAGTTTCACCTCCTTCCCAAGGAAGGGATGGCACATCCCTCGTGACTGCTTCAAGCCAATCAGAGCTCAGTTTTACAACACCCGTTTAATTACTTTAGATCCCCAGTGAAGTGAATTACCACTCCTAACTTCATAATTCATGGTGCCTGCATAGGAACTGAGGTGCTGTACGAGATTTGTATTTTTTTTTTTTTATTTTCCATTGAAATAGTCACCTGAGATATTCTGATTTTTCAACAGACTCTCTTGGCCTCTTTGTCTCAGTCAGACATTTTTCCATTAAACAGAAAGGAATAAAAAGAAAAAAGAAAAAACGATCCTTACAGGAAGATACCACACATCTTCTGTTTAATCCCAGGAGCCCTCTAGCCAATTTGAAAGTCAACATCAGACAGAGAGGTAATGCTTTTTTGTTTTGTTTCAATCTGAACTCTCACAGTTGTTCAAATTGAATCAAGAAGCAAGAGTTTTAAAGTAAGTGGTGAGCTAATATAAAACTGGGAGACATCCGTTTTACAAGTTTGTATGGGAGCACTGCTGAGCACACCCTGACAGAAAAATAAAGGAGGGATAAAGTTTCCATAAGAGGTGATGGCTACACAACAATCCACAAAGCAACGTGTAGGACGCGAGAGAACATACCTCCCACAGCATAATCCACACTGCTGTCATGCAGCTTGGTGAATTATTTCAGCACTGGGGCTTTCGAGAGAACTCTGTAAGTGAGATGCCCTCAGAAATAAAAACGAAGTCAGTCAGTCCAAGAATCTTAGTGATTCTCATCCCCAACTGGCAACACACACACACACACACACACACACACACACACACACACACACACACGTGCACGCAGCAGATATGCCGTAGGGACAAGGGTGCTGTGTCTAAAGAGAAACATGGAACGGTTTTCTCTTTGGGAGGCTGGATCAAATTCCCCGTCTCCTAACTAGGTTAGGACTTTGTCCCTGCTCTGGGCATTGCCTTGTGGCAGAGAATAACCTCCTACTCCAGTCCCATTCCTTGAAAAAATAAAACCTTCAAGAAGAAAGAATGTCCTATTGTTGAAGCAGAATTATTCTTCCAGCTTTCAAAGAGGAGGTATTTTTTGGCATCTGGGAAGAGATTGTGTCCAGCGGGGCTTCTTAGTTTTACAGCTGGGTCCACTCAAACCAGTCCAACAAGCCAGCATTACATCGAGGAGCCCGGCCAAACACAGGCACTTCAATCATGCTCAATTCACTGGGGTTCTGGTAAATGAAATAAAACCCCAAAGCTTGGCTTTTTATTTTTCTTAGGGCAAAGTCCATTTAGAATTGATATAATCGCTTGCTATGGTTACACATGCCACATTTATTTTTAAATAGCTCCACATCCCAAGGGCTCCTGATTTCCATCCACACGGCAGGTAGGAAGGCTGCAGGAAAATAATTTTCAACACAGTCTACGTTTTATGAGGCTCAAGAAAAGCACATCTGGAGATGCACACCAAGACTGTTAAGAAGCTGGGCCACTTGGTAAATGTGCCCTGCGTTTTGTGTCCTGCAAAAGGGCTCCCAGCCAAGGACTTGGCTGATCAATGAAATCCATTTCACTGACCAAGCTGAGCACCCTGTCACGGGGCTCAAACTGCCTACAGGAAGAGACCTTTTCTCCTCGTCTGTGTAAATATGTCATCCACTTAGAACTCTTGTGCAGGTGGGGCTGTGTCCACAAGTCACCTAATAGGCTAATGGTGGCCCTGATGAAGAAGTCCTGTGTTTGCTCTCGAATACTGAGTGGAGGTGGCCTGGTGTAGGACGTTTCTTTCTTCAGGCTTTCTCTGCCCGTCTCAGAAGCCTAAGTTGCAGGCATACATTGGAGTAAGACACGAGCTCTCCCAACTCTGTGTACTCTATTTCCTGGCTAAATGGTACTCTGTGCTTCTCCCAAGGACGTTTACCATATTGTGCCCAATGTTACCCGAGTTTGGTGCTTTCCTTCTCTCACCTGTCCCTTGCAGTCAGGGCCTGGGTCTCACTCACTCATCTTTGAGTCCAGCTGAGTCTCGCTCCTTCCTGTTTTGTTTAATCCAGAGACGGCAAATGGTGGCCTGCAGACCCGTGTGTCTGGTTGTGTATCAGTTAGCACAAACGGAAATTAGCAAACTGTGAATTAGGTTCTATATTTTACATGCATTCTTACATTTACAGATGGAGAGATTCCACATTAAACCTGCATTTCAAGTTTCTTTGGAAACACTGAGAATGCTGGCAACAAAGGGCTTGCTTTGTCTCATGGTAGCAATCAGCCAGCACAGAGGAGCTGCTGCCCTTTTCGGTCTGGTGCGTTCTCTAGGTCACAGAGTCACCATGGTGGTCTCTCCCTTCCTGTGAATTATCTGCCTTGTTGTTCTAGGCGGATGGTTTAACTGTACAGGAGTCTATTGGAAGAAATGATCCAATCAGCTCCCTTATAATCAATGACTAGATCCACTGCTATAACAGGAAGTCTGCCCATGTTTTTCCTTCCTTATCATCCATGGTAGATGGCTTTCACATGTGCAAGACAGTCTCAAGGGTGCTGTCAGGGTTCTTCTAGCAGTAACCACGCTGTGAGATGGTTGCTATGGCCTGGAAAACTCTCCGAGGCTTAGGAAAAGCAAGTACTTTGCAGACTTCTGCAAAACTATGAGTGGTAACAAATGTTTTGTGACATCTCCCAACTGATCATGCCACACCTGTGTGGAGTGAGAGTGCCGCTGAGAACAGCTCTTGTAGCTGGAAAAGGAAAAGCAGAAATAAGTTTAGAGAATCGTGTTTATAAAGCATGGCAGAAAAGAGGCGTCAACGAGACCTCCAAGTAAATTGTTTCAGGTCAGGGTAGATGCTAGGTGTATGCTAGCTTCAATTCAATTTCCCACACATGTGCTTGTGGCCAGGGCCAGCCCACTACATGGAAGGGATTGACAGCCACCCTCTTTGTGTGACTGGGCTAGTAAGGAATCTACTGTTAGACTCATTTCCAGGACGAAGGTAAACACAGGGTATTGTCTCTCCAAGACGTTTTGATTTTCCAGAACATAAAACACCTTTATTACACGGGCTAAGATAGGAGGGAGGAGGGGGTATCTGCCTTTCCTGGCCTTGATTTTCCTCAGATAGAACTCCAGCTCCTGCCCTCTGGCACACACCCATCTGCTTGGCCACACTGGCCTGGTCTTGAAGCAATGCATGCAAGAAGCTTGCCCTGCTGGAACTGCTCCTCTGAAAGGCGGTTGATTTTGGCATTCTTTTTCCTTTTATCATATTTCTTCTGAATTTTCTTTTTTTTTTGTTTAAAATCTCTTCCTCCTCAGGAGTCAGCTTGGCCCCCTCCTTGCGGCCCAGGGGCAGTGCACAGTGGGACTCGTACCAGTCTCAGCACGGCGTGGTATCAATGAGCACGACGCACTTCCCAAGGTCTTGGCGCAGACCAGCTCATTGTTGGGTGCATTATAGACAATATCGATAATTCTCGTTTTGCACGTACAACGCCCGGAGCCCCATGAGAAGATTCCCACAGCCAGCCCCAACACATGGAACTTCTTGTAGCCTCCCCACACACGTACTGGGTTTATGCGGTGAGGGCCAGTCTTTGTGTTGGCAGCAGGGCGTCCCAGCTCATGTTAGTGCTTCTCGTGGGAGGCTTTCTCTTGCCCCTGGTCTTGCAGTGCCTGTGCCAACTGTCCCGAGAGATGCCCATGGCTCGCTGCCAATTAGAAAGAGTCTCAGAGACTCTTAAAGACAGAGAAGACCAACAGATTCTTTCAGATGTTCTCCTAGAACTTGTATTAGGATTGGTGTCTTACATTAGTAATTTATATTAAGAGAGCAGCAGAATCTTGGGTACATTTTAAGAGAGGTGGGGGAGGTGGGGGGAGCACAGCACCAATAGAGAGAGAAGTATAGGTCCGGAGCTGGGGGTGATAGAACCAGATGAAGGATTGACAGGGGGCCTGGGGTGCTGGGTGCTGACTTAGGAAAGAGACCAAAGAGACAAGCTTTTGAGAAAGAAGAGAGGAGTGGAAGTTTCCATGAGGGTTGGTAACCCCATAAATTCTCTCCAAAGTTGGCTTTGTTAGGGGTTTTGAAATTCACCAGTGCTATATCAATTCATTTAAAAGCATGGCTGATGGATTGCATGAGAAGCCAGTCTTCACCTGTCAGGCAAGTGGAAAGTCAGATGCTAGTCCCTAATACAGAGTGTGGCTTGTGTCTTGATCACAGGTCTATTCTGGGGGATTTTTACTAGGGTGACTGGCATTTTCCCTGAAAGCTATAGATTCTTGGGGTAAAGTATTGAAAGCCTGCTGTTTCTATGAATTAGATTGTTAAGAGGTACAGTCCATGGATTAGGTGGTTCATTTTTCTCTTTAGGCTGGATTATTTACAAATTGGCCTGAGCAAATTAGGAACCATCTATCTAGAATTAAGTATTTAGTATTCTTCCTAGGCTCTGATTTCTTCAAACTCAAAGTAGAAGAATTCTGAGAGAAAAGAAGGGATTTTGAAGGCTTCTAAAAAAGTAGTGTAGGCTAATGTTTCTAGTCATAGCTCTTTAAAACCTTTTCACCACCTCTCGGAGGGACTTAAGTCTCAGCTGTCTGAAGGAGGGCTAATTACTGAGGTGAAGTTAAAAGTTGTTCTGTGCTCAGAGAGAACAGAGAGAATAAAAGCAGTGAACCACAAAACTGTGTCAGGAAAGTTTACTTTTCATGGTCATTGAATTAACGAAGAAACAAGCCAGCTCTGGTCCATCTCTGTCTGTCTCCGTGTCACCCTGGGCCCCCTGCCACAAAGGGAGAGACACTTGTCAGACCAAAACACCTTTTCCACCAGAGGGGAGCTAGCAAAAGAGAATGCTCCTTGATCTGAAAAAAAGGTTGAAAATTTCTAATTCGCACTTTCCACCCACTTGCTTAAAATGTGACAATTGTGTTTCCAGGATGTCCTTCTATAGATACAAGGATGAGAAGTCATGGGTGGAAAGCACAATGCCTGCCTTTCCCTCCTCTGTAAAAACGGAGAGTGATTAGAATGACTAGCAGGTGGCCCCATCGGTAGCCAAAAGGAATGCAATAATTTTGGAAAAAAAGCTCTGCTTTTATTTTTCCTAATTGCAAAGAAGAATGAGAAGGAAATGCTAATAGTTGTAGCTAGAAAGTATGCCTGGGAGAATGGCCTTTACCACCTGCTTTTGAAGTAGGGGCCGAGAGAGAGACAAAGCCATGGAGCAAACCTAGAGGGCCGGTCAGGCGTGTGGCGTGCTGTGGGCACCGCGACACAGCTGACTCCTGAGGGAGAAACTTTTCTCCAAAGCAGGGGTGTTCAACCTTTTGGCTTCCCTGGGCCACAGTGAAAGAAGAATTGTCTTGGGCCACACATAAAATACACTGACACTAACAATAGCTGATGAACTAAAAAGAGATCCATGCCTAATTTCTGTAATGTTTTAAGAAATGACAAATCTGTGTTGGGCCGCACTCAAAGCCGTCCTGGGCCGCCGGCGGGCAGCAGGTTGGACAGGCTTCCCTAAAGTCCTATCAGACTGGCTCAGTGATGCGGTAAGGACAATTTATATGGTCTTCGAAATGGTATATCCCTGTTTCATCTCCAGGCAAGAATGCAAGAGATGTTTATAAAGATCCCAGTCCCTGTTTAGGGACGTCTAAATACATTCTGGTAATTAGCTTAACTTTGATCCAACGCAGTGCTTTCTCTTGGTAAAATAAGTCGGTGAAAGGCTCAAGAACAACCCCCCTTGCAGATCCCTGTCTATTAATAGCAAACTGAATTATTTCCATGAATATTGCTGAATGTGATGTATATTTTTCAAAATCTCAGGTCTGGTTGTTCTGTTAATAAATATTTAACATCTACAATAGTTCAAAGTGAAAAACTAATTTATTAATGCAATGCCTATTTTTTTTCATAACACAAAACATAAAAGTGTTCTATATGAGACTGTCCACACTTTGGTAATATTCTTATCATAATCTGCATTTCAACATCTCACTTTGTTAGAAACGCTCCGTCACACGACACAAGCAACAAAGAGAGGACGCCGAGTTCCCCTTCCATACCAATGAATGAATTACATTCAACTCCTTTTGCCATTTTTATGCACCCCAGAAGTGAAAGAGTGAGGTGAATTACTATTTAGCTGCAAAGTGTCACAGGCTAGTATTTCCCAGATACACTCGCTCTCCCTCTTGTCCCTGTTTCCTGGTGTCTCTGCAGTTGTGTTTTCTGTGAAACAGGCTGGCCTCCTGTCAGACCTGGAGATCTGAAAGGAAGTATGATTCCTTTTGTTACAAAGGGAGAAACAGATATATTTAATTTCAGATGTGAACATTGAATTTCATCAACATACAGCATAGTCTCATTAAACTAACAGCTGATGCCTTTTTAAAGACAGATTTGTGAATCTAGTTCTCCTAGTTATTTGCTATTTCAATTTGTGTAACTGTAAGAGTTTCTAGAGAAATAGTCTTACATAAAATTGCCCTGACCCAAACATAATAAAACAAAATATAGTTTAAGGAAGAAAATTTAGTTATCTCTGATCACTTAGAGATAATCATAATTAACATTACAAACTATTTCCTTTTAGACTTTTTTTTTTTTTAAATAAATCAATGGGGCTTTTATTTTATTTTTATCTATTTATTTATTTTTGCTTTTTGGTATGTGGGTAGCTCCCTGGCTGGGAAACAAACCCAGGCCGCAGCGCTGACAGCACCACTGCTGAAGCCTTAAGCCACTACACCACCAGGGAACTCCCTAGACTTTTTATATGCACATAAAAAGCTATTTTTGTAAAACTTGGATCCTGGAGTATACATAACAATGTAGCCTAATTTTTCATTTACAGTTAAATGTTTTCTCCCACACCATCCTATGTTATTTAAAAATTAACAATCAATTTTTGAAATAAAAATTACACCTTTATATAGTAGGAAAAATCAGTACACTGTAAAATTTGATGGAATGGAAAGGAACTTCCACTGTAAACTAAGTTTTACTCCTCAGGGTTAAGGAATCCTGGTCAACAGTTTCTTATAGACATCAGTTTTTTGTGATGGGCAGTACTCTCTTACTAAATTAGCATCACCCTAATGCAATGAGCAAAACATCCCTCTGAATTTTAGTTAATGAAAAAGGGAAGTCCCCATGCTGTGCTTTTAGGATGATGTGAAGTCAAGTCCATCGTTAATGTGAACAGGATTGTTTATGTGATTCTTCAGGTGAACAATCAAGGCTTTGTACAGGTAAGTGTAAAAAGTGTTATGATCAAAGGAGTCAGAGTAGCAGTGACATTGGCCCCTAACAAAAAGATGGTGGCTTCTATGAGAAAGGCCAGGTATTGACACGCTTGATGTGGGATACAGTACCCCACAGCTTGTTCTTCCATCTGGAAAGTCACACGTTCGGGAGCCTACTTGGCCAGGAGAGGAAACTGAGTGACTGCAGGGGGAAGGTATGAGAAGCAAACAGAAAGTGGTGAGAACCATGGTGAACATGAAAGAACATCTCACGGTGTGTGTGTCGTGGTGTGTGCGTGTATGGTAGGAGGAACTTGCCACGCAGACTAGTACTTTATGGAAATGCAGCCTAGTGATATTCTGTAGATATTTTAATGAGACATAAGAATCCCAAATTTTCATGTGAATTTGCCCAATTTTTAAAGGCTGGCAGTACATTAAAAAATTTAACAATGCTGTACTAACTAAACCTGCCTACAGGCTGCCTTAGAGTATGGCCTATTTTCCTCTCGTAAGAGCCTCCAGGCCAAGGACAACCATTTCTTCAACTTTACCTGCAAGCTTGGGCATCTCTAAGCTCTGGAACAGACCTCCTCTGCACCCTCTCCTCCGAGCAGGAAACCCTGTGCCTCACAGCCAAGGGGCATAGCTGTGGACGTAAAACATCAGAATACAAGTTTAAGGATCTCCAGGACAAAAGATGAGCCGGGTCTTGGGCCACAGACACAGAAAGTGGCATTTTGACCTCCAAGTTCTGCTAGTGTGATAATATAAGGGGACCTCCCAGAGCAGCAGGGCTAGGACAGTACCCATCGCCAACACCACAGTGCCTGCCCTGTGCCTCCCATTGGAATGTTTTGTCTCTTTGACAGGAGCACTTAGGCCAGAGCACTTGTAGCTTAAGAGGTCTGAATATGGTCTAACTGTACTTAAAAAACAAAAACAAAAACAAAAACAAAAACCTACTTAATGTGGTCTAAAACCTTTTCTCCACTCTAAAATACTCTTTGTGAAATCCAGCCCAACTTTCTTTATTTGTATTAACAGATTTGCCCTTCAGTGTGCCTGAGTGAGCTTATTTTCTCACCTAAGAGGCAAAAAGAAAGCAAATTCAATTTTACTTAAGTAGTGAGAGAAAAATGCCATCAAGAAGTTTCAGGGCAGCACTTGTAGATGTTTGCCACAAGGGGAATTTGAGAATGTGCTTTGTAAAAGTGACAAAAGGTTGCTGACAAGAGTCAACAAACCAGTTCTGAAGCTGATGTCCCAGAAAAATGATGGCGCTTGGCACGGTATGGGTACCATAAAGGGCACTGGAACACTGTGGACACCACACGTCCTATCTCTAAGATGAAGTAAACATCAGTTTACTCAAAATGGCTTACAACAGATGTCTTTGCTATTTTCCTACCTAATGGGGTTCCTTGTTCTTTGAATATTGAAACATGGAATTAAATAAACCTATCAATTTGCTTCTTGTTATTTGTTTTTCAAGTTAGTACGAGTTTTTAAAATAGTTATGTTCTTTGACTTGGCAATACCCCTTGTAAAAAGTTATTTTAAGGAAACAATTCTAAACAATAGCAAAAAATAAAAAACAATTTAAATAATAATTTTAACATGTTAAATAAATGAACTCAATAACAGTGGGATGGTTAAGTAAACCACAGTTTATGTTCTCAGTGAAATATTACACAAGCATTTCAATGATTAGAAAGATTATGCAGTAACACAGAAAATACTTAGGCTAAAATGTTATTAGAAAGGCAAGATAAAAGTGATTATATATTATACAAGCCAGCCAGCCAGCGAGCAAAAATCTCCCTAAAATACAGCATTAGGAAAAAATTCATTGAAAAGTTAACAATAGCTATGTCTAGGTAATATTGGTTTTTCTCTTCTTTCCTTAATTTTCTGCATTTTTGTAAATCATCATGTATTACTTTTATAATAACTAAGAAGTATAAATTTTTAAAATGGGGCTTAGCCCTAACGCTTTAGAAAATGGCAGCTAACTCCAAAATGAAGCAGTCTCCTCAACAAAGTAGATTTCGGGTTGTTATGAACAGGATTTTCAAAAGCAAAATAGTTCATCCAGCTCAATAATGATCCAAAAGCAATGCTTCTGAAGAGGGAAAATAAATCCAATCTCTTTTTTCAAATAATTCTGCCAACACTGTGCACAGAATCAACTTAATCATTCCAAGGATGGTTTACAACCCAAAGCAAGAGATTTTCTTGTGTTTATCATAATCTCAGCTAAACCTTATACGAGTGGCACAATCATTCAGAAAATTAACCTTATTAAACTCCAACTACAGTATTAAATCGGGGATTTCCATGGGAGCAGATTCAGAAGGTTGAATGAAGGTAATGTGAAGTGGAATTTCCTTTCATTTTGTATCCCCCTCTCCTCATAAATCTCTGCCCTTCAATTTCATCAAGTGATCCTTTGTTCTGACATGCTGGGCAGGAAGTGGGGAGAGAGCTGATCAGCTTTCCCAACACCTCTAGTGATTTTTGAATATGCACGTGTTTGAATACATCAAACACATCTGCTTCAAGGCAGTCCATGCTAAGTATTCTCAACATGTGTAATTCATATACCATGCCGGCTTCCTTCTTCTCGCCTCTCCTTTATGTAACAGCAACTCACACGTACACGCACTAGAGTTCTTGCAGCCTGATTTTTAAGATAAAGGAAAACAAATTTGCAACAGGAATGTGCAAAGCAGTATGCTGCTGTGTCTAAATAACCATCAAGAGTGAAATAAATCAAATTCAGCAAGTGAGAGGGGAGATGGGAAATGGAGAGGGCTGATGGGAGAAGAAAAAAAATTTAGGCCAAAAATTCCATTGTGTGGTTTTCAAAGGCTTTTCAGAAATTTCTCTTTCCTCTCATCTTACCAATAGCCTTTTTTTAATGCCCATTGAGTAGGAGCGGGCACAAGTATTTGTTTAGGGGTTTTTTTTGGTACCTTCTTCTAGACTTAATGGAGAAAAATTTTTAAGGAATTTTATTATTCTTGCATAGATTTTGGCTCCTATTTCTTTGCAGTGGCAAAAGACACAAAGTCAACACACAAAAGCAACCATTACTATTGATGCCACCTTGATTTACTTTTTCATCTTGTTTTCTTGGTGTCTGTGGCTTAGGTTGGTAAAAAATATGTATCAATATATTGACAGCTATTTGTAAGACCCTTCCATAGAGATGTGTTTGAGTTATGTTTGTATGTATACGAATTTAAATCCTTTTCTCTGGCCTCTTTCAAAATTGGTTGCTCATGTCTGGTTGTATGCTTGTGTCTTCAGGTATGCTGTGGCGTATCCTTGGAGGAACAGAATGACTGGCATTGACAATACACAAATTCAGCTCTAGAATGAATCTGGGAAGAATTATCTTCTATCTTTGGGTTTTAGTTTACTTTTCTGAATGCTCAAAAATGAAAGAAAATTGTATACAGCTTAGCTGAATAGAATTCCTAAAAAGTAAATTTCACCTCTATTTATGAAAAACCATGTTCTGTTCATATTCCTAACAGCAACATTCAACAAAGGTGAGGACGAATGTCCGACCACTAAATGTTGCCTCACAAATCTACCAATTACTTCCCTTTTCTAACTAGAATTCAATTCACAAAGAGAGCTGACCTTTATCCTAGGATTTCTTACTTCCTTGAAAAGTCAGGGAAAAAATTATGAAATACTTTATAAGATGTCTTATAAAAGACTGTTCATTCCTCAAAAACTGGCTCTTGCCTCCCAGCTTCTCTATTCAATTTCCATCAGTTTCCTTTGGGATTTGAAACATGACTCTAGTTACAGATCCCTCTGACCAGAGCATATATTTAAAATAGCAATAGCTTGCAAATTTGAATAAATAATTGCATGGTGTTCCAAGTACACACTGAGACCTGGGGTTATCAGGAGATGTGGTGATGGCCTCTACAGTCAGTAGATTGACACACTGGTATTAAAATTAACCCAATATAAGTGTTCCTCAATACATTGTTTCAATTAAAAAAATGAAAATAGGTTTCTATAGTTACTGTGAACTGTGTTAAGATCATTACACATTACTTATTCCAATATGAAAGATTCCCTGGCCTCTATGAACCCTTCCTTTTTCCTTCCAGGCCTGTGCTCCCAGGAGGAATCTTGCTATGTGTGACCCTAGCAGCCACCCCACATCTTTATTGGTCTCAGCTCTTTAGTGATTCCACTGACAACCACCGCAAAAATGTCGACACTTTCTTTTAGAGTGACATTGGACAGACAATCTCTTTGTGATTGTCCTAATCAAAATGGAATTCAGCTAGAACACACACGTGCACACACATACACCCCACACATGCACATTCTTCTCTTGCTTCCAAACCCAAATGCTTTTACTTTTCTTTTAGTTTCAGCATGCCTCTTGGGGAGTAGAGAGCTACATTGTTTTAGGCGAGATTCAGTGAATGGGTCATTTCCCTGCTTTACTTCTGCATTATGAACACACTCATGATAACAATTAATGA
Organism: Lyroderma lyra; assembly: GCA_004026885.1. Classification (NCBI taxonomy): domain Eukaryota; kingdom Metazoa; phylum Chordata; class Mammalia; order Chiroptera; family Megadermatidae; genus Lyroderma; species Lyroderma lyra. The sequence goes on from PVJL010000183.1 coordinate 196,984, forward strand.
GAGGAAGGGTTTTTATGATAGCGTCTAGCATCCGCTTTTCAGCTCTTAAATTCTCCCTATATGCGTACAGATCCTATTACCTCTGGGAGAGCTCTTATTAATCTCAGTGTCAGAGCTGTTTCAACAAATCTACTGTAATAATGAAAAGTCATCTTATCACACTTTGCTCTCAGTAAATTTACCATTCTTTGATAAGGTTGCAAACAACTGGGAAGTAATTGATCTGTAATTAGTGTGGCAACTGCTGAAGAGAGTCTGTGCTGGGGTTTCATCATTTATCTGCCCAGCACAGCGCATCCTGCTCCCAACGCTGAATTATTTAGCATTCCTTTCAAATACAAATGGTCTCAATGGGTTCTCCATTATTCTAAGAACTTTCTGAAGAGGAGGCTAACATTTAAATTTGTGATTATCTGTCACCAATGCACTGCTTAAAGGAGTTGGGAGTAGAAGGGGATCATTTTTCACACATGACTTGCCTGCTGAAGCCAGCCTGCGCGATGAATGGAATAAGACAGGGGTTCTTTGATCTGAACTAAACTTGCACAATTTATCTTTCAAATGCACTAAAGCTTTTGATAAATGTCAATTTGACAATTAAATTCTTCAAGGGCCACAATATATCACCATCACAGTGACTATTTTTGAGGGTCGGTCAGCCATAACATCTTTCAGCAGACTGCATACAGCAAGCAGAAGTCAAAGGGGAAATGAGAGCTCTCAGGCCTAACTCTTCTACACATGGTATTTGTATCCCTTGCTAAGTAAAAGAGCTGTGATCTTTTCCTTCAAGAAAGGTCTGCCTTGCAACTTAAAGGGACTGTGTTCAATATCTGCTCCCTATTATTTCTCTGATAGTTCAGAGTTGAAACGAACAAACCCTCTCCTGTCATGTGTTCTTTTTGACAGTCTACTGCTGTATTAATACACATATTTTTCTCTTCCCAAGGTATTTTCCTTTGTGTTTTTCAGGAGACAAGCTAAAGACAGGTCTGTCATTCTCCAAGGTCTCACAGTTGGTAGGAGGAGCAGAAGTAGGCACAGAACCACAGAGTTGTGACTTTGGTTTTGTGTAAGACCCAGTTTATTTTTTTATTGCAAAAATTACTGATAAATCAGAGTGTGGACTGTAGTTGCAAGTTCAAGGGAATGGAGAAAATGAATAGGAGGCATAGGGTTTGAGGTGACATTTCACCTTTGAGGCCACTCCAACCTCTTAGTATACGGGAACTTCAAAGTTATTTCATGACTAAGCTTGGATCTTGCTATGCATCTCTGAGAACTAAAATAGCCATCCTATCATGAAAAAGGATAGGTACCTGCCTTCTCAGGGTTTACATTCAGAAGTATTGCTCTTTGCTCTTTTCGCTCTATAAAAATCCAACCCTGGGAGTTCCCTGATGGTGTAGTGGCTTAAGGCTTCAGCACTGGCGCTGTCAGCGCTGTGGCCTGGGTTCGATTCCCAGCCAGGGAGCTACCCACATACCAAAAAGAAAAAAAAAAATTTCAACCCTCACTGGAAGAATAACAATTGTAATGTGACATTTTGAAATGTTTCACACGAAAGATTATTTCAAAATCCTTTGGTTATGAAGAACCTTCTGAAGAACTGACATAGAAAAATGCTTTGGAGAGAGCAACAATGCCTCTGTGATATACCCTTTCAAACCCTTCCATCATCACAGATAGTATCACCGTGGCCCATCGTGGCCCCACCACCCAGACATTCGACATGGATGTGATGCTATCTTTTGACATGACTGACATTTCAGTTTGATTGTGGAGAAGACTAAGATCAGATGGTTGACCTGCTGAAAATACAGACGCAGATGCTGCTCTGATGTCTGCATGGTGTCTTTCCTCTAGGACTAAGGAGAATCACTATAATCCTCGCTGTCCCTTAGAAAAAGTGAAAAAAAGAACCAGCTGACTGTCTTGAGGGCATCTTACTGTTTCCAATACAGATACATTTTTTGGATGGGCTATCATGCAGCACTGTCGGTGAAATCCTCCTAGAACTGTAATGTGACATCAGCCCTCAGTACAGCTACAGTTGTGAGTGCTGAAAGTGAGCTGCAAAAGAAATGGAGGTCACTTCCCTGACCTTCAAAATGTTTGCAGTCTCTAACTTTTGGTAAAGGACTGACAATAACAATTATTCTGGAGTTAGGGCTACCAAAGATGTTTGGTCATATGCCTAAAGTTATTTCATGATGGAAAAAAACTGGATGTAATGACACACAGAAAAAAAACCATTTCAGTAAATACTATTTCATACTGACAACTATAGATGAAATTCACCAAGTGATCATTTAACTTTTCCATGGCAGCCATATAATATTTAGGTGTTTGTTCTGCCATGCCTATTAATTCAAGGCCCAAATCTGTCCTGTAAGTAAATACCTCTTTTATGTTTTTCTCATATCTTATTGGATTTACTTAAGGAATCAGTGGTTAGGTAAACCTCTATTTACTGATAAACAATCATAAATTTTAAGTGCTGATATTCACACATTCCATATATCATAATATATATTTTTAAGAGATTAGTAAAGTCCCTTGGAATGGTATTGTTGATATAATAATCTTCTAAAATAACCTTTTCTAGATATTCACCAATAATATATCTGAAAATGTATAAGGGACACATACAACTTAATGCCAAAGACAAACAATCCAATTTAAAAATGGGCAGAGGACCTGAGTAGACATTTCTTCAAGGAAGACATATAGACCGCCACTAGACATATGAAAAGATGGCTCAATGTCAATAATCATCAGAGAAATGAAAACTAAATTACGACAAGATATTACTTCACATTTGCCAGAACGGCCATCATCAATAAATCAACAAACGAGTGTCAGTGAGGATGTGGAGAAAAGGGAACCCTCGTGTACTGTTGGTAAGATTGTAACTTGATGTAGTCACTATGGAAAACAGCATGGAGGTGACTTTAAAAATTAAAAATAAAACTATCAGATGACCCAGCAATTCCACTTCTGGGTATTTATCCAAAGAAATGCAAACATTAATTTGAAAAGATATACGAATATGCACCCCTATGTGCATTGCAGCACTATTTACAATAGCCATGGATAGAAAAATGTATAAAGAAGAGGTGGTATGTATCTGAGGGCTGTCCAGAAAAAAATCCACCCATAAATGCCTTTATTTTTCATATTATATGGCTGGATACTTTCTGACGGCCCGTGTATACAATGGAATATTACTCAGCCATAGAAAAGAATGAAATCTTACCATTTATGACAACATGGTGGGACCTAGAAGGTATTATGCTAAGTGAAGTAAGTCAGACAGAGAAAGACAAATACTATGTGATTTCACTAATTTGTCAAATCTTAAAGACAAAATAAATAAACAAACCAGAAATGAAGTCATAGATACAGAGAACAACTTGATGGTCACCCAATAGGAGTGGGATTGAGGGGTTAAAAAAGGTGAAAAGGATGGAGAAGTACAAATTGCTAGTTATTAAAATAGTCACAGGGATGGTAAGTATAGCATAGAAAATATAGTCAATAATATTATAATAACTATGTATGATGTCAGATGGGTACTAGACTTATTGGGGTGATGAGTTCATAACACAAATGTCAAATCACTATGTTATACACCTGAAATTAATATAATATTGTATGTCAACTGTAATTGAAAATAAATTTTGGGGTTCCCTGGTGGTTAGGCTCCAATGCTCTCAATGCTGTGGCCTGGGTTCCATTCCCAGCCAGGGAACCACCACCCCACCAAAAAAAATTTAAAACAAGAGATCTTTATTCTCTCACAGTTCTGAAGGTCAGAAATCTGAAAATAAATTTTTAAAAATATCCTTTGTGCATAAATTGTCTTCTGAAATATCACTAAATGAATCATGAACATTAAACATGGGAATCAGACTGAAACATTAATCCATAATAGAGAATCGCACCATTTACTCCAAAATAGTATTTGGTAAGTATCTCCTGTTATCTACCACTCTTCCGCCATCACTGGGTGAGCTGCTTCAGGAACTGTCCAGAGCTTTGTCCCTCTTCACTGCCTTTTGATGCATCACATGCTGTAGGACAGGCTCGTCACTACCATTGGTGGGTAGCGTCTGAGGCAAGAGCACAAGCGTAGCCCAACACATCATATGTCTACATATTTAAAAGTTAACATATTATGTATAAAAATGACAAAAGTTATACTTTAAAACTAGCACTCTTAATAAAATATGCTTATTCTTCTACCTTAATAAATATATGTTCGTAATTACAATATTGAGTAACATACAAGAAGGCATAGTTTTTATATGACTGAAAGTAAACAAAATATTAAAAAGTGACAATTACTCTTGCACATGTTTGGATGTTTTGTTGATGTGCTACTGATGTTTGGATAAATAATAAAATAATGTATATATAATTCACAGATTATTATATATTTATCTCCTAAATATTTTTTCTTACCTTCCTTTCAGCAAAATTATATTGTTTTATTATTTAAAAATTATTTATTTAGGTAAAATTCACATAACATTAAATTAGCCATTTTAAAGTGAATAATCAATGGCACTCACTATATTTACAATGTTATAGAACCACTGTTTCTATCTAGGTCCAAAACACATTCATGACCCCAAAAGGAAACGCCATACCCGTTAAGTGCTTACTCCCCATTTCTCACTCACCTAAACTCTGACCACCATGAACAAAATTATATGGTAATAATTAAGATTTTCACATAATTTTCATGTTATTGCCAAAAATCATGTAAAGTGTTAAAATGTGAAGGGTAATATAGTAATCAAATTATATGAAATTTGAATACATTGTCATTCAAACTTTAAGTCCAACATAAAAATTTATTATTAGTTTTTATGTAGTTTTAAAAAGTTATTTTTCTTCTATAATGGTAAAATTATATATTAAAACTATATAATAATGTATATATAATTCACAAATTATTATATATTTGTGAATATATAAATTATGATTACTGAATATACTCATAAAAACTTTTAAAAGTAAATCTTTAAATTACTTTTATAAAATTGTATTATTTTTACAAAAATAGAAATATACACAATTTTAACATTCAAATTTCATTTGTGATATGATACCTATTATACAAATATACAAAGTTGGTAGTAATATTAATTATTTAATATTGCAAAATGTTCCTCAGCTATCATATGAAATTAAGTTGTAAGTGTCTTTAGAACAGTGAGTAGGGACGTGACTAGAAGATAAACCCCGTGGCGTGCCTCTTAACCAGCATAGGGAAGGAGGAAAATTGCCTGGTTAGTAATGTGTACCAATTTCCATGATATGAATACTCCCACTATGGCTAATTTCAAGCGATGGGAGATTTAAAAACCGGCTTGCAAAATCTCTGCCTTTTTAACGACTGGCTCTTGGGAGTGGGTATGAGCTAGCCCCACCACATCCCAGCTTAGCACCTTGGGAAATCATATTTCATTATGCAGAGTAACATTAGTGCTATCTGAGAGGAAGAATTTGACAAATTATTTGGTGTGTCTTTTCTTACAAGCAAGCATCCTCAGCTCAGTGCTCCCATATTCAGAAGTCTCCATCATCAGTGTAAGAAGCATGCAATCCCCAAGTTTCCAGACCCTTTGGGTCATAGTTCCCTTTGTTTCAAAGACATAAGGGCAATAGATGTGGTGAAGTGTTTTTCAGGAGCCTGACTAGTGTTCATGAAAAGATGGATTATTAGGAATTTTAGTCACTGTATGCCAATGCTGAATATTAAAGACAAGGAGGCACCTGTATATTCTATAATCAATATAATGGGTTTAAAAAATCCAGTCCTTTAATGTACAGGGCCCCAGAGTCCCTTAAAGGTGAAACTGCTTATCAATTGAACCAATTGTACTAACTATGTTTGTTAGGTCTCTCTCTTTCCTTAGGTTTTGATCTACTTGATCTGTCATAGATTCAGAAAAGTTAAAAATCTAACTTTAGGGCTTCTATCTATTTCTCTTTACATATCTTTGTGGTTTTGGTGTGCATTTCTTTCATGATTAATGGTGTTAAGCATCTTCTCATGTGCTCATTGGCCATTTGTGTATTTTCTTTGGAGAAATGCTATCCACATCTTTGTGCATTTAAAAATTTAGGTAGTCTTCTTATTACTGAGTTGTAATAATTCTTTATATATTCTATACAAGGCCCTCATCACACATATATATATATGATTTGCCAATGTTTTTTCCATTATGGGTTTTTTTTTTACTTTATTTTTAATGAAGTCTACTATTTCTAATTTATCATTTTTTTCTTTTATTTCTTGTGCTTTTATGTCATGTCTAAGAAACCACTGCCTAACCCATGGTCACGAGGATTTACTTTAATGTTTTTTATCTGTATTGTATAGTTTTAACTCTTACAGTTTGATCTATGATCCATTTTGTCGTATGTGATATGAGGGAGGAGCCAGGTTCATTCTTTTGCATGTAGATATCCAGTTGTCTCAGCATTGTTTGCTCCAAAGACTATTCTTCGTTAAATATTCATGGTAACTTTATCAAACGTCACTTGGCCATAAATGCAAGTTTATTTTGGAATCTCAATTGCATTCAATTAGTCGATATGTCTATCCTTATGTCAGTATCACATATTGGGATTCTTACCATTTTAGCACTCTTAAATCTCTTGATCCATAAACATGGGATATCTTCCCACTTATTTAGGTCTTCATTCATTTCTTTTAATGATGTTTTGTAATCTTCAGTGCTCAAATGAGCTTGCACTTCTTTTAATTTATCACTAAGTATTTTTTCTTTTTGATACTACTGTAAATGGAATAATTTTCCTAATTTCATTTTGATTGTTCATTGCTAGCATATAAAAAATAGATTGTTTTTATACCCTGCACACTTACTGAACTCATTTGATAGTTCTAATAGTTTTGTGTGTGCTTCTATCCATTAGGATATTCTATATACAAGATCACGTCATCTGCAAATACAGATAATTTTACACTTTATTTTCCAATCTGGATATCTCTTATGCCTTTTTCTTGCCTAATTGCCCTGGCTATAATCTCCTGTACAATGCCAAATAAAAGTGGCAAGAGCAGACTTCCTCATCCTTTTCCTGTTTTTAGGGAAAAACATTTTGCCTATCATCATTAAGATGTTAGATGTGGGTTTTTTATATATGATCTTTATCAAATTAAGGAAGTTCCCTTCCATTCCAAGTTATTTTAGCATTTTTATCATGAAATGGTGGTAACTTTTGCCAAATGCTTTTTCTGCATACATTGAGATGATACGTGGCTTTTGCCCTTTATTAGTATTACACTGGTTGATTTCCAGATGTTAAGCCAGCATTGTACCTCTGGAATAAATCCCTCCTGGTCACTAATAAAATGTAAATGGGCTCAAGGGCTCAGAATTTCAGTCTTGTGAGAGGTTAGGCTATGACTTTGTAGGGATAATAGAATAAATATTTATTACAGTGTATTTAACTATTAGTGAGTATTCCAGGCTTTTGTAGTTGAGATCATGTAAGAGAGTTTACTGCTATGACACTGTAATAAGATGACATTACTGGGAAAAATGTTTTGCCCAAACATTTTGCTGAAGTATCAATGAAACTGGTACCTATGTGCATGTATATAATTATGAATGGATGTTTTTAATAAAATATGCACATGGTTTTCTTGGTCATCATTTCCTGTCTAACAATATAGTCCAATAACAAAATCTATGTGAGTTAAGACTAGGTAATTCTCTAATTTTATTTATTTATTATTCTTTTTGAACTTTTTATGGTAAAGGTAGTTTTTAAAAATAGAGATATTATGAATTTTTTGGTCCAATTTGCAAGGTTTATAACATTTAATTCAGACTTCATAAAACCCCCCTTGTCTTCCTAACATGACAGTCTGAAAAGCTGTCTAAATAGGAGATGGCCTGGAGTTTGCCCTCTCATGATGACACTAAAGGCTGTGTTTAGAAATGCAAACTTAATTTTTGTCCTGGTTATAAAATAGGACTTTCCTTTCATGGCTACTGAAATTGCTACATCCAATAATAGAATATTCAGCTGTTTCTTGCTAATGTAAGTTCATAAAAAAAAATTCAAGCAGAACTCCTCAAAAATAAAAAAATGTTCTTTCCCTTTTCTCCGTTTCCAAAAAATGACAAGAGTATCAATGAACTGACAAATGTGCAGGGTGCCAACTTCATCTGAGGATGTCACTGTTTCAGAAATGCAGGTACAGATTAATATGTCTTTAGATTTATATTTCGAGATGAATTTTTAACATTGTAATACCTTTGATATATAATAGAATATAAATAATATTCAGGTTTATATTCCATGCTGAAATTATTCTACCGATTCTCATCATTTATCATTCCTTTCTAACTTATAGACATCTATAACTCTAAAACTGGTGAGTTCTAACTCTCATTTACTTTGAGATTGCAATTGTAGCAGGATTAAAAAATTCATTTCTTGCCTCAGTTCAGTGGCCATCGGTGGTGATCTAGGTAACTGACATATTTTTAAAACTCTCCCTAATTTTAATAAAAAGTTTCTTTGGAAATAATAAAAATAAAATAAGTATATTATAGTCACATCATTCCAGAAGGTTTACCTATTAAAGCCACCAAATCATTTATGCTTTTAATAGAACTAACTGCATTCTGCTGACAGTACTTCCCTTTTAGTTCCATTTTATGATGGAAAAACTCTGTAGCAGCTGTTTCCAAAAGTATGTTTCTTGAAGTACTGGAGTTATACAGGATACGATACTTCTTCAGTCAAAATAAAGGGAGGCAAGATGTAATGAGAAAGTGTAGTTAGGAAATTCTGGGTTAACACCAGGTAAGGAGTTTTCACCTTTTTGCTACAGAATTTTCAAGGTTTGGGCAAGGTTATGACACCTTACCAAGTCGTTAGTATAGTGCTGCTAAAGTGCACGGTGGCAAGTTTGCAAACTTGTCAGATTTTGGACATTCCAGAAAAGAGTTCCAAAATTGCTTTGAAGAGTGTACTAGGCACTGGTGTCAGAGCATAATTTCCCAAGGGGAGTACCTCAAAGATGACCATAGTGATATTCCAGATATTCAACAATGAGGTATGCAGCACTTTTTCTAGGATGAGTTCACAAAATTAATTGTCTGAACTTCTATGCTTATAAATATTGTGTCTTCCTGAAAAGATTATCAACTCCAAAACTTTTTCCAAATATTGGAGAGAATAAAATTATTCAAAAAATATTTTTTAAAAATGAAAACAGGTTTTTATCAGGTTAATGTTTAAATTCTCTTTCTGTTGAAATACTGAAATCAATCTTAAACACATCAATTAAGGAAAAACTAAATTACAGCATACACAATGGAATATTGTAGAGCCATCAGAAATAATTCTTTAAAGATTTTTCTAATGGCATAGGGATACACTAATGATATAATAATATTGAGTAAAAATACATAACTATAAAAAATTTGGCAATGTTATTGAAAGTTATTGAAAATTACCAGAAAATTGGTAAAAAATTACTGAAAGAAAATACATGCAGTCAAAAAATGGCCATGGTTTTATGGCTGATGTTTTTCTTCCTTGTATTTTTCTATAAATTTCATTTTTAAAAATAATAACATGTATTAATTTTATAATGAGAGTTAGTTTTCTCTTTTATTTTATTTGTTCTATTATTATCAACCCATCATTTCTTATCTGAACTTTATTGACTCTTTGCTTCCCCTTTACCGCCAATCAGTCTTCTGTATCAGTGGTCAGCAAACTATGGCCCAAAGGCCCAATAGGAATCCTACCTGTGTTTATAAATAAAGTTTTATTAGAACACAGTTGTGCCCACTTATTTACGTATATGTCTATGGTTGCTTTTGCTCTATGATGACAAAGTTGAGTAGCTGTGACAAAGACTATATATAATCCACAAAGTCTAAAATATTACTATGTTACAGGGTTGGGACTGGGAAGGCAGAATACTGCCTCCAGGGTACTCTCACTGAGAGAGTCACAAACATGTGCTCAAATGTAGGCAGCATTGACTGCCTGATAGATGCTTGTGCCAGTTTGGGCCTGTGAAGAATAGATGCAAAGAAAGAAGTAGATATGCAAGAGATTGATTAGCAAAATGCCTGTGAAGAGTAAAGGTAAGAAGGAGCAGGAATAGGTATGTGTGAGGGGGTGGTCAGTAGACCAATATGCAGTCCTGACACCTTTGAGAGGAGAGAGGGACAGGACATCCACAAGGAGCAGCCTCAGAATACAGTGCTTTTCTGTCCAAGTCTCAGTCTGGCTAATGTAGGGGTAGGGTGGGGGTCAAGAGCAAAACTGACAGTAGAAGAGCCCCACAGTAAGCAGAAATAGCCTGGACTTAATACCCCTGCCTGTGCATGAACACCATGGTGGGTCCATAGGTGCCACAGCTGTCAGCTGAATACATGCTTCACAGCAAGTTCTTTTGAAACAATATTTGAGTGGTATTCCTCTATGGCCACCACAGTGATTTTTAAATATTTACTTATGTGATTTGAGGTGGGTGACAAACATTGTGGTTATTTTTCCCAAATCATCACACATTCCAACTTTGGGCTTGGGAGAGATTGACTCCATTTGGGACAGAGACAATCAGGGCTAGGTCATCCCCAGTGCCACAGTGATTGGGCACATGCAGTTCAATCAGAATGAAGGTTAGGACTTCCATTCAGTGGGTACAGCTAGCATAGGTTCTATCTCTTTGGACATGAACAAGGAACCATGTAATCCAGGTTGATACTGATAGTCTGTATTAGTCAAGAATGCATTAAACTAAAAGTAACCAAAACACCATATTAAAGTGTTTGTTATTGTTGAAGTACAGGAAGACGAGAGTTTGTTGATGTTAGTCCAGTGGTTTTGAGGCAAAACCTCTATGACTCACGTGGCCTCCTGATTGCAGCTGCTCCATCCTCACACATTCATATTGAGCAGCAGGGGACAAAGGGGCACAGGGCATTAAAGTCTCCTCACATGTGTTCCTCTCATCAGGGATGAAACAGTGTCATTCTCAGACACCCCCAAACCAGGACTGGGTTACACACCTTCTTCTAAACCAGACCTGGGACCCCCCTTCACGGAGATCAGGGAATCTGTTACACACAAAAGTAGGGTTCTACCTAGCGTGGAGGTGCCTTAGGGAGAAAAGAGCCTAAAACAAAACAAAACAAAACAAAACAAAACCAGAGAAATGGACCCAGAGCCCCCATTAAACCATTAAAACTAAGGAGTTTTCTATTATGTGAACCAACATAGTCTTTGGTGGTCAAGTCAGTTTGAGTTGGTTTTCCCTTTTCTAAAACTGAAGAATCCTAGTTGACTGAGGGAAAGAAAATTTCTTAGTTTTTAGACTTCCAAGACAGAGTAGCAAGGTTGAAAACAACTAAGGGGTTTGGGTTGTATTAATTAAGATGCTTTTGGATGTAAGTTACAAACAAAACAATCCCTAACTCAAAGCAGCTAAACAATAACAAACTGTATTATCGCTTAGAACTAGAAATCTAAAAGTAGAGCAGATGCAAAATTTAGCAGCTCGAGAAGATCATCAAGAACTGAGATTGTTTCTGTCTCTCCACTCTGCCTTCAGCATCAACTTCAGCTTATGTCAAAGATGGCTGCCATTAAATGGAAGCTACATCCAAAAGGACACAGAATGAGCATAGAACACACATCTTTCTTTTTCGTTCAATAGGGTGTCTTAGATCAACACCATATGAAACAAATGCTTGTGTGGAGAGTGGCAGGGATGAGATTAGGGAAGAGCTGATATGTATATATGTGTACGTGTGCAGGAGCATGTGCCCGGAAGCACATGCACGCATGTGTACACACACACACACACACACACACACACACACACACACACACACACGGTATGACAATTAAGTTCGTGAACTCATCCTAGAAAATGTGCTACATACCCCATTGCTGAATATCACTACAGTCACCTTTGAAGTACTCCCCTTGGGAAGCTGTGCACCAACACTAGTGCCTGGTACACCATCCAAAGCAACTTTGGAATTCTTTTTTTGGAATGGCCATCAGAGCTGTCATGTTATTACCTTTGATGTCCTGAATATCAACAAAACATCTTCCTTTCAATATTTCCTTTATTTGGGGGTAAAGAAAAAGTAATTGGGGGCCAGATCAGGTGGGTAGGGAAGGGTGTTCCAATACAGTTATGTGTGTACTGCCTAAAAACTCTCTCACAGACAGTGCCCTGTGAGCTGCTGCATTGTCAGGATGCAAGAGCCATGAGCTGTTAGCGAAAAGTTTAGGTCATTTTCATCTAACTTTTACATGCAGCCTTTTTAGCACTTCCAAATAGTAAACTTATTGTTTGGCCAGTTAGTACAAGTTCATAACGAGCAATCCCTCTGATATCAAAAAAAGATTAACAACATCATTTTGACTCTTGATTTGGACTGACGGAACGTTTTGGTTGTGGAGAATTGGATGACTTTCATTGTGCACTTTGACACTATGTTTCAGGGTTGTATTGGTACACCCATATTTCATCACCAGTGATAACACTGCCCAAAACATTGTCTTGCCTTTCCAAAAGGTCTTGGCAAACTTCAACTCTCCTTTGGTTTTGTTCATCAGTGAGGTCCTTGAAGACTATTGTTGCACACACCTTTCTCATGCCAAGATTTTCAGTGAAGAGTTTCCTGTGTCTCTTTTTATGTTTACGTGGTCTGCTATGCTTCTCATAGTCAACCAATGATTTTGACGCACAATTTGACAAATTTTGCAATGTTTTCATCAGTTCTGCTCGTTACTGGCTTCCCTGACATCTCTTCATCAGTGACACTTTTTCTCCTCTCAGAACACCATTTAATCCATTTGTACACTACCATTTCCTTCATGGCACTATCCCCATAAACTTGGACTAACATGTCCCTGATTTCAGTACCACTCTTGCTGAGTTTAAATGTTTGTTCACTGCTCTGATTCAAACTTCAACATTCTCATGATGGCACACAGAAAGAAGCAACAACAATAATGAATGCCACTCAGCAAGACAGTGCCACAGTCGACACGAATATAGCTGTGAGACACAGACACACCAAGGTTGTGACACCTTACTGCATTGTTTGTACAGTGCTACCACCATAAGCACACGGCGGCAAGTTCGTGAACTTAATTGTCAGAGCTTGTGTATCTATATATTTAGTGATTTGTTTCTTCAGTTTAGAATCAATCTAATCTCAAGTATTGCTTTCATCATCATAATTAAATAAATTAGTAACTGCTAAGTGTTTACCATACGCTCGTCACTCTTCTAAATATCTTTACTTATACTGTATCATTAAACTCTCACAACTGCAACAGGCTTTGAGATATTTTATCATCCCTGCTTCACCAAGGAAGAAGCTCAGGTACAAAAATGTTAAGTAATTTGGACAAAGTCACATAGCTAGTAAATGGGAGAACTGGTATTTGATTGCAGGAAATCTGAACACAAGTTTTAGTATCAGTCCTGAATCCGATCCTTGGCTCTTATTTCTCAGCTATGTAAACCTTGGGCAAGTCACTTCAGCTCTCTGAGCTTCACGTTCCTCATCCATGCACAGTGTCACTCTCAGACACCCCTAAACTAGGACTGAGTTACAGACCTACTTCTAAACCAGACCTGGGACCCACCTTCCCTGAGAAGATTATGATCTACATCATGGATATGCTCATCACTGTGCTGGAGTTCTCAAGATGACCCTCAGGTTCAATGATTCACTTTGAGAACTCACGTAACTCAGAAAAGCTGCTTTTATTTTGGCTGTAGGTCAAGCTTGTCCAACCTGCTTTCTTAAAATGTTACGAAAATTATGCATGGGCCTTGTTTTTTTTTTTGTTTTTTTTTTTTTGGCTCATCAGATATCATTAGTCTTAGTGTATTTTATGTGTTGTCCAAGACAATTCTTCTTCCAAGGTGGCCCAGGGAAACCAAAAGACTGGATAGCAGTGAACAAATACACATTAAAATCAGTCAAAGGACAGGATTATGGGGCAGAGTCTGGGGGACAGCAGGCACAGGCTCCCGGTTCTTCTCGCTCAGTGGAGTCTGCCGGCAATGCTTAACTCTCCCAGCAGCGATGTGTGACACCATGTACCGAGTATTGCCAACCAGGGAAGTTCATCTGAGCCTTGGTGTCCAGCGTTTCTATGGAGGTTGGTCATGAAGGCATGAAATACCCACATGGCTGACCGGACCCTCCCAAGGTCAAAAAGATACAGGCTGGCCCAAGGCCTTCTCCACAATCACATCATTAGAATAAATTACCTGGGCTCACCCAAAACCCCAGGCAGACAAAGCTACTCTTACCAAGCAGTACTTGTCAAGGATTTATAAGTCATCTCCCAGGTGGCAGGGACAGGACAGTCATTTGTTGGGAATATGATGAGTTTGAATGACCCAGGCCTGTTAGTTAAACTTTACAGCTCAATCAGATCACATCAAATTTGTAACATTTCTTGGATCAATCTCTTGGGCCTGTTTCATGGTTCTCTCTTCTTTACCCCCATCCTCACAGGGAGAAAGAAACAGTTAACAATTAAGAACCTGAGAAGATCCCATCAGTTTTAACTCATTGATTGCCCCCATCCAGAGATTAACAGTCACTTTTGCTGGTCCCACACTTCACAAATATTAAACGGAACCAATATTTGCCACCCTGAAGCTACTTTTTGAGATATTGACTTTAAACTGTTTATTAAGAAACAAACCTCAGAAAGAACCTTTGGCCCTCCCTCCCTTTCCTGCTCGAGATTCAGACAGAAAAAGCTGCTTCAGGAGGCAATCTTAGGATGCTGTCTGAGCCTAATTTGAAGTAAGTGTGGTAAATGAGAGCACCTCAGGCAGGCGCCTGTTAGCCAGATACCCGCTGTGCCCCATTGTTTGAGTTGCCCAGCACGAATTTTCCTGCCCTATATGTTCAGCTCTTCCTCAACTACTTGTAAATCATCCATTCTCACTTCTGAAATCTAATAACCTTTCCTTTCCTCCTTTGTCCAAAATGTCATATATACCCAATGTTGCTCACTGTCTGGCATTTTCATATCTATATGAATTTCTCATGTGCATGTATCAAAATTTTTATTTCTCATGTTTATCTGCTTCTGTCAATTTGATTATTAGCTCAGGTATAACTTAGAAGGGTGGAGGAAAAGTATTAATTTTTAGCCCCTAATAATATACTGCTATGTGGTATCTCAGAACCAAACACTTTTAAAAGGAAAGATTCCTCAAAACTCACAGCACTTACTATAGCAAGAAATGTCATGGTTTAGGGTTATATTATACGATAAATAGACTGTTCTCCTTAAAAGTCTCCTTAATTATCTCTTTTCATTTTATTCAGGAAATGTAGACAGATCAAGATGTTTAGTTTTCTCTTTGGACTGTGATGCCAGTATTCTCAGATTTTCTAACTGCACACCCCACCCCAAAAATCATTTTGACCTAGCCCTTCCGATGTTTGGGTATTAATTTATATACAAATTATGTGCAACTATACCACTATATTAATATAATGTGTGTATGATAAATCACATACATTCAAAGGAAATATTAACAACATGAAACTGAAAAGTAAATAGTCCTAATATCGTCTTCCCTTAACTGAACAGATCCTCTTGGGAACTCCTTGGGGTACACACCTCCAATGTGGGTATCATTATTTTCCACGTTGGTACCACACCCCAATTCCTTCATGTCACATCACCCTGGTTAGTCCGGACCTCTCTGAGATCCTCACTATTATCACGTTATTGTAACAGTATTGAATCATGGAGAATATGATGTGGTAAAGTAGCAGGAGAACTGATGAAATAACTCAAAGCAATGGAATGCTACGCTGTGTGGCAAGGGAGGAATTCAGGCAAACTTTAAATGATGGATTTCTTGTCCTGGGAGTGAGGAAGGGTCCACAGAAGAGGGAGAGATATGGTTAGCCTTTAAGACGGATGGAATTGGACTGGGGGATGGAAGCAGGAAGTGAGCTAAAGCCTGGAGGGAGGATGAAATGTAACCAACACTGGGGAGAATAAGAATCTAGTCCAATGGCAAGATCCTCCCCAGGCCAGCCTTGAAGCTCATCCTTCTCTCCCCTAAGCCACTAAAGGGATTAAATCTGGTTCCTTTCCTAACTGTCAGAAGCCCCAGAGGCTAAAAGCTATCCTCCAAGGCCCCATCCGTCAAGGTAACTAAGGACTGCCGTAGTTCTCACTAGGCAGCTCCCTGCAAACTCCTTTCCCTGAGCTCTTTAGCCTCTGGCTGGCTGGCTGGCCCTTCCCCAAGAAATCAATCCTAGGCTTTCTCTAGGTGGGACTAGATTGGGTAGGTGATGGGAGGGGAGTTGTAGGCAGGATTAGGACCTCCCTGCTACGGTGAGCAATTCATGTTTGCAAGTTAAAATTTCTGCCCGTAAGCTATGTAATGTCTTGAGCTGTGTACAGTTTTCATCTAAAAAGTTCTCTCAGTGAACTTCACTTGGGTTCACGCCTTGGGAATGTTCCCTCTCCTGAGAGCAGGTCTGAAGGAAGATCCCCAAGAAGAAAGCAAGGATGGTGGGTGGTGTGGCAGGAATTAATGGAGTTAAAAATTAATTGGCATGTGTGTGGTAACAGGACAAATGAAGGAAACAGATGTTGAAGCGAGGCCAATTGCCAGCACGCAGGGACGGATTGCCTGTCTTTCTGCCAGAGCTCAATTTGAGCTGCTAGGAGAAATGGTTTTGCTACCTTACGGTCTTAACGGAACATTAGTCAGGGCTGTGCGGACTGAGTTTTTGCCAAGGAGACGTCATTCTAGACCAGATTTCAAAGAGGCAGTAGAAGTGCAGGGCTCTGCAACGTGTGCACTGTTTCAGACTGGCCACTTCCAGGCCTGCATGCGCCTGTAACACTTGCACGAGAGCAACGCTCAAGAAGCCCGCTGTCCCATGGGCATCCGTGTGGCTCTGACACGTGAAAGAACCACTGAATCTCCACGTTCAACCCAGCCACACTCAGACGTCAGGCGGCACCTAATACCCTTACATTACAATATATTAGGGCATGGGGGCCTCTGCAGAGATAGGCTTGCATATATAATGAATTCATTCATTCATTAATTTACAACAAAGATATAGTGAGCGCTCAGACTCTGCTTTGTGCAAGTACTTGGCTACGTGCTGCAGATCCATCTGTGAACAAAACAGACAAAAATTCTGCCCTTAATGGACCTTACACTCCAGTGGGGGGAGATAATCAATAAACAATACACATTATGTTGGAAGGGATGTGTGCTATGAATGAAAAGAAAAAGTAAAGCAGGGGGTGCCAGGGTTGTACATGGATGACAATTTTAAATTGAGTGGTCAGGGTAGATTTCTTCATTAAAGGGAGTATATGGATATTTGGGGGAAGAGTGTTCAAGGCAGTGGAAACAGCCATTGCCGAAGTCCAAGTCTGGGAGGTCCGTGAGAAGAACGAGCAAGGGAGAGAGGAGCAGGCCGTGGGGAGAGAGGCGCAGGCCGTGGGAAGACTGGGCCAGAGCTCCGGGGCCTTGTAGGACAATGAAACGGCCTCTGGCTTTGGGCCTGAGTGAAATGGGAGCCATTGCAGCATGGTAAGCAGAGGTGGGACATACCGGACGTGTTTTGAAAAGATCTCTCTGACTGCAGTGTTAAGATAAGGGACAATTATAGACACAGGGAGATGACTTAGGAGGTTTCGGCCGTGATCCAAGCAAGAGATGATGGTGCTTTGGAAGAGGGTATTAACAGTGAAGGTAGGAGGAAGTGACTGGACTCTAGATACATTCTTTTGAGACTGTCCTCCTCTTTAGTTGTTTCAGTGTCCTGAAGTATAAGCTATTGTATGGTCTTCATGTGGTAGTGACTCTCTCTATCTTGAGTTTCCCAAATATATTTCTAAACATTTTAAAATTATAGTTGAAATCTAGAATTATGTTAGTTTCAGGTGTGCAACATAGTAATTCAATATTTATATACTTTAGGAGTGATCACCACTATAAGTCTAGTAACCATCTGTTATTACGGTATTATTGGCTATATTCCCTATGCTTTATATTATATGCCTGTGACTTATTTTAAGAAGTTTGTGCTGCTCAATTCCTTCTCCTATTCCACCCATTCCCCCACGCATCTCCCCTGTGGCAATCATCAGTGAAACATACTTTTTTCATACAACACTGACTACGATCAATGTTGGAAAACATTGTTCTATTGTTTAAGGCTCAGGGCAATGATTGGTAACTGGCCATCTACAAGTTATATCTGGTACAAAGCTTTTTCTTTTTGTTTTTAAATTGAGCTAGCATTCTAAGAATAAGAGATTCACATACAAATTTGAATGTCTAGCTTCATTTTAAAAATTAAAGTAGCTGATGAGGCATTTTCTCATGGCAACCACCCACTGGAAATGAGGAGTTATTCCCATTGTGCCTTCCTGTTGCCCCCCACTCCTGACCTGGCTGCTTTTCACATGTTGACCTTACTTGCCTGGACCAAGTAGACATCAGGACATGTGAGCCTGCCCTGGTCAGTTCTGAGGAGTTCCAAGGAGAAGCAGCAGTGGCGTGGGTCAAGACCACAAATGCTACCAGGCTGTTAGACTCTGGAGGGTGGAACGCTCAAGCAAACAAAGCTTAAAATTCATTTGGCTACACAAGTGCCCTTTTTGGATTTTCTCTGAAAGCACCTTGGTCCCCCTAACCGTAGTCCCTCTGACTTCTCTTAGTTAGTATGATGAGAAGAGTCCGACCTCTTCCAACTCGTGAGGAAGACTGCTTCCCTCTCACTCTCCCATGTGGAGAGCCCTGTGGTTCCAAGGTGGGCTTCATGTATCTGTACCCATGGAGTGGATGGCAGAAGCCATATGTTCTAGACTTTAGGGTATGCTCTCTCTGATTCTTGCGTGTACTTTTTTCTGCCTTTCCTTGCCTTCTAGCTAGTAAGACCTGGAGGGCCAACACTAGTATGAGGTTTTACTTGACAGACTTGCCCCCCACCCCCAGTTCTCTAGGGTCAGGGACTCCACAGAGGCCTCTGGGGCCAAATTCCTTGAGACACAAAACATGTGCATTTGTTTAGAGTTTCTCTTATAAATCTAATGTGTCTATAAAACAACAGTCACAGAGATGGTGACTCGGGGTTCTGACATCTCTCTATGTAAAATAGGTGAGGCCTTCAACTGAGAGTGCTTAGTCAAAGAGAAATATTTCAAAAGGCTTTATTTCTGCACTTACTAGGAAAAGATGACCAAAAAAAAAAAAAAAAAAAAAAAAAAAAAAAAAAAAAAAAAAAAAAAAAAAAAAAAAAAAAAAGGGCTCATTGTGTCCCCTTCCTTCCTGCTATGGATCCTGAGAAGGGAGCAACCAGGTTAACCTTACCAATTATACAATGCAACTTCGAGCACTCTCATCTCTGTGACCCTTATCAAAGTCATCCACACCCTTGTGGAGGCTTGAAATTCCAACAGTCTTTATTCTACAATTAAAAATAAGACGTAAACTGAAAAGCGGAAAAGCATCACACTCTGGCAGATCCCATGAAGGTCTCAGGGTAGCAGAGAAGGCAGAAATGGTAAGAAAAAGGATTCAAGTGTGTTTACTGACCACCTTTTATCACAAAATGAGAATCAAGCAATATCTTAGTCCAGGCTGGACTCAGAGGAGGAAACACAAAAGTTTTATGCATCTCTTCATCTTTTCCTAATTCCTATCCTCCCCCTCACCATGGCAACCCACTTGTTCTAAAAGCAGGAAAAGAAATTTATGAATCTTAGTTCCTTGACCTTCAGGCCACTTTAAGTTTTACTGTGTGTGTTTGAAGAACTTAAGTTACCTAACTTGTACATTTCAGGGAAGAGGCTCCCTATGGAGGAATGTGTGAAATAGCAGAGAACTTCTAAGTGGTTAGCTGGAAATAGCAGGGGAGCCATCATGCTAATGACTAGCTACTCAAGGCTATTCTACCAAGGGAAGAAGATGTCAAGACCGTAACTGAGAATGGATGGGGCAGAGGACTAAAATGTTTATGGCTCATCTAAGTTCATTTCGGTCTTGTTTGAATGTTAGACCTTCTTACTGTAAAAAATTGCCCCTGCATGCTTAACTTACTGTTACAGATAAATAGAAACATCTGGGAGAAGTGATATACATGCTCTAATTCCCACTAAGGTACAAATGACAGATTCCAGATCACTCCTGAAGAACACAGTTTTGGAAAGAGGAAAGGGAACGCCAAATGTAAGAGCACAGACGAACACAACGGACAGAAGAAAATCAACTAACTAGAAAAGTTAGCAGGCAGTACGCACAGAAAAATGCTAGAGTATAGCATTTAAACAGTTTGCTTTTAGATGTACAAATTAAACTTGAGTCTGGAGTGCACTGGGGATGTGGAGTTTGAGGGATGGTCTTTGCCCTCACAAAGGAGATTACATAGTGATAGGGTTTTAAATTCTAATGCATGTCCTGATTCTGGGTGAAATAAGGAGCTCAAATGGGTCTCAGCATTAAATCATTCCTGGTATGAGGCAAGTCCATCCAATATGGTTCCCAGATGCCCTTTAACAAGCTCTAATTTGAGCCAGGTGCTCAGGCATGGTCAACTCCCTGTACCCGGCTAATCCTGAGCCGTTGCCCTAGTGGCATGTCCATTTTTCTAAGCCCTCAGCAGCAGCAGTTGGTGCATTTATTGCTAATGGTAATTAGCAGGCCCACAGAGGTCTGGCCGTGATTCAGTCTGGTGCTGTCCCCTCCCTCCTGCATGGAGCCACATTTGTTGCTGACCACAGCCAAAGGACTGTTGTGTTGTTTTTTTTTCTTGACTCCTTTGAAATCTGAAGAGAGATTTGAACCCTAGGATGCAAATGACAAAATGCACTTTGTACCCCTGTAAACAGTTTGAGTTCCTCGAGTTCTGAGTGTTGTAGTCACTGACCCAAGGACACAACATCCCACCAAGGAGGGATATTCTGCTTCGGTCAGAGAGTTATTCCTGGGGACACCCGACTACTCTCAAACAATAGCGGTGGAAACAGAGTAACAGGAAAACAAGATCAGCTCTCCCGGAAATCCAAGAGAGACTGAGCAGGGGGTGAGGAGGGGCCAAGACAGCAAACATATGGAAGAGTTTTCAGTTACGGAGGAAGGAAGCCAAACACAGGGGCCATTATTTCAATTTTCTTCAGTTTTCAGCCTTAAGAGATGCCCAGGAAATACTTCATGCTAATTCTCTTTTCTTAAGAACCTGAAAATCTTTCAAAACTAGAGAGAAGTAAATATGGCTTACAACTGGTTTGGCTTTTTTCCCCGCACTGTCCTTCAAAATAAACTGCATTTTTTTCTCCTACCTAGGAGTTAACTATTTCAAAGCTGTTACATGAATGACAATTTCACTAAAATAATCAGAAATATTTGTTATGCAGAAATCCTCATGAAGTTAAATCCTGCATGGGAGCATTTTATACAATACTGGATTCATTCATTTTTGAACATTCTGCACACACAGAGGCTACCCTCTATTAAGAAGAGCACTCTGGGCTTTTATTAATTTCCATGGTGCTTCTTGGCCTATTTTCACCTTTTTGTCAGTAGCATTCTCTGCACAGAAGCAATTTAGCTGAGAAAAATAAACAGACCAGAATTTAAAGTAACTCTTTTATTTTCATAAGCCTTACATGGCTTCTGACTGATATTTCAATAAGCACAGTCTAAAATTTTCAAGGGGATAAACATCCTTTTGTAATACTTTGTAACAAACATTTTCAAACTTCTCACCAACTGCATTAATTAATATTCACAGCCATCGTGGTGAAAATTGTACTGTTTCTATTATGAAGTTATTTTAATCACTAAAGACACATAAGGTGTTGAGTGTTTCCTTGGATTGTAAGACAGGCCAATCAAAATAACAGACAGCAAAAAATAATCTGAGGTAAACAGACCCCACGACCTCTTCATATACAAATGCAAGTTTGTGAGTGTGTACCCAAGGTACACAAAGAGCAATTTTTAATTCTCTCAAAATGTCACTTTAAAAACAAAGATTGAAGGTAAAAATTTGAGAAATTTTAACAATACCTCTACCTTTTAGTAATAGTAACCACCTTTTAATACACAGTTTTGCTTGAAAAAGAATTCCCTTAACATGTTTCTATGTTAGGAGATTCATATATTAAGTATATCTATTACTTATATATCCATCAGGATCACAAAACCATCGTAGTTTGCCACGATCACGAAATAAATGTTATCACAAGTGGTAAGAAGAATTTGGATACTCAAAGTCCTGTGGCTCTGACATCTGTTGTTATTTTCCTAAATCCTGGTGTCAGAGCAAATTCTTCTAGAGATTCTGTAGAGAACCACACCAATCCCTGTAACCAGCGTCAGTCAGGGGGGAAGGTTCTGGAGACTTGGGGACACAAGTGCAGGTGGGGCAGGACTTTGCTGGAAACCACTGAGCCCAGGCCTGCAAAGACTGATGGGAGAGTCGAGCTTGCTGACTAGGGCCCACAGGCTGGATGGAGCCCACCTGTGGGGCCCGCAATTTTTTTTTTTTTTTTAAAGTCAATGAGGAGCTGGCACTTGAAAATCAGTACCTTTTACCTAAAAGTCAGAAGCTCTGGCTCCTCTTACAAAATCGGACAACCTCACACCTCAGGGCACAGGTCCCTACAGGAAATGCTAGGTTGGAATAGAAGAGCCCTGCTCACTTAAGATTCGGTCAGCATCTGTTCTGTCTGGGGTGTCTTTCACACTTGGCCTTTCTTACTTGTTATCTTCCTGACACCCGTGAGCGTGTGAGTGGATTCCCACCTTAGCAAATGCAGGGCCTACACCACTGATTTGGGTTTTGAACAGGTGAAAAATCTGACGGTGTGATGACAGAACTAGAACATACCCCAATGTCCTTCAGCTGGCAAAATTCTCCCCAGTCTTAGGTGTCTCCATCTCTTAGGAGTCTTCCCTGCTCCTCTGAAGAGGAGTCTGGTGTCCTTATGCCTGCAGGGCCCTGTATGCATCTCGGTCTTTGCACTTTCTGTGTCACATTACAGCGATGGCTTAATGGGTTTGCTGCCCAAAGGTGTGTATGTAGCCCCTATGCTCCTGGAAAAGAATTCCCAGGGATTCTGGAATAACACATTCCTGAAATACATGAAAAAATACAAGATGAAATATATTTTCATCTCCTTCGTTTTTCAATGGAGGAGATCAAGAAGGACTTCATGGAGCAAATGACATCTGAAATACCTTGTCGAAGTTGTCACAGGAAAGATAAGGCATGGGATGTGTCCCAGGAGGAGACAGTAAGTGGAGGAGCAGTTAGGGATCAACGAGTTTATACGGTGCTTCTGAAGCACAGGGGAGGACCCTCGGTGCAGGGCTGAGGAGCTAGCACTCTGATAAATAAGTAATGAGAACCCTTGGAGGTCTCTGAGCTGCAGAGTGACATAATCAGTGCTGAGTGATGGTTGCAAAGCAGAGGGAATTGGAGAGGAGGGACATAATGTGAAAGGAGCAAGCATTTGTTGAATGTGTCAGACCTGTGGTACCTGCTTTTTATCTGTGATTTCATTTTATCCTCACAGCTTTATGAAGAGGTTGCTAGGATTTTCATATTATTGCAAAGGGGAAAGCCCAGACACAGCTGGTTAAGGAAATCACCAAGTTCTGTATGTATTCCTAACATCTTGCTCAGTAAGTGTCGTTTGAGTATCGACAAAGATGAACAAATAAATGAGCAAACAGATGGGTGGGTGGATGGATGGAGCCAGTATTGAATCAGCTCTGCCTCATAGTAAGCCTATGGTCTTTACCTGCTACTGACTGAAGACACTGCAGTAGACAACAGAGGCTCAGTAAGGGTCTGACCCGGGGCAGTGGTCAGAGCAGATGGCAGGCCAGCAGGAGGGAGCCGCTGAGCCAGAGCCCCACACAGGAATGCAGTGCTCACTAGGGAGACCAAGCATGCTGACGTGCCGGGGGTTTGGAGAAGATGACACGCTTAGTCGAAGAACTGGGACCGTCCCAGGCCTACAGGACTGCTGGGTCTCCTAACTGGGAGCCCGGAGAAGAGTCACACGTTCCAAGATGGGAGAGTGGAGGTGCCGGGAAACGGTTAGGGAAAAGCAATGTTATAACAGGAGAGCAGTGGCTCTCCCACCGCGGCAGGCACCGGGGCCCCCGGAGGCTGGCCGAAACAGTACTAGCCCCCAACTCCGAAGCTTCAGACTCAGCTGTTGGCGGGTGGGAGGGCCGGGAACTTGCATTCCAACAAGGGGTGCCGCTGCGGGTAGGGAGTCACATTTCGAGAGACACTTCTTTCCAGACTGCAGAGCTCCTCCGCAGGCCTCAGCTGATGTGTTCCTCACGATGACCTTGTGGTGTGGGCTGGGACCGCTGGGAAGGTCTGAGGGTGACTGCTGGCCTGTGGAGCCACCGGTCTCACACCAGGGAAGGAAGAGGCGTGGCTATCAGACCAGACGCGACCGAGACCCCGCCCCATGAAAGTCCTGCCCTTACCCGCCTGGGCGGTGCACTGTTCACCCAGTGATCCTACATAATTGGTTTCCGCTTCCCAGAAGTGCTCTTCTAGAAGCCACCCTATTCTGGTGTTTACAGAGGTGCTTAGCTATAGGAGAGGAGCTATTCCTTTGTAATTAGCAATTTTCCAAAAGCGCCCTGAAGTCTGTTTCTGACAGTCTCTGCATTAATCCAGAGGTTGCTTGAATTCGTTTTTAGGCCTAACTATTGAGGATATCAGTTAGATATAGGCTACCAACTCTTACAAAAAGAGACCAGAAGAAATCAGCTTATTTTTTATGTATTCTTTATCATTTACAAAGTACTTTCATAGGTCACGTCTTGTTTTATCCTTGTAAAATTCCTCTGGGTATATTCATTCCACGTTTTATAGATGAAGAGGATAAAGTAAGGTATCTTGGGGTTGTCGGCTAAGAAGCAATGGAGTTAGGACACATGGTCACTTCTATCCATTGTCTATCTCTACCAATCATAAAGGCAGAAAGTCAAACCAGCTGCAGTCTTTCACAAGCACCTCATGAAACACATAATTCTTTCATACATACACCTGAGGAGTGTCAAGCATCTGAAATATTGAGATCCTAGCCAGCCCTTCAAACTCATACCATAATGAACACTTCTTTCCTGAAGCTCTTGAGCCACTTTGGATTATAAATTTCATATGTACCTGTTTATTTTCTCCAATTAGATGGTAAGTCCTAGCAGACAGAGTCGCATTCCCTCCCTTCTCCCCAAGCCCCCACAACAAGGCTATGTACAAAGCAGGAGCTCAGTGAGCACGTGCTGAACATTCAATGACTGTTAACTAAGAACATGGCCTTCATACAGTTCTATAAACCCCAGACCAAGTGAGAAGTGTTTTAGTTTCTCACTGCTGCTGTAACATGTGACTGCAAACCTCTTGACTTGAAACAGCTCTAGAGGTCAGAGTTAGAAATGGCTCTGCTGGGGCCACAACCAAGGTGTTAGCAGAACTGCATTCCCCCTGGAGGGTCTGGGGGGAGAGGCTTTGCCTTACCTTTCTCAGCATCTCTAGGCGGCCGCATTCCTTGCCTCAGGGCCTCTTTCTCCTTCCTCAAAGACAGCAACAGGGGCCACTCGGACCTTCCCTTCTGCCTCCCTCTTTCATTTTTGATGACCCTTATGACTGCATTGGGCCCACCTGGATAATCCACGATAAAATCAGCTCATTAGCAATCTTAATTTCATCTGCGACCTTAATTCCCCTTTGCCACGTAATATAACATAGGCACAGCTTTCAGGGATTAGGCTACACACATCTGGGGTGGGGAACGGTATTCATTCTGCCTGTCACACTGAGGGAGGCAGAGTAATAGGTGTCCAGAAATTAGTAAAATTCAAATAAAGTTCACTAGAAGTTCCCACTCCCTACGCTTTGGGCACTTACGAGGCATCTGGTCCTATGCTAAGTGCTGTATGTACATTTTGCTCATACATTTAATCCCCAGATCCATCTAGTGATATCACTATTCCCCCCATTTTCAGATTGGGAAACAGAGACAAAGAGAAATTACACAACTTGCTTAGGCTCCCTAGAAGTGCTCAGCGACTGAGCCACGATGGTACTGTACTGTCACACCAGGCCACCTGCCTCCTGGGCTCCATCTCAGTTGTGTGTATGATGAGCTTGGGCTGCTGGCCTCCCTGGGGTGGTGGGGAAAGGCAAGATTCCATTGCTTCCCCTTACTGACTAATTAGCACAAAGTGCACAGCCTTGCATTTCTGTAGGTTCCCCCTTTCCATAAGGCCCACCCCAGACCCTGCTTAACTATTCAGTGAGAGGTAGGGTAAAATCAGACCTGGCAAAACACTCCAGCAGGTAACTCTTAGGGGATTTGTTTTGCCTCTTATTCTTGTTGTTCAAGGAGACAGATGATAATTAAAATGTCAGAGCCCTTCATGCTTCCCTGATCAAGATAACTACTTTACCACAGGTGATAGAAAGAAAAGGAGGAAAATGTCCACCGTGGGGGAAGGTGGGTGATGATTCTGAGAACCGGGCAGAGCAGGAGAACCACTCTCTCTCAGCTCGGGGGAGAGCTGACTACAGCTCCAGCTGGACCAGGGTGAGTGCTCACCCATGGGGTCTTCAGGGAGCTTCCCACCCCGGCCCTCCACCCCAAATTCCCATCCCTACCAGCTGAAAGGGAGACAGTTCCCAGCAGATCCATCCAAGAGCTTGCTAATGCTATCCAACCTCTCCAATTCAGTCAATTCCCAGTTTCAGTAGCAGAAGCAGCAGCTATCAAGATGAGCAGCTGCGTTCTTCGTCGCTCTGCCTCTACCTCTCTCCCTTCTCTCCGCGTTAACTAAGTGGATCACAATCTTCTAGGGGAAAAGAGAATAAAGATCTTGGATGAACTGAGAGAAGAAAAAAGAAATGAACTTGTAAGAGCTTGAAAGTGTCAGGTTGGCTGGAGACAATGGAGAGAATTCTTCCCCTGCCTTCAGGGCACAGTGTAACGTTAGACAGTCTCTGAACAGTCGGTTCTCAAACTTTCTGGGACAAGGAGGTGGCTTTTAAAATTCCAATCTTGTGGACAATTCCACTATGCACGACCAGTGAACACACTTGTGAAAGGAACCAAAGTTTTCCTACCCTGAAGTTGCCTTTATAGGATATTGATTTTAAGCACTTTATTAAGAAACATGGCTCAGAAAAAAAAACAAAACCTAGGACCCCCCTCCCCCTTTCCTGCCCAAGAGATTCAGACAGAAAAATCTTCAGGAAGAAAATCTTAGGGTGCTGCCTTAGCCTAATTCGAATTAAGTGTGGTGGATGAGAGCACTCAGACAGGTGCCCGTTAGCAAATGCCCGCTGCACCCCATTGTTTGAGTTGCCCAGCATGAATTTACCTGCCCTATATGTTCTGCTCATCCTCAACTACCTGCAAATCCCCCATTCTCACTCCCGGAATCTAATACCTCATCACCCCCTTTCTCCTTTGTCCAAAATGTCATATATACCCAATGTTACCTCACGGTCTTTGGGATTTTAATGCTTATGTCAATTCTCTATGTGCATTTATTAAAATTTGATTTTCTCCTTTTTAACCTGTCTCTGTTAATTTAATAGCCCAGCTAGAACTTAAAAGGTGGGAGGAAAGGTATTAATTTTTTTAGCCCCACACTTGTACCATGTATGACCCAGCTTGGAGTGCAACAACACCCAGAGTGGCCTAAATCCTGTTCGAGAGACCACATGCATGCATGTCAGGGCAAAGTCAGGTTGCTATGAAAACTCCTACACACGCTTCGTTTCTGTATTTATCACACTGACTGAGCCACACTGTCCTAGGGGCCTCAGTGAGAAAGTGTGATCTGCACAAAGATGTAAGGCATGGTAGCCTTGTGGATTTCTGGAGGAAGAGGAAACAACCAGAAAAAATAATTATCAGTGAGTCAAATCCATTCGATAAATGTGTACTAAGTGCAGTCACTGTCCTGGATACTTGAATGTGAATAGCTTATCTCAAGCAGGAGATTCCATGTTTGTAAAATGCCTAGCCCGGTGCCTGACCCCAGAAGGTGCTCAACACCTAATGTTACTTTTCTGCTCAGAATAGCAATTGCCCATGTGTGGTCTATGTGGATTCACACTCTCCTCTGCTTCTTGAGACCAATTAAAATTACTTAGTGCTAATTAGTCAGTGTGCGCAAGCAAGGGAAGCTTTCCTTTCCCCACCATTCCTATCACTTGGCCTAATGCTCTGATACTCCACAGAACATGTGGATTTCTTTCTTGGTTAGAGAATAAGAAGGGGCCAGTTCGGGAATTAGTAACTAGCCCAACTTGGGCTGACCTCAGGGCCTGAGGTCACCCAAGGGAGGCCAGCAGCCCCATCACACCATGTACACAACTCAGCCCCAATCCGTACCTCTCAAGCCTAGAAGGAGGTGAAATAAAGCAAAGGGCAGTTTCCCACAGGGGCAGGACATTAAGGAAGGGTAGCCTGAAGTTTGCAGCCAGGAGAGCGGGCCCACTGCTTTACCCGTGGCCCATGGAGAAGATACAGGCTCGAGTGTCCATCGCTTCCATGCTCCCAGAATGTGCACACGGGTTGATGTACATAAGTAAGACTTAGTCTTCTATTTTCCCACAGCCAAGCAGCCACTTCCTTCACCCACTGTTCACTGCGAGGAATCCAGCAGCCTCAGGCCTGAAACAGCACCTTCTTCTTGCCCCTCCCTCTCTCCAATCCTCCTGGGGACAGGCTGAATTTGGCACTTGGGCTCCATGGGCCAGGTAACCAAAGTCACCCCGAGACCCAGGAGACCAGCAGGCCTCCCCGCGGAGGCAGTCAAGGCGGGGCAGCTCCCCCAGCTGCACTCGCCGTCTCCCCAAGGTTGCCTGACCATCCGGGCCCTGCTGAGGGAGGCTCCTCGAGGCCTCCTGTTTTCTTTATGACTATGGGTGACATTGCACAGGCCTCCAGTCTCTCTCACAACACCTTTGTTTGGATCCACAAAAGTCTGCTGAGTTTCTTTTGGGCCTTGTCATGTTAACAAAAACAAATGTAATAATATGCACTTGAAAAGGCTCGCCTGTCTTGATATTTTAATAAGCTTTTGATTCTACTGGGACCTCTGAAGCTTTTAGGAGTTTAAAGTTAATAAAGAGAGCAAAAGAAAAAAATATGAATTGTTTTTAATTATTATTATATAGGATTAACCAAGCCAGTTGTGTATAATTAGACAGTAGCTACCTTGCATCGTGGAGGCAGTAAATAGGCCCACAGGGGCGCTGCCAGAAGGCTGAGGTGTTTACAAGGCACTGGAGATGTTTTCACCAAGCACATAATCCCCGTTGCAGTTACTATTGCTTTTATAATGGATGTGTTCATTACAACCAGAGACTAATATGCGTATCCATCATCTTTCTAGCATAGATGACTGTGAAGTGGGGATGGCAGTGGAGAGCATACGATATAATTTGGCGGTGAAATTATTAAGAGAGCCCATTAGTATGCAGCCTTTCTTTTGTGGTGTTATTTTTGAGAGGAATTTTTAAAAGTTAAATAATTGCCAAAGGAGTGATGATTAAGATATTGCAAAGAAAATTGTTGTTTTCCTTTTTCTAAATACCTCCAGCCCTGAAAGCAACGTGCCAGGAGTCCTAGGGTTTTGTTATGAATCAATCTATGACTTTAGGAAGTTCATTCACTAATTTAACATTTACTGAGTGCTGCCGTATACTGGGCATTGTCTTAGGTGCTAAAGAAAAATAATGAGCAAGAAATACTGGCCCCATGTTTTCAGACAAGGACATTGCTCAGAGTCACCTGGGAAGCTTTTCAGACCACACTCACTGAGACCCCAGCCTCAACTTATAAGAGCTGGGAGCATCTCTAGGGTAGGATCTGGGAATATGAATTTTGAGAAAGTGTTTCAGTGATGCTAAAGGTTTCTGATTGGAGAGGGAGAGAGGTATAATTGCATAATAAAGTATGATGAGTGCAACAAAAGGGGAAGCGTTGACTGTTTTGAGCTTCCAGTCCTACATTGGTATGGTGGGGATAGTAATCTGTCCTACATATCTATTTTAGGTCAGGATTTCCAGGAAAACAGACTGAGAAGAAGCACGCAGGAAGTCCACTGGGGAGTGCTCTTGGGGATAAAGCATTGCTGAGAGTGAAATGGACCAATCATTGCTCCTCCCAGGCAGGGATGTGACCTGGGGCAAGGTAGCTCTCTCCAGCTCTAGGCCAATTCCTGGAATGAGTCAGCGGACAGCTACCAGCCACCACCTCCACCTGTACTCCAGCCTGCTAGAGAAATAAGGCCCTTTGTCCTGAAGGGGGTCTCAGGCTGATAGGCCTCAGTGTCCTATACTACAGTATCCTACAGTCACGGATATTGACACGGAGAGTGGGAAGTACTTCAGAAGATACGAAGTTACTCATTGCTATTGTTAACCCATAAACAGATCTGCGGCTCTTGACAATGCCTTTTGAATTTTATTCATTTTTGATGTGAGAATGATCAGGTAGTGACATATGTCACCCCATTATTACTAATGTTAACTAGGCTCAACTGGCTGGCTGGGCCAGTACCCTATTCTTCATCCAGAGCTCTTTGTATGCTACTCCTAGGGCTCCCCAAACTCCACACTTGGGCAAAGAAGGTGTTTCCAGGCAGAGAATGACAGATAGTTGATAAGAGACCTAACTGATGCTCAGCTCTCCTGCTACACACTTTAAACAAGTTGGCAGATTCCACTTGTACTCACACTGCAACTACGTAAAAAGTGGTAGTCCTTGTACTTACATTTGTTAAACATGTTTTTAAAAAAATTCTCCTACTAAGGATGAGCTGCTGGAGCTGTTTCCTGCATTCAAAGAGCTTAAACCCTGTGTTTCTCCATTCTATCACAGAAATGAAGGGGTTAATTAAAATGACCTTTAAGATTTCTCTGGCTCTAACATTCCACAATTCTCCAAGTATATGTCTGGGACTGAGAGTACCAGATTTCTTCCCAGACAAGAATAGGTAATGTAAGGACACCTCCAAGTAGAAGTCTGTTTTGAAAGAACAGTGTGATAAGAAAGGAATCCTTAGAAAGTTATTAAAAGAAAGCATTATAAAACTCCTCTAATACCGTAACAAAGCTGGAAGGAGATTTTTTTCACATGCAGGTTCTCCGGTACCATCTCTCCTGTCTGCACTGTGGGACAGGGACAGTTAGTAAGTGGTTATGTACACACACACCTGCTGGAGGGGCGCGAATGGGAAGTAACTCCACAGGGAGGAAAACAAATTGCAAGTGGGTAAAACGTTGGAGTCTCCTCCATCGTCTTGGCTGGACACACGTTACACGTCATCCTCAGATCACATGTACCCACGTGCCTGATGTAGTCAAGCACTTGGGGTGAGAAGTACCATTTTTTAAATATTTTAAGTTTATTAAAAGAGTCATCCCTCCTCAAACTGCTCCGTCTCTTGGCATATTCAAAAATATTTTCTACAACAAGAAATGCTCCATGTAGCTCCACCGGAGCCTAGGACTCCCTGGTCTGGGAATTGAAAACTGCAGAGCAGTTGGCTGGAGGAAACTGAAACACAAATAGAACTAGATGGAAACCTGGAACTGGAGAATGCTAGGAGGCAGCCAAGATGGCAAGCTGGAAAAGTTTTCAATATAGTCACTTGGCAAACATGTTTCTTAGGACTTTCAGCCATTGTATTAGACACATACACAAATAGGTATGTGTGTAAATACATGTTTATATAACATTTTCATAATTTCCTTCCCTGTGGAGCTGTAGACGGGCCCATCAGGACAACCCGTCAGGCCTGGAACCACACAGCTTTGGGGACCTGAAAGGAAACTTAGGAGGAAGGGCAGCTACCAGGACTTGAGGACTAGGAAGAATGAATTATGACAAAATAGTTTAAGCAAAGATAAAAGAATTACTTTGGGCATAACTGGGTAGAAGAAATGTTAATGCTCTGCCTCTATGGTGTCAAACAAAAGGTGAAATAAGTGAAATACTGAGAAGCCACAAACAGTACTTATCCCCATGGTATAACTGTGAGGTGTAATAGCAGGAATTTTAAAAGAAAAATTTGAGGCAGGCATTAGGGAAGAGACAGCACTTCTGTATTCCCAGGAGAAGGTGAGCACACTCAAGGCATTTAAAAACTGAGGCTGAATTAAACTCTAGGAAATACCTTCTATTGTCCGCAGCAATTCTGTGCTGGCCCACTGGGACAGAGTACATCATCTAACAAGACGTTTTCATTTCTAATTTCTTTAACTCCATGGAAAATCCTTCCTGAATTTTCCACAACTCTCTGTGGTGTTTACTAAGGGAAATGACTTAAAGCTCCTCTATGGCCTTCACTAACTTATGATCTACTCACTCCTCCAAATCAATAATAAACACGTTAAATAACACTGGTCCCCAAATGGACCCCAAATGCACCATGCTATTAACCTCCCTCCACTCCTGGAGACCAACTGACACTGTCTCCTGCTGCTTAGCTGGTTGTATAAAAATCCCCAGGCTTCCGCGGCTCCTGCACGGCTTAAAGAAGAGTTGAACCCCTCTGCTGCTTTCCTGGCTAATGCTGCATGACCACCAGGATGGGAGCTGGACTCCTGGGTGCAGGGAACTAGGGGTAACACCAATCCACTTGACAGAAGGTCCAAGATTGAACAAGAAAGGAAAAGAAGGTAGAAAAAAGTTTATTGTTCTTGCAGAAAACTCAACTGCACTGCCATTTTTCAGTTCCATTGAGAAATGTCAATGTTCTTTCCCACCATCTGGCGGAGGCAGATTTGACCAGGTGTCTCCACACAGAGTGGGTTCTCGCAGTTGGGTTGCGTGTGTGTCATAAAGCTAAATAAGGAGCCAGTTTAGCCCACCCCCCACCTTTGCTTCTGCCGGCCAAACACACTTCCCCATATGACAGCCTTATAAATAGCTGTGAAGCAGCTGGTTCTCCTCTCACCTTCTGACTCCATCAGATTCCTCCACCAGGCTCCCCTGACAGTCATGCAGCTGGGAGCACCCCTTTTCCCTTGTTTTCTCCTCTCTCTCTCTACCTCTGACATGTGGCCACCACCTCAGCTATATCCACTATACTGTTCAGAGATTGACTTCTGTGCAAAAAGAGCTCAAGGAGGTAGGGGCTGGATTGGACTGAAGCAAGCTGTTACTCAACTAAACGAAGGGATGGTAGGTTGGGAGATACTGCAATGAGACATCAGACAGCCCTTAGACAGGGGCTAGATGGCTGATTCAGCAAAAATCCCAGGAATCATTCTGGAGTCAAATGCCATAAATATCTATGGGATTCTGCCATGCCTCCATCTACAAGTATACAAGAGCTTCCCAGAAAATATCCAGCAATGTAATATGAAAAATAGAGGCATTTATGGCTGGACTTTTTCTGGTTATCCCTCATATGTACATATTTGAGACTAGGCTTTGGAAAAATAAATATAGAATAAAATGCATTTTTTACTAACTTTTATAAAATACCAAGAATGTGTTCAGAGTTCAAATAAGGGTAGGATTTAGGAAAAGAAGAATATAGGAAAGAATTAATGATTTGGAAGCCAATATGCAATAAGGAAGTGATATAATAGAAGTTGTGTTTTCTTCCAAAACATTGTTGGTTTTTATGGAAACTTAGACTCTAGTTTATAGGGCATCAGAGCTACAGGGGTGGTCAAAGACAGTCAAGTCATTCTACAGGGATTAACTGACTGCCACTCTGTGCTGGGCACAGCCCCGGGCTCATGAGAGCAGCCAGACGAGTAGAAGGGTAATAGATACTGTAGAAGGCAGAGTGGTCAATTTTGCTTTTCAGAAAGAGGGTGATGGGTGTACACAGAGAGGACACAGGGCAATCTAGGGTGTAGAAACAGCAGGAGGTCAGCCAGGAGGATGTGCTGTTCCAGCAGGTCTAGGAAACAGTAACCAGCGCAAGGTATCACAGGTCTCGATTGCTACTTAAAGAGTCCTTCCACTTTCCAGTCACCTCACATATGCTAACCTGAATGTTTAAAGATCTCATAGTTTAAATTTCCTGTCCTGGAGTCAGCCTTGAGCCATGGCCCTATCAGGATCATTTCCCCAAACGCTCACACATTTCACTGGAAATGCACAGACGTGCCCGCCATGGACGCACCCTTCAGAAAGCAGAGAAACGTTCTGACCCACCTAAGGCCGGCCCAGGACTTCCTCCAGGGTTAACCCACACCTTAAGACGATTTGGTTATTTCCCCGGTAGGGAAAAGGGCAGAAGCTGACAATGCTTTTCTCAGATGTCAGCCAGCTGTCACATTCCCTGGGAAATCTTTCCAGCCCTGCATGACATGTTTTCACCGTACCATGTATCTATCTATTCCTCACATACTTGTGGCCATTGTATGATTATTTATTTTATTTATTTATTTATTAAGTTGTGTTGTTGTTGGTTTTTTTTTTTTTTTTTTTTTTTGCTTTTTGGTATGTGGGTAACTCCCTGACCGGGAATCGAACCCAGGCCGCAACATTGACAGCGCCAGCGCTGAAGCCCTAAGCCACTACACCATCAGGGAACTCCCTATGATTATTTACTGATATCTGTTCCCTCCTTCTTGAGGTCAGTCAGTAGAATGGCTTTTCTCCCCATTAAATCCCTGCTTCTAGCACCTGCCTGGCACACACTAAACACTCAGGAAATAACTGCTTCCCGAAGGATTGTAAAAGCTAGTGTTTACTAAGAAGTCTGTATTAAACAATTTAATCCTCAACAACCTCTTTTGAAATAAGTAATATTAATTGATCCCATCTTGTAGATGAGTAAATGGAGAGACAAAGGAGTCAATTAAGTTGTCAAATACAGAGGTGGGATTTGAACTCCAGTAGTCTGACTCGAGAGCCCATGTTTTGCCACCTTGCTGGACTGGGAGGGAACTCAGGGTAGGCCTGGTGGCAGAAAAGGAAAGCAAAGTGGCACAGAGAAGGGAAGACAGAGAACGTGGTGGATAAGGGCATGGGAGGGTGTATGAAAGTACTTACTCTTCCTCATTTATGCTTCAGGGGCCCAGATTTCTGGCTTCACCACTAGCCGGCCTCCATCTCAGCTGTGTAGAGGGTATTTAGCCAATGATTGAGGCCAGCCGCCCTAACAGATGCTGCCCACCCACTTGGACTGGTCTCCTCAGCTGTGCCCTGCTGAGTTCAAGCTGTTGAATGTTTCCTCAGGCGTCCCCTCCACAGCAGGGCCCTCTGGCCCCCCAAGCAGGCATCCATGTAATTACCCCTGACCCAGGTCCTGTTCTTGGGAGGTTCTGCACAACAGGTGAGAGGCCAGGTGGCTGGGAGTTCAAGAGTCACATAGTTCCTGGGTAACACAGGAGGTGACATTAAGACTGTCACTACATGCTTAAATATGAAGTGTCCCGCAACCTCTCAGAGCCTGAGATTTAGATGGTCCCTTGCAAGTCTGATTCACTCTTTATTTCAAAGCCACTACATTAGCTGTGAGGTTTAATTTGGTACCAAGTGGACACAATTTTGCCATGTCCTGAAAGTCAAGCTGGCTTTCTCAGAGAAGTTTTCTTCAATAAACTGACCCCCGATCTGTGTGCTAAGTGCCGTACATCTATGCTCTCATTTCATCCTCACAGTAACTCAAAGAGTAGATCTGAGTATCACATTTACAGATGAAAGAAGGAACCAAGGCTCAGAGGGGCGAAGGAACTTACTAAATGCCACTGGGGAGTGAACGGTGGATCTGGGATCAGAACCTAGATCTTTTCTAAAAGTGGAGTCAAAGCAACTAGGGTACTCTGGATAAATAGCCCACTATGACTGTCAGGATATTATATGTATAATTTTTTCCATTTCGGGCTCTTGGAATAAGATTTTTGAACAGTAAAATATTGTAAAAAGTTACTATGAGGATTTCTTTCTTAATCAAAAACTTGATTAATGACTTTTTTTAAAAAGCAAATAAGGAGCCAGAGGAAAAAAATCCCATTTTGGTCTGCAGTCCTAATTTTAGGAGGCCTAGTCTTTATCTTTTTAGAGCAAGATGCAAGGGCAAAAAAAAAAAAAAAAGAAAAAAAAAGTGGTAGGGGCAACTCTATATGAATGGTTTAATTTGGGGATTGTTTTTTTTTTTTTTTTTTTTTTTTTTTTTTTTTTTTTTTTTTTTTTTTTTTTTTTTTTTTTTTTTTTTTTTTTTGGTGCTCAACTGAACAACAGCCTTTGTCTAAAAAATTAAATGTGACAAGAAATTAATCAACATTGTGATCTAATTATTTTTTAGAATTATGAGAAAAATGTAAGGTGTCTCGACTATTTAATTTTGAAAAGCGTCTACGGAAATTAACTTTCATTACCTTTCATAAAGATTTTCAGTTTTCTTGCCATCTTTAAATGACAGTTTTAATGGTCACTAATGCTGCTGTTGCAGTCACCTAAGGTTGCTAACGGGAGGGAGGGCTTCTTACAGAGCCTGGCCTTAAGAACATGGAACACGTGGTGGTCTGGGCTTGTCCAAAGTGAAATTTGTCAGATTCATGACTCGGAATGCAGGAGCGAATCAAAGACCTAGCCAGACTCCGGACTTCCTTTATGTCTCAGAAGGATCAACTGTCAAACAGGAAGGAATACCAAACACAGGGAGCTTCCTTGTGGGGTATTAAAAGTAATATTAATCTGACTCTTGGAAGTAGACTAAAATAAGACCCAAAAGAACTGAAAAGTAGTTAATGGAAATAGAATTAGTTAACTGAAATATTTGAATTGGGAAAAATAATTCACAATTACGACATTTTTATAACAAATGTTTTAGATATATGTTAAGGCCCACTTGTCCTTCCCAAAATATGCCCCCCCAATTTTACTCTCTAGTGATCAAAATTCTGAGTGTTGACGTTGATCTTTGGGGGAAGCAGGCATTGTATCCAGAAGATACCAGTCAAACTCAAGAATGTAATCTGGGAAGGAACTTGCTTAATTGTTTTACACTCAGGAAAAGTGTGTTTATTACATCACTTCGTAGAGGACAAGTCACTGGTGAACTACAAGCTTTGCACCATAATAGCAGAAATGATATTGTGGAAAAAGAGAGAAAAGTAATGAGAAAGGGAGAAAACATGTGGCCTTAAGGAGAGAGGGTGTCAGAGTGAGTAGTGAGTGTGAAACCCCCCGTGATATGAGAAGGAACGAAAGGAGCTCTTGGGAGAAGCCAAGAGATGCTAAATTTTATTTACCTAGGCATTCTATGGGCCCCCTCTATCATTCAGGGTCCTAAATTCAATGCCAGCACATGGTTATCTGTAATCCTGATCATTCATTCTCCTGAATAACATCTTTAAACACCAAGGGAACACTTGTTCACATGTCTTGTCCTAGGTCCTCAAAACAAATGGTGACATCAAAATGCCATGAAGGTCGATACTAAGAGGGGACGTAGTCTGTCCAGAATACAAGGAGGATTTCATCAGTGGAAGTGCTTAGGTAAGAGAAATGACAAATTAATTTACCCATCAAACTTATCCTCTTACAAAGCTTGAATGCACTAAGTTCTTACATAACAGATCACTGTTTCCCGCTGGGGACAGGTGTTCATTTTCTTGCTTCTCTTTTTCTCCAATTGAAGATTCCAAAGGTACTCACTTACTAACAAGGTATTCACAACAGATACACATAGCTGCTGCTGTGTATTGCTCTAGAATTTGTATATATATTTATACATATGTCTATCGGTAACATGTGTGAAGCATGAAATTGATCCTTTACATTGACAGCTAGGTGAAAATTTAATAGTAGGACAGCAAATAGTTATTTTAATAAAAATATATGATAAGATTTATGTCTAAAAAGTTAAAATCGAGTCTTTAAATAATATTTATTTAAAAGTTTGACAGTTATAATTTGTAATGTGCTTTTTAATTTTAATAAGATTATTTCAAATATTTTAAAATATATTTTTATTGTAAAAAACCCACAAAGTTTACCGTCTTAAGTATTTTTAAGTGTAGTGTTAGTATATTTACCTTGTCATGTAACAGAGCTCTAGAACTTGCTCATCTTGCAAAACTGAATCTCTACACTCATTTAACACCTCTGATTTTTCCTCACTCTCCAGCCCCTGAAAACCACCATTCTACTCTCTGTTAAAAGAAAATGTTGACTATAACATCCTAATTCATGATTTTTTAAAATGAAGGCAAAAATAAAATATGGAATAGATGCATGATAGCTTATGAGTTATGAATGTCTTTATTATTCATTCAAACATCTCCAGTACATCAGTAGAGCACCCAGACATATGTGATAACAGTTAATTCTATCATTTTTGATGTTTTGCCAACTTTAAGCCATATAAAGTCTATAATTTTACTCCTATTTTTAAATTTTCACTCTTTGAAATATATTTGTCAAGGGAAGAAAATAGAACATACTTTAATAGTTTACTAGCTTTAAACATGTAGGCATATGGTATGTGGGCCTCTATTTGTACTCTTGTCTGGGCCCCCAAAATATAAGCTTGCCTGATTGCAATTGCCATGTCTAATTGATCTGTCTTCACCAGGTTACCATAACTTTTGAAGGAGAAATTACTTGTTTTGTTTATCATTGTATTAATATCGCCGGTGTTTTGTATAAACCTACTATATGCATATAGTTGATCATCCTGGAACTCTGTTGAATTTCATTAAAGTCACCTTCATTGATGACAATTGATTGAGACATTGAATGTGGACCATTGTATTCAAAATTTGTATAGTTACATACCATATGCTATAGACGATAAGTCTTGCTAAATCCCAGACCCCATTTGTAATATGGGGATGATAACAGTAACTACCTCATGGGGTTGTTGTGAAGATTGGAGAAGATAATTCATGTGAAGCACTTAGCTAGAGCACACACCCAATAACTGATGAATGGTGGTGGTAATATACATTGTAGTCATTACAACAGTAGTGGTTGTGAGATGTGCTAGTGTTGGTGGTTATAATAGCAGTAACAGTAACTGATATGGATGTTCAAATCTATCTATCTATCTATCTATCTATCATCTATCAATTTTTATAATATACAAGGCAAGTATTATTGAGTTCATACTTTAAATGAAGAGATGTACACAAATTTGAGTCATTTATCTAAGTTCATACACATTTGGTGACAGAATTAGGATGATATATTCTTTCTTTTCAAGGACATTGGTAAAAGAAACTGATAACACCTCTCCACCCTGTTTTCATCAGAGTAGCAAGCACAAGCCCTGCAGGGCAGAGTCTTCAGCAAACTCAGTTCTTCACATCCTGCTCAACTGCTCCATCAGCTGTTTTCTTCCTTGCTCCTGACCCAGCTCCATCAACTCTTCTACCTTGCTGTCTGCAATTGCCATATTCCAGAAAAACAGCTCTATAATCTTTTCTCAGATTGCTCTTTTTAATTTCCTTCCTTAATCAACAGTTGGATCTTCCCCCAGGATTTTACATCCCCTGCAGCCCTTTCAAGTCATGGCTCTTAATTCTCTCCCATCCAGTATGCTGCAAGGCAGGCAGGAGGGCCCAGTCAGTCCTCTTTGCTTCCAGTGTTGCTCCTTGTCTATAATTCCCGCAACTTCTTTCGCTGAAAGCCAGTTCCATTGTGAACTCTACTATTCAGCTATTTCACCCTGTCTCCTTTCCAGCCGCTCCCACCTACTTACTAATGAGTTTTTCCACTTAACCTTTGTTCAATTCTTTTAGCCAATGTAGACTCATTGATACATTTTTTCAAAAACACTACATTCTTTCAAGTACCCTCAACTCTCTAATATCTTTATGTTTTTCTTCATAATAAGACACAGCAATTGCAATCAGGGAAGCTCCTATTTGGAAGGCCAGGTCAAGAGTACAAATAGGCCCATATACCATATGCCTACATGTTAAAAGCTAGTGAACTGTTAAACAAAATATGTTCTATTTTCTTTTCTTGACAAATACATTTCACAAATACAAAATTTAAAAATAGGAGTAAAATTATAGCTTTTTCTGAACATTTGAGCCTATAGACACTGTTAGATTGATTGATTTAGAGGCTATGAAAAGTAAAAAATTACTTTGAAAATGTAAGGTATGATTTTGATATCCATATATCAAGTTAGATTGGGTTTTCAGTTAAAATAATCAAAATACACTAGTCTTGTAAATATGTAGACACAAGGGACACCAGCTTCAACTACTTGCTAGATTTCTGTGAGACCCAGATTCGGAACATTGGTCCTAATAAAAATCTCAACTAGTGGCATGCTGCAAGTCAAGCAGGATGAAGAAAGAAAAGAATGGATTAGGAGAAAGACAGACATCGGCATGGTTCCATGAAGCCAAAGAGGAGTGGTGGTGAAGAGTACTCGATAGATACAACTTCCACTTCCTCACTGGAGCCATAGCTCCATTACACACAACGCAGAGGCCTTGAGTGGGGAAACAAAGACTAACAACAGGATATAAATTAAATTAGCATCATAGAAAGATCTGAGGCATATTTAAGTAGAATAGTGATATTCTTCCTTGACTCTAGTGATATTTTTTGTCTAAAGTTTGGTTGTATACAGTTATAGTCACATCTCTCTCCAGAAAGTTGTAATTCACTGTAGTTACTCACAGACTGATGTATCACAATGAGTGTTATCAAACTGGGCATTAAATTACCTGAGGATGGCTGTACTTTCTTTGCTTCTTGAGGAATGAACTGGATTCTCTACCCAAGTGTGAGGTGCTTCCATCTTCTCTGAGACACCAGGGACTCTTCTTTAAATTGCATAGGGACTTAGCTAGTCACATATATCCCAAGAGGGTGAGTTGAAGCAATTATTTGGATACTTCAGAAAAACCACTGACTCATCTTAATTATCTAAATATAGGTAAAATACAATTTCAACAAACTTGAAGACACGGTCCTAATTACTTTGAATATAGTCTGCAAGAAGTGACTCATCATTTGGACATTATCCTTGTCCTCCTGTCTGCTATAATCAGATTTAACCTTCTTGAATTATCTAGAAAAATGGCCTAAATGATCACTTCTTTTTTTTTGTTTTGTTTTCTTATATAATCCACCTTGAGTAGAGATAAGCAGAAAATGCCCTTATCAGTAATGAATTTGGGTTTGCCTACCATGACCTCTGCCACAGTCAAATTATGAAACAATTTATTCTTTTATTTATTGGGGTGACATCGGTCAGCAAAAACTACATAGGTCCCAGGTGTACAATTCTACAGAGCATCGTCTATGTGTTGCATTACTTGTTCACCATCCAGAGACAGCTCTCTTTCTATCACGATATATTTGACTCCCCCTCCCTCCTCTCTCACCCTGCACCTCCCTTCCCCAGGTAACCACTAAACTATTGACTGTGTCCATGAGTTTTTTAAACAATTTATTCTGAATCTACTGGAATGAAGGCAGCAGTGGGCTTGGAATCCTTCTCCTAGCGGTTTTGCATTCCAGGTTGCTTGTAGGTCAGCTTGCACACAGTGTAATTCAACTGTTTCTGAGCATTGCCTTTCCTTAGCCTGGCCCTTTATGGGAGCTGGTTATATGAGCTGCTTCATTTGCCAAGGTCATCACTCCCAGTGCCTGGCCTTTCCTCTGGCCATGTTTAGTACTACAAGAGGGTCGAGGTCTTGCAAACTTTTTACACAATTATAAAAGCTTTAATTACTAAAAAGCCACCAAAGGTTGAGCCCCATTCAGAAAGAGAATGAAATTCACCCAATTATTGCCTGAAGACTCAGTATAGTGTCTTATACACAGAGTGTGCTTGAATATTTACTAAATAGATGAGGACATATCTATGGCATGCCCCGTATCCAAACACCGCTGCCAGAGATAGCTAAAAAAAATTTGCCTCTCACACAATTATACTTGACCCAACTTTCCTTTTAAATTTCAAACCTATACTTTTAACTACCCTATTGACATCAGTATCTTAAAGCCCCAGAGGCAGCTGGAAATCCATATTCTGAAAGGCCAGTGTGGAAGGCAGCCCTTAAAATGGCTCTCAATGATCTTGCTTCCTGGTATTTATGCCCAAGGGTAACCCTTGCCCCTTGAGTAGGCTGGGCCTGGTGACTCACTTCCTCCAAACAGAATATAAAAAGTTCTAGGATATTAACTGTGAAATTGGTTCCCAAAAGATAGGTATCTCTTGCTTGCCTTCTCTTTCAAGTTCACCTTCTCTTTCTCTTCCTCATTCTTTCTGTTTGTCTCTGTCTCTGTCTCTGTCTCTCAGCCCTTGCTCTGGGAGGAAGCTAACTTCCCTGTGGTATGCAGCCCCGCGGAGAGGACACCAGGCAAGGAACTAATGTCTTGGCCAACAACCAATGTGGACCTGAGGCCTGCCACCAGCCATACAAGTAGGCTTGGAAATGGGTCTTCTGAGGCCTTCTATAGTCATGTGAGTGAGCTAAGAAGCGGATCGTCCCCCAGTCAAGCTTTGAGATGACTGTAGCTGACACCCTGACTGCAGCCTTGTGAGAGACTCTGAGTCAAGACACCCAGCTAAGCCATACCTGGCCCATAGAAACAGTAAGATAATAAATGTTTGTTATTTTAATCTGTTAATGTATGGAATAACTTGTTACACAGCATAGATAACTAATACAGACAGTCCTGTGTTTTCTAGTGTATTATGATAGTCTGATAAATGGTATCCTTGCTTTATGTTCTATTTTTTCTTACCACAAATCCAATCATACTCACTTAACTAAAAAATCTTTTTTAAGTCCTCATTGTTCCAAAAGAAAAAATTCTAAAATACAGAACATCCTAGATGTTTTATAATCTGACATTTACCCATAGCTTTTCAACCTACAAGGGCTGTTGGGAAAGTATCCAGCCCTCGTATTTTCTATCATTGCTCCCCCTCTATAAGTCTGTGCTCCAACTACACCAAATTACTTGGAATTCCCAAGCACACCACATATTTTTATGCTCTTTTATTTTTGTCCTGGCTATTTTCTCTGCCTAAAGTGCCTTCTCCACCTCACTCCGTACCCTCCTGAAAAACTGCTATCCATTTTTTAGGCCCCAGGCCCCCAGTATTCCTCTCTGCAAAGCCTTCTCTGTTATAGGCAAAGTCAGGTACTCCCTTCCCTGTGTTCCAAGAGTTCTCTGTTCACCTATACCATTCTGTCTCTGACTAGACTACAGGTTTCTCACAGGGAGGAAATAGATTCCTAGAGCATGATCATTAAAAGTAAAGGACTGTGAACCAAACTGACTGAGTTCAAAAACCTGACCACACCTCTTTACTTAGCTGCAAGCCTTGGGCACGTTTTTTAACCTAAGTCTCAATTTCCTAATCTGTGAAATAAGCATACAAATAGAAGCTACCTATTGGATTGCTTTATAGTTAAATGAGATATGTGAGAAGTGCTCAGCATAGTGCCTGGTGGTACTGAGAGTTGAATACATATTATTATTTGTATCTATAAAGAGATTGGCACAGAGCAAAATTTCAATTAATGTTCCATGATTCTCTGAGAATTATTTGCATTTCCATTGGGAGCAAAAGGAGGCAAATATAGTAGACTCTCCATTAA
Source organism: Lyroderma lyra (assembly GCA_004026885.1). NCBI lineage: Eukaryota > Metazoa > Chordata > Mammalia > Chiroptera > Megadermatidae > Lyroderma > Lyroderma lyra. The sequence goes on from PVJL010000183.1 coordinate 240,654, forward strand.
CCAGAACTCAAGCAGCTGGCAAAAAATTTTTGAGGTTTTGCCAGGTACTTGAGTCTGGTTAACAGGGAGTCTACTTACACCTATTACTGTAGATTCTCAGTTAACTGGAATTCATGGGGATTGGTAGACACTGAATAGATGTAAGTAGTGTCTACCAATCCCCATGGATTCCAGTTAACTGAGAATCTACTGTAATAAATGTATAATAGTAAAATTTCAGGCATCATAGACACCTGTTTTGCCTCCTCCCAAGGTTGGCCCTGAGTATTAATATGAAAATGGGTAATAAATTAACAGGTAGAAGAGAGAGCAGGGTTCATTTATTCACTGCAAACTATCTGTCAAGAATCTGGGAATAAGATTTCCCCATTAAGGTGATGAAGTGATTGTAGACTTGAGGATGAAAAAACCATTTCCATATTTTTGAAATAAAAGTTGCCAGAGAATTAATTTGAGGGGTCTGTAGTCTTTGACAAGCTCTTATAAGCCACAGGATACAGCAGAAGGGGCATAGGCTCAGAAGTCTTAAGACCCAGCTTTTAAACTCAACTCTGCGTTTACTGGCGTATCTCAGGGTAGGACACGCTCCTGCCATCTGTACCTGGGGATGGTAATACCCATCTTCCCTAATTCACAGCACTGCTGGGAGAAGCAAATGAGATCATGTATGTAAAGACAATGATTGAAAGTTTATGAAAACAGAAATGCATGATGTGTATATTTTTGTGGTTTCCTATTTAAATAAGAAATAGTCAGGCACGTGTAAAGACAGCAATGGAAGACATAATTGATTCCACTTATGTAAATGTGATGTTTTTCTTATATGCTTTCCAAAAAAACTCAAAAGGAAGTCATAAGACTAAAAGTCATTTTGAGGAACTTTTTTTTAATTGGAGTAAAAGCGATCTTTTTCTTTTTTTGAACAAACAGAACACGACTTAAAGAAAAGAAAGAAACCCTGCAGGAGCCAATATTTAACACAAAGGAACTAAAATTAAGAACCAGTAGCTTCTTTACTCAGTGGCTGAGTTCTTGCAGATGTCAATTGGGCTAGGTAGATCAACTAAACATTGGTAAGTCTCTGGATTTCCCCTGGGTCTATTTGGAACCTGCCCAGAGTCACTTAAAAACTTGTCTTGAAAGGGACAATCTGATCTTCAAAGCCTCTGTTGTCAGCGAATATTTGAAAAACTCAAATGCAGAAGACAACCTTTGGTAAACTAAATAAACATGATTATCCTTAAAGGGTGATTCATTCCAATAGAAAAAAATAATTAAAGAAAATGGTAGACAACCCACATGATCTATATACCAAGCAGTGTGTTCCAATTCCAGAGGTTTCTCCTTTGATCATCTCTCAGAGATAAAAATCACTCTTCATATTTTGAAACAAAAGTAAACAGAACTTTGCAATGCAAAAAACCCCCTGTGGAAATAAGGTGAAATAAGACAAGGTCTTCAGACCTGTGAGGAAAATCAATCTGATGGAAAATTGACAAACTTGTCTAACATGAGGCACAAGAGCCAAGGGCTGACCCCAGAGGCCTCCAGAGAGACACCCGTGAAGTTCCCAACAATTCCCTTAATCTGTTCAGCTACACAACAGCATGGCAAAAAGAATCGTCTTTTAAAAAACCAAACATCACTTTAAATTAACATTTTTGCCATTGTGCTTTACATTCTAATTTCTTTCTCTTCCTTCTCTTTTCTATACTAAATTATTAAAATCACCAACTGCTCTACAATCAAAAATATTTCAGAAAGCAGTGATACCAAATTTGGATTGACTAAAGTGAAATCAGACAGAAGGAAAGATATTTTGAACATTTCCATGGTTGGTGCATTAAGGATATGGCAACAAGTAATTAAAATTGACGATTTGGCTTTTTCCCACGAAACCAACGCTAAGCTCAGTGTTTAGCCCCATTACAGCCTAATTCAGACCAGGCATCTGAGTGCAATGAGACACACTAATATATTTATGAACAGACTGATTTTTTTCTACATCTATAACTTGTTCCATTTTCTTATATTTATAAGCTACAGTAAGATGATAAAATAAGTAAAATTAGATTTTAACTTTGAAAGTCAAATTGGAAAGTCAGATGAAAAGACAAAGCAGATTAACTTTCACAGCTAGAGAAAGGAAAAGGTGCTCGATCTTTTTAAAGAACAGATTTCACTAAACATGCCACATAAATGGACCTGCATGTATAGCTAGCCATCAAAATTCTGTCCTGTGTACTTTGCGTTTACCATCATCTATCTATCTACACATGAACACAAATAGAACTCGCAGAGGAAGTAACTGCACTCCATCTGCCTCAACAACTAACACACTTTCCCCCTGTCTTTGTTGCCTTCTGACGGGCAATCTCTGAGCTGGCTGACTCCAGGCCTGCCATTTCCAGGCCTGCCTGTCAACTGCTGGCCACACCTCTCACTTTACTGCATTCTCATAAGCATCTGCCATACCAAGTCCATTCAGTTCAATAGCTGAATTCAACTAACACTTACTGAAATTTCTCTGTGCCAAGCATTGTGCTACGTGTTAGATACAGCAATGGTCCGTCCCCTGAATAAATGCATAGGATAGGGAGTCCCTTAAAGTTCCTTCATGGAAGGGTCCTGTATTCCAGGTAGTACTGAGCAGAATTTTTCTTAAGACAGGTGAACCCTCAGCTAACAATAGGCTTTGTTTAAAAAGAAACACAGGGGGATATTGTTTAATTGGAAATCGATTCATATTTTTTCCAAAACGGTGGTGGTGGTTACAGGCTTAGACATATGAAAGTTTATTTAACTCCCAATGTCCTTGAAATTCCCTACAATGGCAAAGCCAAGTACAAATAAAGGAAATAGCACTGTTGTAAATGTGTGCCATTTCAGATATGAGATTCATATACATTTTTAAAAAAAATCTGTATTAACTTTCAGAATATAGAAAACAAGTATTACCTTGTCTGACCCCATGAGATGAGTTTGTATAAGTTAGGAAACTAGACTCACTGAGGTCAAGCAACTGACTAGCGATCACCTGGTTAGGAAGTGGGGACTGGGGCCCTCCTGACACAAGAACCCATGTACTTCCTTCTACCTGGGACTGTATCAGGATATCTCTGGGTATTACAAGGTATTGTATCAAAGCATTAAATTTTGTTTGAAATTAGAAATAAAATGTTCACCTAGAACTTTCCAGTGTTCCTAGTAAATTTGATTTCTTCCTTGTGACTTCAAAGAGTAACTGTACCTTGGAGAAAGGCAAATTTATCCTGAAACAGTTTCTCTGGCAGTGGATGAGCAGCTGGTTAACCAGACAATAGTAGGTTTACTATTTTACTATTTACTATTACTATGACAATCTTCTAAAATATTCTCTTCAATAATGCAGGTTTGGAAATCAACATACTGATTAATTAGAAAAGAGAGAAAGGAGATGCTGCTAATATAAAAGGAAATGTTTGTAAAGACTGATTCTGTTGGGTTTAGACATGGGTCATCTAAATTATTTGTTTATTTTCCAAATGCAATAGTAAAAAACCAATCTAAGTCAGTTGTTAAAGCATTAGTTGTACAAGGATTACATATTTTATCAAGCATCCTATGCAAGAGAATAGATCTGCAAGAAAATAAGACTTCAGAAGCTTTTATTTCTTTGCTAAGCAACCAATAGTGCCACCAAATGAGTGACACTTATAAAAACTCATTTTAAAATGAAAACATCTGAATTCTAGTCCTGTGCTGAAGATAAATAAACAAAGTCATTTTGACTACAAATTGCTGAGTGTCAGAAGCAAATCTGTTGTGAGAAATGCAGTATCTTCTGCAACTTTTAAGTTTACAATACAGCCTCTATATGAAGACTTACTCTTGCCCCCTCCAGCCAACTCCATCTCACTTATAATACACACAGTTTATTACTGTGCCACGCAATGGTGACATATTACTTTTACTTTGTGAATAGAATATTGCACTTTCCCACATGTAACCAAGCTGCAAGCTTTTGTTAGCTCCCGTGGGAAATCTGTGATGGTGTGAAGTGAACTCCTGTCACCACTCAATGGATTGCAAAAATAGTGTAGCACTTGATAAAGACCTGGATCATATCTTGAAAGACTGCACTGATCAAATCAATATCTTCAACAAGATTTGTTGTAGCCAGCCTTGTTTCAATGTGTGAAGTGGATATGTTTAAGAACATATAGTTGGTTATCCCCTTCCATTGAATTCCTGCTATGTAATCCTTTGGCATGGATTTTTATAAGTATAAAGGCACAAGGTAAGTATACCCAAACACCTATGTTGGCATTCTGTGAGTACTAAACTGACCACAACTGGGTGTTGCTGTGAAAAGAGGGTGTTATTGTGAAAAGATGCTGTGGAATCCAACCGATCTAAATTCAAAGCCAAGCTCTGTTGCTAGACATGTGACCTTGGACAAACTCCCTAACCCTCTGAGCCTTGGTTTCTTTCTGTGCAAAAGAGAGGTAATAATGTGTGCACCATAGGCTCAAGAAGGACCAGACACAGAGCAAACATGCGCTATCTGTTAATTTATTCTCTTTCCTTCCCTAGTAGGCACCATTTTCCTTTTTGCTCCATGATCCATCCACTTCTCATCTCAGTATTAGCCCACTCTTGAGTACAGCTGTATGTTTATAGGTGCTTGTGCATATGTGTGGATTTATGTCTTTCCTACATACCATTGAATATTGAGCTCAACAGTAATTTTTCCTGCACTACATTTAAGGAATTTCTAAATAACTTCCCTTTTTATTGTATTTAATATAGGTCATTTAAAATTATTTAATAGCTATTTTTATTTCCAATTGGTATAATCAATAAAAAAATATTCTTTTTGAAATGGGATTCCTGACCCCCAAATGTGTAAAAGGAACTTGTAATTACAAAGAAAAGTCTAAATAAGTTCCATTTACTTGAAGCTTATCTAACAATATGTTGAAAAGGTTAAGTATATGAAAAAAATAAAGTGTCCTTTAGAAATTCACTAATATATTAAAACAAAAAATTCTAAATAGAAAAAATTTAAAGAAAAATCCTAAGAAGGGACCTTAAAGCACAAAAAGAGAGCAAAATATTTCTGAGGGCCACCCTCCCCCTTTGCATATGAATTTTGCCCTCAGATTATACCAGGAAGAACAAGGGCAGGCAGAGAACTTTTGCTAGAAGGAGTCCTGGTGTTTATCATCATATTGGTAATATGACTCTAGAACATGTCTGCAGTTCTTGAGCCAGAATGTTAGAATACAACCATTTCTGAAAACAGGAAAGAAACCCCTCAGCCATGTTGGAAAAGCTAGTGACAAAACTCAGAGAGTGTGCCCAGAGCCCTTACCCTGATACACTGCTAGGCTTCGCCCTTCAGCAAGCCGGCACCAGGAGCTGCATCAGAGAGACCCTTCACGGAGAGATTTTTGTTTATTAAGGTATATTTTTATCCTCATGGCAGAAGAGTATTTTGAAATATTAATCAGTGTATTTTATGCCCATACAAGCAGTTGGGCCACCTCAGCATCATTGCTTTAAGGGAAGGATGCTACAGAGGGCGAAAACCAAAACTGTGTACCTGGCTTCTGGCATCCCAAAGCCTGGGCCCCTGAGTGTCCTTAGAAGAGGAAGTGACAAAAAGAGAGCTGTGGATTCGAGTGGGAAAATGTAGAAGTGTATTCCTCTCCACCTTCAACTCTTCAGACTAGAAAAGTTTCCTAGGCTAGAGAAGATGAAAGAGAGACAGGGAGGAATCCATCGGAATGCAGATGGTGATGCTCATGGAGAGAAGAGCCAGCCAGTCAGCCCTGTCCCTGAGCTGAGCCCTGTGGAGGTGGGAACCCAAAGTGCTTTCCAAAACCTGAGGCCAGGCAGCAGCTGTGCCCTTTCCTCCAGGGGTGAAATGGCTGTACAGTAAATCTAAGTAGACAGGGCAGGATCTACAATAGTCTTGCAGAGATTTTCATGTCTTAGCATGGCACATGGCATAAAAAGAGCAAAACAATAACTCTGAGGCAAGCGTGACACCAAGAAGCGAGAGACAGATTTGACCTCAAAGGTCCAGGTGAATAGGAGCAAAGGACTAAAGATAAAGGCATAGGTGACAGACTCCATCATAGAACCCCAGTGGCAGACATGCCAAAGACCAGAGTGTTTGCACCCTGCCCTTCTGTGCTCCCTATAGATCCCACATGTACCATCCCAGAGAGAAAGGCAAGGCAGAACTTTAGATCAATGGAGGGCCATTTTCCTCCACCTCAGCACAGCTGGGGCTTTACATAAAATGAACTTTAAAGCAAAGAAAAAAAGAAATGAACAAACAAATAACCCATGGACACAATCGATAATTTAATGTTTATTTGGGGACGAGTGGGTTAGGGAGGGGAGAAAGGGGAGGGGGTGGGAGAGGAGGTGGGGGAATCTAAATATAAGGTGATGGAAAGAGAAGTCACATTAGGTGGTGAACTTAATATACAACAAGCTGACAATGCACTGTAGAATTGTATGCCTGAAACCTATGTAATCCTTGCTAACAGATGTCACCCCAATAAGTCTAACAATAAAAATGAATTAAAAAAAAATGAACCAGAATTAAAGAAAAATAAACTATTACCACTCTTGCACACCTGATTGTTGATGTGCAGTCTTATCAAAGTCTAATAAAAAGTCCAGGGAAGAAACTATAATAGATTGCCTGAGAGAGATTAGCAGGTAGGAGAAGGAATAGCTGGATGGGGCAAGAATGTCTCCTCTGGTCAGAAGTGTATCCTCCTCACTCTCTTCCCGAGTCTCATTTACAGTTCTGTTTCAGTTTTGAAGTTGAGAGAAAAGAAGGCATGTCAGAGGGAACTGGGGCCTTTAATACTGTGCACGGCAGTGAGTTCTTGAAGGGAGTAACTCTGCCGAGGTGTTTAAAAATGAAGTGCAGTTCTCAGCTCTCAGTGGCTCACATTCAGGAACTTCAGTAAGCTCACACTCCTTTCACATTTGTTCCTTACACCTGAGGGTGAAGTTCTGTTTTTTTTCCCCACCCGTTCAAATGCAGTGTTTGGAGATGGGCGCAAGGTTTTCTTTCCAAAGCAGTAGCAGTGGAGAATGAAGCCCGAGGCACACCAGGGCTTTCTGGCCGGGTCCCAAGCAATGTCAGGTTCCCAGAAGGCATCCTGCAAGGAACTGTAGACTGAGACCCTCCAACTGGTGCCAGAAAGAGCCCGAGTCCAAAGAGGAGGCTTTGCTCATTCCAACACTGAACAGCTGAGCTGAAAAGACTCCATGTTACTAAGTCACAATAAAGCAGACTTTGTTTTACAGTATTGCAGGGGTGCTGGTCACTAATTCTGAAAGCAGCTGACAGAGGAGCCATCTATATCCCAGGAAGGATATAGGACTGACTGAATTTGAAGCAAAATCCTTGGGATGGCAAAACAAATACGTTAAGGGTTGGCCAAGGGCAAGCCAATAAATAATAAAAGACACTCTCTGGTATGGCTGCCAGAGGTTAAGATTGATTTCTTTGCATGTGTTATGAGAGAATTTGCATGTAATGCACTTCATAGTTTTGCTTCTGACCACACCATTTCTGGCTTACAGAGGAATACTCTGATACCAGATACACATTGCCAGGCCTGGCAGGTAAGGGAAATGTATTCCTTCGGGACAGCCTCCCTATCATTTGTGGTCACTATGAGGTCACTTGTATTATCTGGGGATTATTTTGAGAGTAGAGAAAGGAAGGTGACAAGAGCAACTCCTAGAGTCTGCAGGGTCCTCGTACACCTGAAAGCAGAGCCTTAGAAGGTACAGATCTACCTGGTAATGTTTCAGGGACACCTGAAAGGTTCCTTTTGCTTGCTTCTTCCAATTGCTCCCAGATGCTCAAATGTCTTTTTAAAGAAATACAATATTCTTTCCACTGTTAGACAGAAAAAATTTCATAGGAAGGTGTAAATGACTAATATGAGATTCTTTGCTAAGGATGGGTTTTGATAATGGAAAAATTGGGAGCATGGAGATATTCTTGATAGCTACAGTAGTGCCTTGGGGAACACAAGAGATGCTGTGTTGGGGAGAATGATGAAATATGGGAAGGGAGAGGTTGCCAAGAGTTGATCACCTCATAATTTTCCACAGGGCCACTCTTATCCCAAAGTAAAGAAATGGCTTTGCTGAGCCATATGGAGGTATCATTTAGAATAACCTACCAGTTGAGAGATCTAATATGCTCCACACTATTAACAACAATGTAAGTAGAACTCTCACCAAAACACCCTAAAAACACTGGCCTTCTCTAGCTCTGGCTTTCCGGGTTATTCAGCCTTTGAGTAAACCACAGTTCCACTATCTGTCCAGCAGAGCTCATGGTTGAGTCTGGAGGACAATGGTAGGATAGCATGAGGATGCCCTTGGACCTTTTACAAATGAGGGATCCAAAGTATTCCTGATTTTAAAAAAATCTTTTCATCATCATAAATATCTCAATTCTCCCTAAGCTAAGTTATGAATGTATTAATAACATGACCTTGATAAAAGTACTAAAAGCACTTTCCTGGATCAAAACAAGCTACTTTTCAAGTTAATATGGAAAAATAACCAAAATAACCTGGGAAATTTCTGGAAAACGATTGGCTAGAAGGTGTTAGAGACCAGCTCTAGTAGATATTAGAACATAATGAAACGCCTTAGTATTAATAGTGTGTTGCTGCCACCTAAAAAGACAGACTTTTGGAACAAAATAGAAATTATAAGAGAAGAATAAAATAGATATAGAATTTGGTATATGCTAAAGATGGACTTTTTATATAGGATGGTGAGACAACTGAATGTCATGTGCTAAAGGATAAAATTTAAAAGATCCACACTTTCACTATACACCATGACTAATGAGTTAAATGTGAAAATTGAAACCACAGAAGTACTAAAAGAAAACCTGGGAGAATTCTTTTATAATCTTGGTATGGGAAAGGTCTTTCTAACTATGACTGAAAAATTCAGAATCCATAAAGAAAAAGATGGATAAATTCAACAACATATAAAAAATATTTTTCATGCAAAAGTAGAATGAAGAAAGTCAAAAGGAAAAAATAACTTCAACTCATATATTGACTAAGTGCTAATTTCTCTATATAAAGATCTCCTAAAAAAGAAAAAAAAAGGCTAAAATCCAAAGTAGAAAAATGAATAATGTAAGCAAACAGATCAAAGAAAAAGGAACTCAAATGCCAAATATATATCAAGATGACAAGTGTCACTTATTACAAGATAAAAGCAAATTAAAACTATACAGAGAAACCATTTTTTGTGTCCCCATGAGACTGATAACAATCCAAGAGTCAGACAACACTTTCTATCAGTGAGACAGGGAAAGTGGGGCTCATGTTCATTGCTAGTCACAGTGCAAAACGCCGAACTCAGGCGGTAGGTAATTTGACAGTCCCCTTCAAAATAACGGGGCATCTGCTAGACTTCCACTGTCAGCCATGTCAGAGTAAGAAAAACTAAATGTACTTTCATCTTAAATAACAACAACAAAAAGGAGGAAATATTTGAATAAAAAAAATTTTAGGCACTGGACAATACACAGCACATGACAGTTGTGAGGGTTAATTTTCAGTGTAAACCTGACTAGAACAAGGGGTGCCCAGATATTTGGAGAACATCATGGAGGTGACTGTGAGGGTATTCCTGAATGTGATTAACATTTGAATCAGTTGAGGGAATAAAGCAGATTGCTCTCCCTAGTGTGGGTGGGCCTCATCCAGTCAATTGCACTCCTGAACAGAACAAAAAGCCTTCCATGAATAAGAGGGAACTCCTCTTTCTTGACTGCCTTCCAGGTGGGACGTAAAAAAAAAATAAAATAAGTAAAATGTTTTTTTCTGTTTTCAGACTGGACTGAAATCTTGGCTCTTCCTAGATCTCCAGCTTGCTGGCCTTCAGGCTGGAATCACACCATCTGCTCTCCTGGGTCTCCTCCAGCTTGCCCACTGCAGATCATGAGACTTGTTAGCCTCCATAATCATGCATGCCAATTCCTCGTCATACATCTCTGTTTGTGTATGTATCTCCTATTGGTTCTATTTCTCTGGAGAACCCTAAGGTGAGCCTAGCCGAGGGTTGCCACAGTCTGCTTCACGGAGAGAGTCCCTAGGTTACAGCCCAAAGAGAGGTATCCCAAAGAGCCTGCAGCCTTGTTGAGGAGAGAGTTCAGAATTCAGAGAGGCCAACGAGGCCAGACTTCACAGGATAAACTGCTAGAGAGGTAAGAGCTCTCAGAGAGAAGAGCTTGGAGATTGCAATGTCTCCCTTGAGTCCTCGCTTATGGACTCCCTTGATCCATGAGTTGGTGTCAGTTCTAGGTGCCTCTCATGGTGAAAGCATCTTTCCAGATAATGATTCTTGATTTAAAAAACCCATTTTTCCACATAACAGAATCTCCGAGCCCAAACGCACTATTCATTTGGTGCATACTCTGAGAAACAATGATCTTGAGGAAACTTGGCTGTGTTGGACTCTATGGAAGACGTGTTTGTTTCCAGCATGATGTCTTTCTAAGAGATTTTCAGAGGCTGTTTCGTCCACCTACTATTTTCACCTGGGGTAGACTTCATTTCTGTGCAAAAGGCAAATTAAATAAAATGGCAAAAGTGCTAAATTTTAAATCAGGACATCTGTTGTAGGGTTTAGTCTGTCACATGACCTCTCTGGGCTTGGTCTCATCTTTATAAAAGAAAGTGTTTCCGTTTTATTATCTCTAAAGCCTCTTGAGTTCTAGAACTCTATGAAAATTTCTGATAATACAGCACAGTCTAAAGAATTTACAACACTCTAAGATAAAGCATAATTGTACTAGTTCCAAAATATATAGTTATGCTACTTAAATTTACAATGAGATTTAATTAATTCTCCTTTCCCACTCTCAAAAGCCCCAGTGGAATAATTGTCTTGGCAAGTCGTGCAACACTTTGGTGCCCTGATTGGACACTCTGGATTCCAATTTGCTCTCCAAGCAGCAGGAAAAGAAATCCTTGGAAAGCAGCAGTGCTTTATTCACTACAGAAAAGGACAATGTGCCATCATGTTCTGCTTAATGCTGGAGATAGATTCTGAGACAGTGTCATTAGGCAATTTTGTCATAGTGCGAACATCACTGCGTACACTAACACAAACCTGGATGATATACCTATGAATGTAATTGTATATGGTATACTTTTATACATTTGGCAGTGTAGTAGGTTTGTTTACACCAGCATCACTACAAACACGTGAGTAATGCATTGTGCTATGACGTTAGGACTGCTATGATGTCCCCAGTCGTAGGAATTTTTCAGCTCCATTATAATGTTATGGGACCACCATCACACACACAGTCCACTGCTGACCGAAACGCTGTGATGTGGTACGTGACTGTGGTTGCCACAGGAGCACCACCTCCATCCTCCTCTCCACAGCCTCAGAAAAGCCCTCCCAGGAGAGCTGTGGCACCAGGTGCCAGCTAAGCGCCATGGGCAGGATTTAGACCAATGGGTATTTTTTTCTTTGGCTGCTTTAAACAGGTGGAAGCATCTGAAGCAAATGTTATGAAATGGACTTTTTCATATAGCCTTGTTGAAATAACCAAAGCCCCTAGGCCCCCCCAGCCACCAGGGAATGTCTGACTTAACCACAGTTTTACTCATCTCTCAGCTGAAGCTGACCTTCAAACATAAACCTGAGTAGTTGGGGGCACCGGGTGGATTTGTGACCCTCCCTGGAGGCAGTTGGCTCCAAACCCCAGGAATGTGTTATATGAAAAAAGTAAATGCCTTTTTTTTAACCATCTGTGAATGAAAAACATTCTTCATAAGTTTAACTGTTTCAAATTGCCATATGTCACACACACACACACGCACGCACACACGCCTGTTTTGGCGCTGAGACCAAGTTGGTCCTATAGACTTTAGATTCCCTCTTCCAACCGTCTGCTTTTTCTTTCAAGGAGGCTATAGGTAAAAAGCTTCCAGGTTTGGACCCACCCAGAAATAGAGCAATTTTAATCTCAGTGGGGGTGCTGTGGCTGACTTTTCTGGAATTTCAACCATCTGCTGCAATATTCCCCTCCACCCTTCAACCATTCACTTAAACTGCCCCCATGCTGTCACAGAATCATAAACATCTGAGGCCCCAAACCATGGCAAAACAGGGCTACAACACTATGTAGTTTCATTTTATGAAAGGGGTGGATGGGTGGAGAGAAAGGGGAGAAGGGGGAAACTAAAAAATACTTATGAATTCAACTATCTCATTAACTCTGAATAAGACAACTAATTGGCCTCTCTCAAAGACTCCTGGCTGGTTGTTTGCCTGAATTAGTTTTTCTGGAAAACCTAACAAACCAGAGCTTTTATTATTGTCTGAAGTTCATCTCTTAAAGCTGCTAGAAAATGAAGGCAAAATCCCTAACAGTGCCCACCACAGGACCTGTTTTAAACAGTCTGATCCTACCAGGTCACTAAGGAATTGTCAGTGAGCAAGGTACTAACCCATGGAAGCCATTATTTTCTAAATCTAAAAGGAAGCGCTCTTATGAAGGGCCTTTTTCATTGGCTTACAGGTATTGCCAAATAAATCTTTTTTATAGTGAGCAGTGGGTACTGTTGTTTGCCAACCCAGATCAAACCCCTTCCTGACTTGCTTGCACAAATATTTCTTTGCCCTAGAGGGTTGAGAGTGATTCCATTCCCCCTGGACAGGGTGTTCCTTTCATTATGATCACATGTCCCAATTCTAGACAAAGAGATGTCAGACAGTTGGGACTTCTGGGACAAGCTGTTTTGAAAGACATAAAGCTAATGTTCATTAATGTCTGGTTCTCCTCTACTTCCAGACACAAGGCAAATGGTGCCTCCCTCCACCAAATGAAGTGAGGTGGGGCCGTGCAGAGTTCTGGCCAGTAAAATGTAAGCGGTCGTTTCATGTTTCACTTCAGGCCAAAAGACTGAACAGTAGGCGCTAGGCTTTCCAGTCTCCTCTCCCCTTGACACCACAAAATCTGAAGTTTTTTTAAGGTGAGAGCCTCAGTCAGCCTAGGTCCTTAAGGTGAGCCAGCAAAACTGTGCGGGACACGGAACATGAGCAAGCCATGTCCTTTGCTGTTCTAAGTCAGTCAGATTTGGAGTTTTGTTCGTTACTACAGTACAATCTATTCAATCACGACCATAGAGCTTTTCTGTATATCTGAGAACAGGCCTACTATGCGAGAAGAGGAAGCCCTCCTTCTTGCCCCGGGGGTGATGATGTGAGGATATGACGCTTGGGCTAATTGTGACCGTAAGTGGATAGACCGTGCGTCAGCTCTAGTCGGAGGAGCCCACATAAGAAAATATATAGAAACTAGGCCCCTGATAATATCATTAAACCAAAAAATTAAATCTGGAAGAGTCTGTCACCAGACTTCTTATGTGATGCAATAAACATGTCATTGTCATGCCACTTTCGGTTTAGGTTTGCTCTTATTTGCAGCCAAAAGCATCCTGACTGATACACTGCAGAAGGGGGTATCTGCCTTTTCCTTCTCTCTGTGTCTTTCATTGTCTCCACCCATCCATGACACAAAAAACAATATAACACGTTTCTGGCCAACCATGGGGAACAATGCAAAATAAAAGTTTTAACTAAAGCCATAAACCGATTTCCTGGAACCTGGGCTCCACCAAATCCCCCATGATCAGAGGTGCTGCCCTCAGTACTGACCTCCCCCCGGGGGCCACACTGTCTCTTTTCAGGTACTGCTGGAATGCTAGGGGTCACCTGAGCTAGACGGCCTCTTTTTTCTTTCTCTCTCTCTTCTTTTTTTTTTTTTTTTTGCTACCTTCAGCTTTTTAATTTAGTCCTTCTACAAATGTGTTTCCTGCACTTAAGTTCCACACAGGGCACTGCAGTGACCACAGGGAATGACGCAGCAGTCACTGCCCCTGAAGAAGGGACGGGACAGTTGAGTGGAAGGCGACACAGACAAATCAACCGTCCACGTGAGCACAGGGCCTGCCACTGACCTGCAGATCCCCTGCAGGTTCTCATCACGTTCTCTTTGGTCACCACTCTCCCACCACATCTGTGCCCAATGCGGGTCACTCATTGTCGGCAGGCTGTGCCTGTCCCACATGCTCCAAACCTTCACAGCCAAGGCCTGAAAGTGACTTTGCTGTGAGGTCCAGACTGATGCCCAGAGGTGGGTTAGAGCCTTTCTTTAACTTTCCACTTGCCACCCTGGGGCCCTGCTTTGCCCTCTGTAACCAGTGACTGCTTTAGGACAGTCCCTTACCTGTAAAGTGGCTTCTTAAGCATCCATTAGAGAAATGGAAGGCGACTTCAGCTCCATTCCCTGATGCCTGGCTCTGGGAGCAGAGATCCCTTCAAAGCTTGAAATGGAATGAATCCATCCAGAAACAGATGTTTCAATGGCATTTTGGGTACAAGATATTTCTTAGGGAATAGTGGCTGTGAATGGAAGGCAGAGAAGGCAGGATTAGGCAGAGGAAGAAGTGAAACTATGATGTCAGACCAACCATTCTCAGCTGACCTGTTATGGTCCTTCATACTGCTCTGCCCAGGTCAGTCACATGATGAGAGCTGCCATGGGAGAAGCATGACCTCAAGTGAAGCACCCTGTGCAGGCTGTGACAAAGCTGACAGTTGGAGCTGTGTGTCTCCTGTGCTTCTCACATTTGGTAGCAACTTTTTGCCAAATGGGGTCTGGAAGGCACATTTCACTTTCCACTACAGTCCACCTTTCGGGCTGCTTAGATCCACTTCTCCATCTATGTTCAGGGGGCAGTTCCTCCAGGACTCCCATGGGCTTCTTTTAGAAAGGAGAAATCAGTGGACAATTGCTCGATCCCAGAGAGATCATGTCCATCTTATGATGGATTGTGTCTGGGCCCACCCAACTTTCTGATGTGGTGGGTCTGACAGGACCCAAACCCTCATGGGCATTGCAGGCTACCTGGTTATTAAATGACCTGTGCTTAAGGTGACCTAAGTATGCACGGGAATGAGGGGTTTCCCATGATGAGGGCTTTCAGTGCTAACACTGAAAAGCTGGGGAAGTCTTGGGCAAACTGAAATGTGTCAGTCATCCTATTCACGGTCAGGTATTCTGACTCTGAAAGGCTCCTATCAATATGGTAGGAGTTATATTTCAAAAGGTACATAATTCTCCACTAAAGATAACATGGCTTTGCTCCAGAGCTCCAGAGGCTTGCATTGTTCTTCCACTGGGGTTTGCCATAAATTCTTTGAAGGCATCCACCCAAATGTTCTTATTCCATGTGTCAAGGTCCCAGGATTCTCAGTCAGGGCCCTGACTTTGAGTTAACAGACCTGTCTTGGTTGGTTGAGCCACTCTGACTTGAAGTCTTGGGCCTGGTCCTTGGCTTGCTATGCTCTCCAACTAGAGAAGATGAGAGCTTCATTGCATGTGAGCAAAGAGGCATCCATCCCTGGCTTTCAGTTGCCTGTTAACTCACTTTAGCTGTTCATGATCTTTCTTTGAACTCTCAATAGCACTTAGCAATAGCCATGTAGTCCCATAATCTTTGGGTCTACATCTTCAGAAGTTTCAGGTGCCTTACATATTGTTTTGACTAGTGTGACGAGGGACCCAAAATAACCTGAAATTATCTTTCTCTGTTGTGAGGATTGTGCACTCATAATTGGTTCCTCGGGTTCAAAGAGTTAACGTAAGTTTTTATCTGGAAGTTTTCAGAAGGCTGTGCAGAAGTAACATTCTGAGTTGTGGCAGATGACTGGCTCTCCCCCCCATGAAAACACACCTGCCTACACCATGCTGAGTGTTCAGTAGTTTTTGACCCAAAATGGCATGATCTCCATGCCGCACCCCCCCCCCCCGCCCCCATTCACTTGATCTTGCCCTGAGCAGTTTTTTTGTGTTTGTTTCCCCAGATGAAAAAAGTCCTCAAAGGGAAACATTTTGCCCATGTGGAAGAGGTGAAACTAAAAATGGCAGAAGCACTAAAAGGCATCAAAATCGATGAGTTCAAAACTGTTTTGCACCGTGGGAAAAGCTTCTTGATAGGTGTATCGCATCAAAGGGAGAGTACTTTGAAGGTGACTGAAGTTTAAATAAGTAAGAATAAATACACAAACGTTTGGCTCACCTGGCGAAATGCTCTCGAAAGATGTTTTCTGTAGAGTCTACAGCAGGCTGCCCTGGAAGAACGTGACCAGTCTAACGGTCTCTGCAGCGGAGGCTGGTGCTGAAGGATCTGCCAGCTGGAGGCTGGCGGCTAATTGCACGCCTTGTTGCCAGACCGGAAGTGCGCGTCCTGCGGGATCCACACTGCGCATGCCCACGCCCACCACCGAGCTCTCCTCAGGGAACTCAAGAGCCTGCCTGAGACCAGACCTAACGTGGGCACAGGTCGAGCCACCTGAGAGTCCTGGTTCGGGGAGTCTATTACACAAACTGAGCCCTGCGTCCTCCCCATGTAGAAGGAGGGGGAGATGGTGGGAATGAGCGAAGACTAATTGTGAGGATATTAGGAAGTAAAAAGAAAACAAGCGCCACAATAATCTGAGGAAAAGAAAACAAAGCTTGTCCCTCTTCAGATACCTCCTTTTATTGTCTTGTCTTCTCCACCTTTTCCAGTCCAGGACCCAGAAGAAAAGCATCTGGGGTAGGAATTTCCCGGGGGGAAAAAATCAGACGTGTGTATGGACCTTCCTTTAAGATTTCTGCTAGAAATGTCTATAATCAAATGGAAATCCAAACAGGAAAAGAGAAATCTTTTATCTTCTTCCATAGATGCCAGTCTTAGAAATCTCACCACTAGCCCCACTTCCCATCCCCTCCCCAACAACCATCCGTGCCCGCCCCACACCGACGACCTGCCCAGGACTGACCAAGCATTAGCCCTTGGGTGTGACCAGCCATGAGAACGCAGTGAGACCACTTTGTATGGGCCTACAACACTGCATGTTTAAAAAGTTAAGAGCAATTTAAAGTACAAGTATTACTCTGCAAATGCTCCCTAATTAATAAATGTTCTACATTTTTATGTGGAAATGTTTAATATTTAATTTTTCAATAATTTTATCATTTATAATTTATTAAATTTATTTTGTGGCTTGTATTTATTAAAAATTGATATACTTCCTATTTCTTTTACTCCAATGTTACATTATTTTTATGGGAAATAAAAAAAAAATTGATGCTTTTAAGTCATAGGACCTTTTTTTCCTAAAGCTCAATTGCAACATATTAAGGCTCCAATATCCTAAGCCTCTCTTACATCTCTCCCAATGTTTTCTCAATGGTTATTGCATGTGTGTAGGTCAGGGGATCAGCAAGTCTTTAGAAGTGGAGTAAGACGTTCAGCTTTTTTCTCTCACGAGCTGGCAGTAGAGGTTATTGCAGCGCTAAATTTCATGGTCTAGGAATGATACAAACTTAGAGCTGCAATGGTCTACATGCCCTTAAAAATTCAGACCTTGCATCAAGATGGTTGAGTCTAGGATTGCTGGTTCTCGGAGATTGACCTCTCACGTGTGGTAAATTTCCAGTCAGGTGATATAAAAGGAGGGAGGGGCTGGCAGAGAACACTAGAAGTGGAGTTGGTGGTAAATGCCTCAACCATTCAAATGCAAATGTTTTCAAAGAAACAGAACGTGTCTGATGTCTGTGATCTGGATTCTGCGAGTCTGCAGCCTCTGTAAAGGAGCCCTTAAGACTTAAATTGAAGTCCGCACGTGGGGCCATATGTCCTCCAAGATGGAGGGAATGCTATTATTAAACTCTTTCCATGCTGTGCATTTTAGGCAGTTTGAGTTGTGATTAAGGTCAGGAGACCACATTTGTGTCAAGTGGACTGGGATACTAGGACATATCTGAATGCATCAGCAGGACCTGTTCATTCAGTGCACATGTGTTTATTGAGCATTTACTATGGGAACTGTCCAAAAGGTCAGATAAGAGAGAGGTGCAAGGGGTGAGAAGGGCATTTCAATGAGAACTGGTAGCATAAACAGAGGTGAAGCTTGGTCCTTGATAGTCCGTCACCAAAATTCTATGAACAAAAACCCATGAAACAGGGCTGTGAACTGCTTAAAAATATGATATAAAATCATTAATGTCAAAATCTACCACTCATCGCATTTGACATTTCTTTATGACAACTCGTGAACATGTGTTCTCATCCTTGTTAGAAATGAGAGCAGAGTCCACATCTGTTTTCTTTTTCTTTCCTGGCATCTAGCACATTTGCTCAAAGTCACTCCCATAAAGATAGGCCAAATGCATTAATGTTTATACTCAGAAAATCTCTAGCTTGCAAGCCACAAGAAGATAGGTTGGATGTATTTTACATCAACTTGTCTGTCTTCCAAGGAGCCTAGAATAGTGCTTTGCACTTAATGGTTCTGAATGCATGCTGATTCAGTTGAAGAGAAACCTGTGATACCTTATTTTTATTCTCATCTAGGCCTCCCCCGGTGCCATCTCCCATCCTGACAATACTGAGTTGCACCTCCTTTGGTGCCAGACACAGTTCGCTCCTGTAATGTAGCTGCTGAGTGTCTGTAGCATTTTGATATAATGCATTAAAACATTTCCTCAGCCAAATGTTTTACACAACATAAAATATTTTCCTATGCTAATGTTTCTTTTATTGAGGTTTTTACAAAAAAAATTTTATCACACATTCTACAGATATTCAGCAACACTTACTCAACAGAAACACAAAATAAAATTACAGAAACACCAAATACAGACATTTTTCAAATTAGCTAAAAAGAACTGTTGGTGAGGAATAAACTCCATGAGGTAAATGGCAGCTCATTCCTTGCCCAATGGTCTCTTCCATCAAACGTCACATTAGTGGGGCACGTTACAGGTGGGTCAGCTTTACTGTCCTTTTGGCTGCTGACTCAGCAATCAAGATGGAGAGACTGAGCATTCCAAGTTCAAGTTCATAAGAGAGGGCTTATATTGTAGATCCAGGGGTCCCAAAGCAGACAGATGCTACACACTGCACAGCCCCAAATGTGCAGTGTGTAGCATCTGTCTGCTTTGGGTGCTCTGGAGGACATGTAGACTCAGCAAAAGCTACTGAGTTGAGAGACACTCCCCTCCAGAAGAAAGTGGACATGTCCTCACCCTGGGGAAGGACCATCACCTGAGGAAGGGTGACATGGAGATGTCAGAAAAGATGTCTGGGCATGGAGGTGAGAAGGTGAGAAGGAGGCAGTGTAGGGAGGATGTCAGGCAGAAAACCAGTGATGGGAGGTCATGTGGGGGCACCTCTGTTCTGGGAAGTGAGACCACAGCTGTGTACAATACTCAGGGAACAACTTAGAGTGACCATGCAAAGCTCAATTCTTTATACTTCTAGTTGCAACTCATAATGACACCAGTTTGTTTCCCTTGTGAGTCAGAGGCAAAGGGCCAAGTAGCCTAGACCCTGGCTGACAGGGTGAATAGCACTTAGTCATATAAGCATCATATTGGTCTTTGAAAGTATGATGTACTTTCACTCCTACTCAACAGATGAGGTGACTAAGGACTAGAAAGTTTAAGTAGCTAGCAAAATATTGCACTTCATAGAGAGGTAAAGACCCAGGACTGGAATTCAGGTCCTCTGACCACTCAGCCACTGGTTTACTCCCTTGTTTCCTTTACACCTCTGTTCAGATTTCGCCCTCTCAGTGAAGGCTTTCCTGATCACTTATAAGTAGAAATCCTCACTCCAAATCAACACCTTTCATCCCCTTTCCCTGCCCTACACTTACATCATTAGAAATATGAAATATTTGTCTGCTTATTCATTGATCTTTCCCCTTCCCCCATTAAAATGTAAGCTTGAGGAGAGCAGGATCTGTCTGTTACATTCACTGCTGTATCCTCCAAACCTAGAACTGTGCCTGGTATATCACCGTTGTCTAAGCTTATTTGTTACGTGTGGACCAGGACTTCTAAATTATCTGGGGATCTTGTTCAAATGCAGATTTTGATGCCTGGGTAGGACCTGTGAAGCTGATCTTGCTGCTCTGGGGACCACTCACCAGGACATGTGGTCCTCTTGTAGCTCTGATTTGGTGATGGGTAGAATTGACCTTCGAAGAGGGTGAGGCAGGGCCAGAGTGGAGGGGAATAGCTGAAAAGAATCTCTTATAGGTAATTTTCTATCCTCAGTAATTCCCCTTGGATCTCACGTGCATTTTGAACATGTGGTATTTCTAAATTGTACTTAGGAACTTGTATCCCACAGCACTCAGACCCACCAAGCGTGGAGCAGCACTGCAGTGGAAAACCTGGTTCAATTCCTAAGCATACCTTCAAACAGGAAAGCCTCAAAGGCTGCAGCTAAAAGAATCAACTCTTTCACACAGGGATTTTCTTTAGGATCTGTTTGGCAAACACGTATGTTTCTTACTTTGAGGCAGGCCATGTCAGCAGTTTAATTTAAGACATCAAATGAGAAACAATCTGTCTGGTATAACCTTTTGCTGGTGAAATGAACAGCTTCAGAGTCAGTTCCCAGAGAACATTCTCATTATCTTGGTCTCCGTGACATGGGACACATTGTCTCTTTTCTTGACTTGACCTTAACACATCACTGATGCAAAACATATTTCTAGTTTGAAAAATAGTCATCTAGAAAATAAAACCATTTCATCATCTCAGCCACAGTTCTGAGCCACAGCACTGTTGAAAATGCGTTTTACTTGTTTGATTTGTACCACTTACTGGATCTGGCCTCTTAAAGAATTAGGGGAATATATGTAAGCAGAGAGGTACCCTGCAAAAATGGATTCTTTCCATTCAAAACATGAAGTCAAGAGCTAGGAGCGATGGGAAGATGGATTCTTTGATTTTGGTCACAATATGTTCTTGGAAACTGAGAGATAAAGTGAGTTTTGTTTATAAGTAAAGACTCATGATCAGATTACATATATATACACACACACATATACATATATACACACACACACATAAAATTTCCCTATCTCTTTAAAATAGCAAAAGTATGATCCATATCATAGAGTTTCAGTGGAACAGGAGAAGGAAAATTAGGGACTGTTCAATTTAATGAGACATTTTCAAAGATGAGGAAACTATGGCCTGGAGAGGGAGACTTGCTCAAAAATATATAGCTATAGTTGGAAGAGATAGGACTAGGATCCAAGTGTCCTGTTTGCAGGCTAATGTCCTTTCTACTTCACCTACTTTCTTCCCTGATAAAAGTCCTATACAATGGATGTATTAATACTTGTATTTATTGGTACCTTACTTATATGAGGGGCTCATTGCACTCGTATCACTTAGGATTGGCGTCAACCACTGCTAACAGTGGCTAGAATAAGATAAATGTGTATGCCTAGTGGTGGGCAGAGCTGGTGTAGCGGTGCTGCAGAAACTCGGGACTCACGCTTCTTTTAACTTGTTGCTTTATTTTTCTATTGTTAATTCATGACTCAAGATGGCTGTTGACATTCCAACCATTGTGTCCACACCACATGCTGGCAGATGAGAATAAAGATAGAGGGGAAAGGGACTTTTCTTCTGCTGTCTGTCTCTCTTTTAAGGAGACGCCCATAGATTTCCTCCTAACAACTTATGCTTATAGCTCACTGGCCAGAACTTACATTGACATAGGGGAGACTGAGAAATGTGCATTGCGACTCTACATCACACGGGGCTTTATTCCTGAGGAAGAAAGAAAATGTGAGTATTGGGAGGCAGTGAGCTGTCTGACATTGCACGAGATGGTTATGCAGCACTGAACGTCTAAACGTGTCCTCGTAAAACAAACACATTCTTAGGAGTTAGGGTTCCGGTGTTGGTAAAGCAGCATGAATTGGACTCCCACAGATGATAATGAAACTCTGGGAAATACCCCTCTTGAAGTCACTTTGGAACAACCAAAAGTGGGCCACCATTAAAATAATTCAACCAATTAAAGAAGGAAACCATCTCCTTGGGCAAGATCTACTTTTATATGGCTTTTCCCTTGAGGTCACTCCCCAGTCCACATACCAGGGAAGGTTAGACCCTGAGCAGGAAGTTGCTGTCTATAGACTTGGAGTGTCAGAGAACAGTCAGAGAGAGGGGAACCTGAGTGGGGAAATCCTGGAAACGAACGGGGCCCATCAGAATCTGCATATAATTCTGCCAGTCTTTGACTGACTCGTGTTCTGTGCACATGTGGAGAAGACTGTAAAGAGCACAATGAAAGCAACAGCTGGAAGGCTGAGAAGAGTAACCAGTTATTTCAGCTCTGTCAACACGGGCACGGAAGAGTTGGGAGTTTAAGTCTCTCCAAGTGAGAAGAAACTTGGCTATTATGTTCTCAAATATTTTTCGCCCCCATTCTTTTCTTCCTTTGTCTGGGATTTCAATTGCACGTGTATTAGGCCCCTTTTTTCTCCTACAGGCTCCAGAGGCTTTGTTCTGCCTCCCCCAACCCCAGCTTCTTTTCTCTCCATTCTTCAGATGAGATCATTTCTCTTGCTATATATTCACACCCACTGACGCTTCTGCCAACTCACATTTGCTCTTAAACCCATATTCAATGAATTTTCTATTTCAGCGATTACACTTTTCAGTTCTAGAATTTCCATTTTTTAAATATAGTTTCCATTTCTTTGCTGAGATTCCCCATCTGTTCACTCATTATGATCATTTTTTTCCCTCAATACTTGGGCATATTTACAATAGTTTAAAGTCCTTGTCTGCTAATTATAATATCTGGATTATATCATATCTCTGTTAACTGGATGATTTTTTTTTTCTTGAATATGAGTTAGATTTTCCTTTTCCTTCATGTATCCTTATTATTGTGGATTTCTTGGATTTAAAAAAAATCCTAGGGATCTGCAAAATAACTATTAAGAACTAATAAATGAATTAGCAAGTATGCTGAATAAAATGACAATATATCAAAATAATTGCACTTCTATATATTAGCCACAATTTTAAAATGAAAAAAATTAAATTACATTTATAGTAGATCCAAGTACATACAATACACATGAATAAATTTAATAAAATCAGTACAAGACCTCTACTCTGAAAGCTACAATATATTATTGAAAGTAATTAAAGAAGATATTTAAAAGAGACATATACCTTGTTTACGGATCACCAAACTCAATATTGTTAAGATGTCAATTATCCTCAAATTTATCTAATAGGCCCTTAAAATAGCTAATTGTAAAAGACTGACAACATCAAATGTTGGTGAGGATGTGGAATAATTGGAACTCTGTTTCATTGAAACTGGTGGTATTGGAAAATGGGATAACCATAGAAAACAGTTTGAGAGTTTCTTTTATTTATTTATTTATTTATTTATTTATTTGGGTAGCTCCCTGGCTGGGAATCGAACCCAGGCCACAGCATTGACAGCGCAGAAGCCTTAGCCACTACACCACCAGGGAACTCCCTTGAGAGTTTCTTATAAGGTCTATATTAATACACATATCCTATGACTCAGCAATTCCAATCCTGGGAATATATCACATAAAAAGTTGAACAAAAATTTTATAGCTGCTAACCGGTAACAATTCAAATGTCTCTTAACAGAAGAATGGATAAATAAATAGTATCACATTCATACAATGGAATACTACTCAACAACAACTGATGTACACAATGGCATGGATGACTTTCAAAAACAATCAGGTGAGGGGAAGACATTAAACACAAAGAATACATACTGTATGATTTCATTTATAAGATGCTCAAAACAGGTCAAAACAGTATGTGACAGAAATCAGAACAGTGGTTGTCTATAATAGGATGACAGGATTAGGGAAATTTCTGGGTGATATATACACATACACACATACATTGTACATCTTGTGTTGTATGCTATATATTGTGTAGTTTGGCATGTTATGAAAGTCTACACATTTGTCAGAATGCAGAAAACTGTATTCTAATATATGTGCATTTTATTGTAGGTAAATTATACCTCAACTAAAAAAAGGCTTTTAAAAACGTGATTTCCCACTACTGGCTATCTGTTTGGGTCTAAGTTCAGTAAAAGCCCTCTTATCAGCACAGTCAGGACAGCTAGTTGGCTACTTTACGTAGAGTTTACTAAAGAAAGAGTTTACTAAAAATCATTTAATAGATATATACGTACATATATGTTTTCAGCATTTTATTTTTAATATAAAAACACATCTAAATTCATCTGCTAATCTTTTGATGCCAAAGCCTTTTTTCTTTTATTTGCTTTCTGCATCGTCATTCTTTTATAGAACCATTTTTATAGCATATTATCTATGATTTCTAGTTTCAATTTCTTTAAAAAGGAGTAAGAAATTAACTTCATTTTTGAAGCAATCTAAATGCAAAATCCTTCTCAGTGTTTATCATTTTTTCCCACATTCTACATCTTGTGTGACCTACAACTAATTTGAAAGATTTTTTTGTGACTCTCCTTTCATGTAGATTTCTAAAGCACTCAACTTTGTTTTCATAGTAAAGGAATGACAACCCTCTTTTCTCACTTTTTTATATCATCGGTTTACATGATATTTAATTACATCATCACAATAACCATAAAATCTTGCATTTAGGCTGCTCGGACCCCTCATCATTTAAATCCAAGACAATGGCCTGGTTCCACATATCAAGATGTAATAAAGTCACAGGAAGGGAAAGAAAGCTTTGGTTTTTTTTTGTTTTTGTTTTTGTTTTAAATCTATAAACCTCTTAAAGGGTCACTTACCTTGCTGTTTGCATAGCTTTTGCACCAATGCTCAACTGTGGCAATCCTTTCAACCCTTCCTGTCTATGTTCTTTCTTTTCTCTGAAATGAGAAGGCAAGTGTTGGTGTAAAGGTCCTTATAACCATTATTTCATAAATGGCCAATAAACATATGAAATGGCACCAAGCTTTTTTAATATTCTGGAAAATGCAGACTAAAACCATAATAAAATATCACTACGTGGCAATCAGAAGCAAATAGGTGATCAGTAAGAACCTCCATACTATGCTTGTAGAAATGTGAATTGGTTCAACCTCTCTGAAAAAACGTGTGGCATCACTTAATAAAGTTGAAAATATGCAAAGACTAGCATTTCTTCTCCGAGGGATGTCCCCTGCAGATGTGTGCTATGTGTTCTATGACACATGTGCAAGAATGTTTTTGGCAGCAGGATTGTTAGCGGTCCAAATTAAAAAATAAACCAAATGCTTTTCAAAAGTAGAGTGGATAAGTAGTATATCCATACAACAGAATATTATGTTGCAGTGAAAATGTAGAAACTAGAGTTACATGCAACAAATGGATGGATCCTGCAAACACTATCAAGTAAAAAAAGCAAGTCACAGGGAGTTCCCTGGTGGTGTAGTGACTTAAGGCTTCGGCGCTGGCGCTGTCAACGCTGCGGCCTGGGTTCGATTCCCAGCCAGGGAGCTACCCACATACAAAAACAAACAAACCAACAAAAAAAGCAAATCACAAAATAGTACATAAAGTATGATTCATATAAACCTCAAAACCAGGTAAAACCCAACTATACTTTTAAGGATGCACAGAGGGGGTACAACAAATCAAAAGCAAGGCCAGGAGAGGGGTGACATCTGGAGGGAGGAAGAGGCCTGGGCCTGGGAGAGGGTACTTGGGCTGGAAGCTTCCAGAGTGCCGATGATGCTCTAAGTGGACTGTCCATAAAGTACCCAGCCATGTAATATGAAAAATAGAGGCATATGTGGCTGGGCGTTTTTTCGGAGAGCCCTAATATTTCTTTGCAACCATATCACCACTGTACATATTTGTGTTATGTGCTCTTCTCTGTTTCACTCACAACAAAATGTTCTAAAACATGAGTGTTTTACATAATTAATTTCATTCTCCCCTTGCCACTCCATCTCCCCACCTTACCCCATCTGAGTTTGGGAATCACTTTAAAATGTATTATTAATCCTTGGAGGCATGAAGATTCTAATTACTAATTTTCTTAGATTCTTCAGTGAACTGTAAGAATAAAGCAGAACTAGGAAGAATTGAGGACAGTAACATCAATGGCAGCCACAGGGAAAGAGTAGGGAAGGGGACTAACCATCCATCATACACATTTGAGCAGACCCAGTCATCTAAATGATCTAACCATGAGAAGTGCCAGTAAGAAAGAACAAAAACTGAATGGACTGTGTTCGGTAGACATCACGTAAGTTTAGGTGGTGTATGTGGGCACGTGAGCCTGCATGCACACTCACAGCCACACCGTTGGAAGAGTTCAGGTTAGAGAAAGGGACCCAGTGAGTATGCATCAACCTGGTCTAGCCATGTGTCCTCAGGCCACTTGACACTGATGCATCTTATCTCCACATCTCTCAAGTGATGTCAAACTGTGGAAAAAATACAAGAAATATCCATCCACATTTATAATATGAACAAAAGAACTGAAATAAAGGCTGTCATTTGGATGTTTCTCTTTTCCTGGGCTGATGGTACCCATATATAGTTTTATTAGCCAAGCTGAATGATAGGAAAAGGGATGCTCTCTAGGGTTAGTTTTTAGAGATGATTTTAGTTTTCAGAAATTTATTTTCTACAGATGGTTGCATTTCAAAGACTAAGGGAGCTATATTACTGCATCAGTATCTACAAAATACCTCAAGAAACTGGGATTAATTTTAATAAACATAGTAATGTTCCAAACAGGACACAACCTAATATCCACCAATGGTGGTATGAGCAAATAAACTGTGGTTTATTCATAAAATGAAATAGACTTGATCCTGACTGTTCAACTATTTATTATCACATTATCAGACAAGCCTCTATATTACTCAAATGTTTTGATACCAGCTTTATTTGTATAATTTAAAATAAAGTGATAATGAAAGGGGCCCCAACTGCTTTACAAAACAGTGTAGCTGTACTTTGTTTCCTGTTGTCATGACATGACAGATATGCCACAAGAATTCTCACAGCTGTCTCAGCGCCACACGGACAGCTGTTTCGCTTAGAATTCCAATGATGGTTAAATAGAAACCAGGAAGTTATTCAACATTATGCTCCCAGCACAGCACTGAGGAGAAGGGTCAGGCTAGTGTGTTCTCCCACCTCTGCCACCTGCTTAGACCTGCCATTGTGTAAACTCCACTATGCACAGAGCTAACTAACCTCTGCAACCAAACAGGTTGGGAATCTTGCATCTGTTCAAAAGATTTAGCAATTCTTGATAATCAATTAATTTAAACAAGGTATAAAACTTCCTTCTTTTAAAATTTACTAAAATATTTAATACAAAATACAGCATATTAATAAAACAAATACTGGCCAACGCACCTTTCCACTTATAAAATAAAACCTACAGAGTCAGGTGAAGCCCTCTGTGTGGTCTTACAATCCCAGCCCACTGCCTGCCCGCCACTCTGAAATTGTGCAATTATTACCACCTTTTCATAAATACACTTGTGTCCCTAAATAGCAGCTTATTTCATTTTGCTTGTTTTCACTTGATTCTAGGACAGAACACGAGTTTTCTTCTTCCTCTCAGGTTATTCCTGCTCCGCTTCCTTTGAAGAGTTTCTTTCCTCTCCCTGACTTCCAAATACCTGCGTGCCCAGGACAGCCCTTAGACGACTCTTTCTGTCACACCCATGGATGATGATTGAGAGTCATGTCAGACATGTTCACAGTTTTAAATGCCACCTATATCCAACTGCAGTCAACCTACCCGCTCGGATATTTAACGAGCACTTCAAAATTATCTCATCCCAAACTCAGCCTTTGACACTGTCCTCCAAAGTCTTTCCTCCTTCTCCACACGCAAACAGAAACTCTGTTATCTCTTTGGGCACTGCCTTTCCTCTACTGTTTTTCTCTTCTGCAAGTTTAGATAGAGGTGTTGGAAAGTCTCACAGTATGTCCCACGTGTCTTAACTTCTCAGTCTTCTGTATAGAAATTATCCTCAGAAAAGCAATTTTTTTCAGTTTTCCTTTTACTTTACTCAGATCTACCTTTTAGTTTACAAAGTCTCCCGTTAGCTGAATCTCCTCTGCTCCTCAAGTCTTTCATTTTAATTTTCAATTATTATTTCATCTCTACAAATTCTATTTACTTCTTTTCAAAGTATATCTGTTCAGTTTTGGATGTTCCTTTTTTTCTTATACATGCTTTAAATAACTTTTTTATATCTTTGAATGTATCGAACATTAATTTTGTATTATGTGTAGTAAAATCTAATAATGAAGCCTTTGAAGATGTGGATCTATGGTTGGTTGGTTGGTTTGTTTTCTGCTGACTTGCAATGATGCTGGCTTATTTCCTGTTGCTCTCCGTGCTTTCTAGATTGAGTCAGTATTTGCCGACACTCTATGTGGGGGGTTTCTTCTGAAACCTCGATTGAGGGTAACTTCGCCAGGGATGATTTTTGTCTGCTTTTATCAGGCACACCAGAAATGAATCCTTTTAAAAATACAAGTGTAAGCAACACAATCTACGCAAATAGTGTAGATTCAGATACTAAACCCATGTGAATGGTAGCCACTGGCTATTACTTTTCAAGGGAACCTTAAAAAAACAACACATGAATAACTAAGGCTGAAAATGGCAATTTTTCTTCTTGTCCGCCTTCTCAATTTTTGTTTAATTTTAGTTCATTGTTTGTAAAAGGGTATATTGCCTTTTGGAATCCTGGTTATCTGTCAGGTGGACTCTGACTTGATGCCCCTTATTCACTGGCCCAAAGATCTATGCGCACTCCCTAAGCTATCAATACAGTCTCCCATATTCTGGTTAATTCCAGCAATGCCTGCAGGATTTTCTAAAACACAGAAGGCTGGGCCTTATTCCCCGCATTTCTGATTTACTAGGTTTGAGATGGGGCTCAAGAATTTGTACTTCTAGCGAGTTCCCAGGTGATGCTGATGTGATTTGTCTGGGGACCACACTTTGCAAACCACTCCTCTAGACCAGGGCTCAGCAAACTTTTTCTGTAAAAGGCTAGATAGTAAAATTTTTTACTGTATGGACCACATGGTCTTCGTCAAAATGACTTAATTCTCTGGTGTAGCATGAAAGCAGCCATAGAAAATACATAAACAAATGTGTGTGGTTGGGTTACAATAAAACTTTATTTACAAAAATACGCATCTGGCCATGTTTGGCGAGGGGCCACAGTTTGCTGACCTCTGGTTTACAGTGATATTCCCACTCTGCGGGTAGCCAAAAGAGGTTCCTTTTGCTTTTCTGCCAGCAGATCCAGGGAATTAAAGGGGTTTAAAAATATTTTAATGAAAAATTTTAGATGCTAGCAGAAAATCTTTTAGGATCTTTATATCACTATATTGCCAGAAATAGAAGTCCTGCATTTAAATTTCTACCTCTTGAAAAAATTTAGGGCAAAACTTTTCTAGTGGATCTGATTTTTTTCTCTAAGTCAATCTCTGTAGTGGGCCACGAAAAGTTCTAGCCCTAGAATCTTTTTCCACTGCTATCCCAACAGAACATATCTTCCTCCTGTACTCAGTTACCTCAAAGACCTGAAACTTGCCTTTCTGTCTCATTCCTTCATGCCTTTGTACATCTTTTTCCATTTTTCAAGTTGCTCCACAGTAATTTTGGTAAATTCCTGCTACTCCTCTAACTTTCCTTAAAATCTTCTTCTTAGAATACTTTCTAACTCATCTTACAAGGCCAACATTATCTGATACCAAACCAGGGAAGGACAACATAAAAAAAATTACAGATCAGTATCTCTGATAAACACAGATGCAAACATTCTAAAAAAAAAAATACTACCAAATTGAATAGGACAATACATTAAAAAGATAATACATCATGATCAAGTGGGGTTAATTCCAGGAATGTAAGGATGGTTCAACATATACAACCCAATCAATGCGATACACCACACTAACAAAACAGAGGATAAAAATAATGTGATTATCCCAATAGATGCAGCAGTTGACAAGCATTTCACAAGATACAATATCCAAAAAGCATTTGACAAGTTACATCTATTTATGATTAAAACACTCAGTACAATGAGAATAGAAGGAAAGTACTTCAAGATAATAAAGGCCATATATGACAAAACTTTAGTTAATATCATACTCAATGGTAAAAAACAGAAAGCCTTTTTCTAAAATCAGGAATAAGACAAGGATACCCACTCTCACCACTGTTATACAACACAGTATTGGAAATCATAGCCAGAGCAATCAGGCAAGAGAAATAAATAAAAGGCATCCAAATTGGGAATGAAGAAATAAAACTGTCACGTCTGAAGATGACATAATTCTATATATGGAAAAACCCAAAAGACTAAAAGAAACAATGGGAAATATAGTAAGTTTACAGGATACAAAATCAACGTATGAAAATCCACTGGGTTCCTATATGCCAACAATGAAATATCAGATATAATAATGAAGAAAAAAATTCTATTTGAAATTGCAAGAAAACAAACAAAAAACCAAAAAACCAGACACATAGACCAGTGGAACAGAATTGAGAGCCAAAAAATAAACCCACATGTATATGGGCAATTAATTTTTGACAAAGGAGCCAAAAGATACAATGGACAAAGGAAAGCTTCTTCAATAAATGGTGTTGGGAAAATTGGAAAGCCACATGCAAAAGAATAAACTAGACTGCCATCTGACACCATACAAAAATTAACTCAAAATGGATTAAAGACTTGAATATAAAACCAGAAACAATAAAAATCATAGAAAAAAGCAGAGGTACTAAACTTGCTTGGTCTCATAGGGGTTTCTGTGAACTTTACCCCAAAGGGAAGTAAAAGCAAAACTAAATGAATGGTACTATATTAAACGAAAAAATTTCTGCACAGCAAAAGACACCATCAACAAAAGAAAAGGCAATCAAACAAATGGGAGAAGATATCTACAAATGACCTTTGATAAGGGGCTAATATCTCAAATATATAAAGAACTGACACAACTCAATAACAACAACAAAACTGTCCAATTAAAAAATAGGCAGAGGACCAGAACAGACACTTCCCAAGAAGACATACAGATGGCCAACAGATATGAAAAGAAGCTCAAAATCACTAACTATAAGAAAAATGCAAATAAAAACTCTGAGATACCACCACACACCTGTTAGAATGGTTATTATCAACAAGACAAAAAAATAACAAGTGTTAGACAAAATGTGGAGAAAAGGGAACCCTAGTACACTGCTGATGGGAATGTATATTGGTATAGCCACTATGGAAAAGAGCATGGAAATTCCTCAACAAATTAAGAATAGGAATCTACAGAACAGAATAAATAAACAAACAAAATAGAAAAAAAAATCTTTTTGGTCAATAGTTTAGTAGTTGTCAGGAGGAAAGCAGGGAGGGAGGTGAAGAAGGAAAGGGAGGGATTCAAATACATGGTGATGGAAAAAGAAATGATTCTGGATGGAGAGAACCCAATGCAACATGTAGACAATAAAGAACACTACACCTGAACCTATGTAATTTGGCTGGCCAATGTCATCCCAATACATTTTATAAAAAAATAGAGGTACCATATGACACAGTAATCTCTCTTCTGATTATCTCCCCCCAAAACTTGAAGACACTTATTTGTAAAAATACATGTATCCCTATGTTCATTGTAGCATTATTCACAACAGCCAAGACAGGGAAGCCACTTAAGTGTCCTTTGACAGATGGCTGGATAGGAAAATGTGGTATGTATATACAATGGAATACTACTCAGCCATAAAAATGATGAAATACTAACATCTGGGACAACATAGATGGATCTAGACAGTATCATGCCAAGTGAAATAAGTCAAATGGAAAAGGACAAAGAAGTCTATGAGTTTACTCATGTGTGGGATATAAAACAGACAGCAAAAATGAACAAACAAAACAAACTCCTAGACTCAGACCAACAGTAGAGTGGTTATCGGAGAAGAAGAGGGGCAGTGGGAGAATGAAGAGGGTAAAGGGGGTCAAACATATGGTGACAGTGACAGAAGAATAGATTCTGGGGGTGAACACCCAATACAATATACAGATGATGTTACTATAGAATTGTATACTTGAAACAGAATGTTATTAATCAAAGTTAACCCTATAAACAAAATTTTTTACAAAAGCTCCTCCTCCGTGAAGCTCTTCTTCCCAAAGCTGCTTCTCTTTCCTACTTGCGCTCCCTCTAATCACGCCCATTGGCACATCTGTTGTACTCCACTGCTATTGCCAGTTTCAGGCTATGAGCAACTTGAGGATGGGATCTTTAAATGCTCAGTGCCTGGCACATGATTTTTACTCAATAAATGTATTTATTAATTTTGAAAATTAGAAAAAACAGCCAAGGAAGTGAATATTTAGGGAATAGGATTTTAAACAAAGCACTTGGTTAAACCCTTGAGATTTTAATCTTATCTCAGTAATCACTAGCCTAATTAAAGCCTCCTAAACCCGGTCTTGATTATTCTCAGTCAAACCTATCATACATAAAGTCCATCATAAAACACACAAGGACATGGCTATTGCATGCCTCACACCCAACCAGCATCAGGAAGGCCGTTTACTGTCTCTAAAATAAAACAAAACAGAAGACACAGTGTTTTGTTTCTCTTTTATTGCAACCCATTGCAAGGTCAAAAGATTCACAGAAATATAGAAACTACAAACGGGGTGAATTTCCTTTATCCACTCAAAAAGACATTAAAGACAAAGGACCAGGATTTTCCACTACAGCAATATAATTCATAGTCTTTATTCTGAAAATACTGTTGATATTTTGGAGAGGATGAAAAGCCCTGCATTAAACGTGTTCACATATATTTATGATATTCTAAGCAAAAAAAGAAACTCTATATTGCCCAGAAAAATCATTTTAAGCCTCATTTCAAAGCATCTAATGAGAACATTCAACAACCATCACAGGATCACTCAAAGTAATGCATTTTCTGGTGTTTTTTTTTTTTTGAGATTAATGCTTTGAGGCTGGATATGATATTTCTATATATTTCTACAAACATACCAAAGCAGTTTTCCAGGTTATGTTGCATCAGGCTTTCTGGATTAGTCAACATCTTAAAGAGTAAGTGCAAGTCCCCACCCCAACCCCCACCCCAAGCTAAAGCATGTTAGAGTGCTGTACTTTAGATTCAAACAATGCAACATTAAAAAGAAATCAATTATACACTTCTGAAACCATTTGACAACCAAACTGTAACACTCCAAAAATTATTACAACTTTGAACTGAAATGGTACCATCTATATCATCGATGGCTCTCCCTTCTTTTGTCTTTTTTAACTATTTAAAATATTAATATAGTGACATATATAAAATTAAACTTTTGCTTATTCACTCAAGCTACTATTACTATACATACTGTTTTATAAATTAGTTTTGGATTAAAAACCAGTTAAAATATTATGATTTAAGATATTTTTCAATGGAGGGGAAAGGATATTAAATGATATAGTTTGATATGTAAGAAGAACTACTGTTTATGAACAGTAAACAGTTTTTTTCCTTAAACAAATTTTATTCCCTTCAAATTAAATCAGTAACCCATTTAGTGATGGGAAAAATATACCCTTTGTGGTTACTGACTTAGATGTTCCTAACTGATTGGGTTTAAAAGCTAAAAAATGCCACATCAGAAACATGTTGACATAATCAAAAGAAACAGTTGTTTACGTTTTTTGGAGTCATTATGAATGGCATTTGAATGTAAAGCTATTTTTTTGTTTCTTATAGCTAGTCTTATTTTAGCAATATGGTTTAAGAACTCAAACCTTAGTATACCTGTTTAAGACCAAAAAACAGCTATATCCACATTGGGGAAGAATAAATAGCAAACTCACAAGTCAGGGTTTAGTATCTAGCTCTACTGGAAAAGATAATCACCTTTAGGATAAAAAGGCCCTCTGTTGTCTTGAATATAAATCTAGACACAGGAAAGGTTATTTGAGCCTGAGTCCCTACTATGAATTCATTGTAAAGATGTGTAAAATAAAAACATATATTCATTTACTGACAGATATTTTCTTAACTGAAAGGTGTCAATTTTTAAACAAAGAAATGTTTATTTCTGACAAGTGTAAACAGAATCTTAATGAAAAGATTTTATAATTTTTCTTCTTAACTCATACAGTAACCAGCAATAGATCTTTGCAGTAGCTTCAGAACTATTAAAAAAAAATAACATGCATGTATCTAAAAAAACCTATCCTAAAGCCCAAAGCAGAGAAAAAAAGAACAAACAGTTGTCTACTTATAGCTCACTCATTAATCTTCTATATCTCAGAAATATAGTTTCATAATTACCCAAATTAACAAAAATAATTAAGTGATCTGTAGATTTCTAAAAAATAACTTCACACTATTAATTACATTGGTGGCTCTAATGTGAATAATGCTAAGATTAGCTCCAAATATCTTTAAAATACATCTGGATCAGTTACTATCCATGAAATAAAAGCTAACATAATGTTAACATAAAACTCCAACTAAAATATTTTGTACTCAACAGAACACATTTGTAGAGTAATGAAAACTTTTGTGAGCTGGCCAGGGGAGTTCAAATTGTTGCCTCCGTATCAAAATGTCACAAAAGACTTTATTTACTCTAGCCCCTCAGTCACCTACAGACGGCACGCTGGCACCCGTGGACATGCTGAGTCGGGCAGGGACACGTGAATGACATCCTGGAGGGAGGCCCCTCTGTCAGAAAATGATCTAGAAGGAAACTGCCCTGGTGTGTGAGTGCATGAGAGTGTGAGAACCTATGTATGCGCATGTACTTGACATTTTGAAAAAGTACTGGCTTCCGGGCTTCTAACTCACGTAACATGAATCACGTTCTGGTTGTCATCAGTAGAAGTCACAATTATATCTCATCGGAAAGGAAGGCAACTGCCTTCATTTTGGGACATCACCAAGTGGCAGTAATTAGAAGCTCAAAATAACAGATTCAATTATTTTGATTCCATAGTAGGAACATTTTTAAAAGAGAAATAAGCCTTCGAATTTAAAAACTAAAAGGTTTGTGGCTTGCAATATCTTTAATTTTTAAGAAAAAACCCAGCTCATCGGCGAATAAATAGCAATTGCGTTTATGCTATGCAATATGCAAACGAGACACAAATATACATACTTGGGTACACACAAAGACATGTGACAGTTAAAACCTTTCCAAGAGATCCCCTACCCCAAATCTACAATTCCCCTCTGCCCTGCTGAATGATTCCAGCGGACCTGAACTTGGGCTGGGCTGTTAGGAGGAGGCGGCAGACATGTTGGGGGTCCAGCCCATCTGATAGGCTCTCTCCAAGGTCCTCTTGCAGTCCTGCAGGACGGTGCTGAACGTGATGTGAGGATACTGCTGCACCAGCTGTTCCACTGTCACTTCATTGACCTGTAACCAAAGAAGAGCCACCATCATGCACAGGAACCACTGAAACCACCAGCTCACGGGTGTGCCTATAATGGCATTAGGAACTGCCCCTCATTGCTTCTCAGCAGTGTGAGGAATTGTTTAGTGAGGAATTAAGTGTCCCTTTTTGTCTGACCTCCCTGGTTTCCTACTACATTTGCCCTCAGGGACTGTGAAAAAGACATATGATATCAAGAAATTAAATGTGTTTTCTAGAAGCATAAACGACTGACTTTCTGAGATCCTAAAGTTTCTAGTGAAAATCTAGTGCTTGGGAGGTAAGGCTGCAGTAAGATAGCATTCGAATGTGCATTTGACTTTGTCATCATCCTGACAGGCTTTTTAGGACAGAATTGTAGATTGGTGGAGAGGATACACAAGATTCTAGATGAGAAGTGTTGGAGTAAGTGTTTATTTTTCTTCCTTTTAAATGTTAAGGTACTGCAAACTTCAAGTCCCTTTGTGAAAAGGGCTGAAATGTGAGGAATCAATAATTAAAACATACATGGCTGGCAGGTCAGGGATGGCCCCACTAGACCTTAACGATCAAAGATACCACCTTGATTCTTGATTAGACAAGGCAATCAGACAGACCTAATTAAAACTAACACCTTTACAATTGCTGTGCTGTGAAGGGATTAATTTGTCAATTATTTTTAAGCTGATTGCAGTTCATATCACAGAAGTAGACAGCTTCCTTCATCCTTTAGATAAATAGATGATTAACCTAAGAACCACAACTTTTAGGTAGCTTTATTTAAAATCTTTATTGAACACTTGGGCATTTTCAAATACATCAATATTTCATTTATACTAAGTAAGCCAATCTGAAAGAAGGTGCCTGTGATACACATTTTTGTGCTCCCTCTCCAAGTCTGTCCATTATTGAAAAAGATCAGGACCACTACGAAAAACCTAAAACAACATGAAGCCCTTGATGTTTGCTTTGAAAGCCTGCTTAAAAGTATGATGACCATGACATTCAGTCATCTGCACTACTTTGAAATAATATGGAGTTTTCTGGGTGATTTGGAAAACTATGTTATATACAAAATTTTTTAAAATTGAGAGTTGATATTTCAACATGCGTTGATGATCATCTTTGTCAGAATATCTCTCTATTCAAGACTTGCTTGTATTTAAATCAACTTCCATTCCAAATCCAACTGAGCCATGGATATGGATATAATACATAATATTTTATTTTCAAAAACAAGAAAATAATTTTGAATAAAAAATGATATATACATTAGAGTTGAGAATATGAATTAATTGTCTTAAGAGGATTTTTAAGCAATATATAATTTTTAATGTTTTAAATTTATGTTCTGTCTTGCTTCAGTTGAGGCAGCTTACAACAATACACCCAGAAGTTCATGTATCATCTAGTCCTGTCTATCTCTCTCACATATGTGTAATACTATCCAGTCACCTGACCTAATTTCAGAGCATCAAGTTGTCTAAGTTCTGTCTGGCCTCAGGTTCTTTGCACATGCTGTCCTCTTTACCTGGAATCCTTTTAAATATACTTCCCCCTTAAAACCGCCTTCTCATGCCTACTTCCCATTTATTCTTTTGTAAACATTTTTTTTAAAATTAAAGTATATAGTTGACATACAACATTACATTACTTTCAGGTATACAACATAGCGATTTGACATTTACATACTTTATGATATGATCACCATGATGTCTAGTAACTGTCTGTTACCATGCAAAGTTATCATAATATCCTTGACCATATTCCCCTTCACGTTTTTCACCTTACTCATCCTTGAGTTGTTAGCTTCATTTTCATTTCCCCAGGTAATTCTGATCACTGATCCCTCCCCAAATTAAGTAAGGCTTCCCGGTCATTGACTCTTCTGATACTGCCTATTTTTCCTGCATAGCATCATAAAGTCAGTTTATAATTGCTTTGTTTAACATCTTTTCCTCCTGCCCTAATGTAAGATCCTTAAGAGCCATGATCATTTTTGTATTCATGAGCCAGGCCTAGTTAATAGTGAATGAATGATAAAACAATAACAAACTACAAATTAAATATAGAAACCCCGAAACAAGGCAAAGCCAGACAGCAATGTGCTAATCACAAAGACCAACAATTGCCTGAGGAACTCATATTCAGCTTAGGAATTTCCTCCTTCAGGAAACCTGCCCTAAGCAAGCCTATCTCGCCAGGAGGTGGGGTTAGATACCCCTTCTGTGCACACCGCACCGTGGTTGGCACCCTGCGAGGCTTATCTTCTATTTAAGCGCTCTCACACTGCACTGCAATCGCCTCTTTACTTGCCCCTCTCTGCCACCTGAACAAAAGCCTCTGCCTTCTATTTTTAAGGCGACAGACCTGTGCACAAAGTATAGAAGAAACATGGCAACTGTGGTTCATATCATAGACTGTAGAGTCAATCAGAAACAGGTTTGAATCCTGAGTTCACTTTACTTTTTTAACATTTGGTTTCTTCAACTGTAAAAACAGGATAAAAGTGCTTATATCGAGGGGGGGGGGCTAAATATAAGGTGATGGAAAGAGAAGTCACATTAGGTGGTGAACTTATTATACAACAAGCTGACAATGCACTGTAGAATTGTATGCCTGAAACCTGTGTAGTCCTTGCTAACAGATGTCACCCCAATAAAAAATATATGTAAAAAAAAAAAAAGTGCTTATATCATAGGATCGTTATAAAGGATTAAATGTAATGATATGCCTAACACTGTGACTAATATTGCTCAGTACTGTTCCACTCCTGAGATATTTCAGAAATAAACCTTTATAAGTTATAATGTTTAAAATAAAATAATCACAGAGCAGGAAGTAGCCTTTAAAATAAAATATACTTGTGTATTTCATATACAAGAAGAATCTATTTTATCTTAATGCTTCCTGGAGGAGATTCCAGAACCTTCCTTAATAACACAGTCCAGGTTTTAAATGATCCATTCCCTGGAAATCCTCCCTTTTCTTGCCCTGATGTTCCCCCTCCTGCCACAAACAAACCAGGAAGGATGCAGATCTCGTTAAGGGAGAGCTGAAGTCACTCGGTCAGAGAGAACTCCCAGAAAATCTGCATCACACTGCAAAGGAAGTAAACATGCACTAAGCCACTTAGTATTCAAGGAACAACTAAGTGAAAATAGATGGGGAAAAAAAAAGGGATGGAGAAGAGAAAACATTTAAACCCACCGTAAAGATGGGGACTGTCTTCTATGGTACATCTTTTCTAAACCACACAAGAGCCTGTACAAAGTTTTATACCTACAGTTGACAGGCAATTTGTTTTGGAGGTCCAACTTTTAAAAATAGAAAGTATCTCCATGGGATAAGTGTTTCTCAGGAAGAGATACAATTCACCTTAAGCAAACCAGATACATGAAGATAGGGGTTTATGAAGTATATAAATTTGAGAATGATTGTTCACTTTAGTATAAAGACTTTCATGGTAGGGTTTGCTTATTTTGTTAGCTCTCCTAATGTGCTGTATATATCCTTTTACTTACCAAAATTCAATTTACCTATTTCTCTTGTATAAATTAAGATACACCTGCAGTTGAGAATACAGACTGTGTTAATTCTCTGGCTTTCATAGGCTATGGGCAAGAATAGACAGTACTTTGGCTTTTTATAGCTGTATGAAAAATAGTACTGGTAATCCTCTGTGGATATAACTTGTCTTCTAAGCAATCTT
This sequence comes from Lyroderma lyra, assembly GCA_004026885.1. Classification (NCBI taxonomy): domain Eukaryota; kingdom Metazoa; phylum Chordata; class Mammalia; order Chiroptera; family Megadermatidae; genus Lyroderma; species Lyroderma lyra. Next base: position 279,739 of record PVJL010000183.1, read on the forward strand.
TTTGTTAGCTGTGCTCTGTAAATTCTAGAAAACAAAGCAGTGGGGGGAAATGCAAATATTCCATTTGAGAGCTTGGTTGGGTAGAAGTTATTCAGAGAAATGCATGCCCTCCCATTAGGGCAAGTTCTACCTTTTTCTTTCAGTGTCCCCTGGCTATACAGTGTGACAACTTTTATACTAAAGTTATTTTCATTTACTCAGAAGTACAAATTATGCCCACTTCTCTGTATAGACTCTGTAAGAGTTTTGGTGCCTTAGAGAAGGAGTTCAGGGTAAGGCACCAGGAGGATACACATCATTTTAAGTTATTATGCAGACATACAGATTTTGCAGACATTTTGTCACGCACAACTCCATTTGCTAGAATGAAGAGAACGTTCTCTGTTCCAAATCATAAAATGTATGTAATATAAAAAAGGAACATAAAGATGAATTTAAAAAAATTTCCTCATGATTCCTGGTTTTCTGTATTCAGTTTCTTTTAACCTTTTGCTGAAAACTATCTATGGCAACTCCTATATTACCCATGTGATTTGAAAAATACAGTGTGTGTCCTAAAGACATATGCAGTGGTGTCATTTGAAGAAATTGCTGTGATTAAAGGTAAAAAGGCATGTACCACAGGTGTTTTTTTTAATATAACAAAGATTGGACTTTATAATTCTCTCCAAAGATTATATGACCATAATTTCCATCTTCAAAATTATTATAACTCTTTTTAAGGTAGTAGCAATTTGTCTAGTGTTTTAATCTATTTTGCGTTAACATCTATTAGCACTTTTTGAAAATGTGAGGCAAATTGATGTGGTAATTAAGGTAAATCACACCAGTTTCACTGGATTATTCTACTACTATGGAAGGATGAGGAGAGAACCTTCAGAGTTTTTGAGGTTCAGTTTAACTAACCTATCTAGACTGTCACACTGTTTCTTCACCTCCTTTTGAATACTTCCCCAGAAGTTACCAGATAAGCTTAGGCCTGAATTATCCCCGCAATCTATTGATCAAAAAACAGAATTTCTGATAAAATTTGCTGAAGAGACCATTTATATTAAGAAATTCTTATTTCTTCTTGGACCTACGTTTTAAAACTGGACATGTTTTCTTTTGGGGGGAAGTATTTGACATGAGTGTAGTAAAACCGCACTTAGGAACATAATGCGAGTGTACCCCGTTTTACCGTGCTGCGCTTCATTGCACTTCACAGATCCTGTGTTTTCACAAACTGAAGGCAAGGCCCTCTACCACAAAAGACTACAACTCGCCTTGTTGTGATACTCACGTCATTGCAGTGGTCTGGAATTAAACCTGCAATATCTCCGAGGTATGCCTGTAAGCCACTAAAAAAGTCACTGGGAATTTTTTTTTTGAGAAAGTTTCCCTGCAAAAAGTGAGCACGATTTAAAATAACAACGATAACAACATGTATTGCATTATTCCTAGACAGTAAATTCCTTGCCAACAGGAGTATTTTGTTTTCAGTCTTTCACACGTTGGCATACTCTTGCCTGCCCCATTAGAGTGTAAGCTCATGAGGTAGTAGTTTTGGCTGCTTCTGTTTCCTGGCAAATCTCCAGAATTCAGAGAATGCCTAGCACAGAGTAAATACTCAGTAGGTATTTGTTGCCTTAATTAATACAGTAGTTGAATAAATACATATTAAGTAATTTAAAAAGCACCAAATAGTATTGCATCAGAAATTGGGACGATAAGCTCACCTTGTTCTCAGACTCTTCCGGCTACTGTGCTAGCAGTCTCTAAAGGCTTGGCATTATGGCAGCTCCAAACTCCTTTAATCCTTTGCAGTTCACACTCAAGGTCATGCTTTGTGCTACTCTCCTTTCCATCTGACATCACTGAATACCTCTTTCCAGATATACCTTTTCTAGGGTTTCCAGTAATTTTGCACAGGAAACCAAAGTAGCTCACGATGGTGACTGAGCAATTTTTGCTGGGTCATGTGACTGTCGGCAGCACTCAGGAAACGACTAGGCTATACTTCAGCTTAATTGATGGCAGCCTTCCTCATTGCAGGTCAATGACACTGGCTGGGTAACACTGAGTAACATGTTAGTGGTCATTGGACATGAGCTGGTTTCCAAAACTTTCCAAAAAACTACATGGTTGAGAAGGTTTACTATTTTAGCTTGCAGCATCAGTAGCCTGTACAGGGTGGCGGGCCCAGGATGACATGACCGCAGAGATTTAAAAGTTTTGTGACATTTAAGATCCTTTCTGATGTCACAGTTATTTGGGAGCATAGGAGGAGGTGTGGACAGATCTCCTGATTCCAAACAGTGTTATTTCCACCCTCTTATTTCTTGGGCTTCAGCAAGTCCACGTGCTTTCACTGCTACCTGGATGCCAATGGAAATCTGAGGGCCTTCTGTTGCTGCTTTCCTTGTCACAGTGGTGTTTGATATTTGCTGTCGCAGGGAGCATGTAGGTAATATTGCAATGGGACGGTTCAGTCCCAGAGGAATCAAACTTGCCCTGTGCTCCCCACTGAGAAACAATGCACTCATCAGCATCAAGCTCTCACATGGTAGGGGATAAATTAAACACATTTTCCTCTTCAGCGTGGTTTATTTTGGTGAAATACTTGTAAATAATTTGTAAATTTTTCTTCCAAATGACTAATAAGGCAAAATAAAAGTATGTCCTTATGCCGTAAGAATGGAGGAGGAGGGAAAGGGAGAAATATTCAGTGAGCATCTACTATTTTCCAGGCATCTAAGCATTAACACTCTCTGTTACAGAGGAACTGTGGCTCAGACAGAATTAGTGTCTCACACAGCTTCATTGACGTGCATTCTCTACCTAGCATTGAGAAAAATGACTGCAGTTTACATATATTAATAAATACATCACAAAGTCCTCTATAAGCTCTTCAAACTGGCTGCTCAGTGGGAAAATAAATTATAGCAGATCTCACTTGGCCTGCAGAACATCCTTTCAGAGAGCCGTGGAAACATGATGAAGCTGCAAGACTAACAAGGGGCCCTTGGGCAGGGCCACCACCCCACGCCATAAACTATATTGCTTTCTTTCCTCTCGTCCCCCACCAAAACACTTTCGTGTGTCCCAGAGGTAGAATGGCCACCATGACACACGTGCTTCCCACCTTCTAAGAGTAAGGAAGAGGAACAATTAAACCAGCAACAGCAAAGCCTGAGGAGTGCTTTCTAGGGGAAGTGCAGGCCAGAAGAAGTTTGTAGGCACTTGACCTTCTCCAGGAGGGTTGAAAAGGGCTTTCCACAAGAAGCGATATTTAAGTGGACTTCTGAAGGACCAGGAGGCATCAGCCTGTACCACATGTACTAAATATACACATATTATTCAGGGAAGAAAGGAAACCCACTCATAAGTTAGAATAGAACAATTAATCTGTCTTTTACTTTGTAAGCTTCGTAAGCCAATGTTTCTCCAGCCCACCTAACATATTCAAGTGTACAACTGAAGTAAGTTCTTTTTTCAGATAGCACTGCTGGGGTGGGAGAGGGGGCAGCATGGCAAATAAAATGGGTTCCCCGTCTGCAGACGGGAAGAGTAAGGAGCCCACAGCATGTCCACCAAGGTGTCGCAAATAGCACACCCAACTCCTGCCTCCTAATTCAGCGCTCTTGCCCTCACACTGGTCTGTCATTCTTCACAGACTCCCTGGGCAATGTCACTCACTGCTAACAGCCCCAGAGGCCAACTCCTGGTGGCCCAGAGGCAGAGCGTAGTCTCTCAGGCAATATGCCTCTGAGTCTGCTTCTCTCTGAGTTTCTTGGCTCTCTGGGAAGCAGTACTGGCTGTCTGTGGAAGCTGACATTCACCAGGTGCCGACAAAAGTCATCCTGGACCACGCATATTCAAATACACCCAAAGGCTCTTTAGTAAGTGCCCACTGGCCCCAAGATGGGCACATATATTAATATGGGTAAAACAAGGGTGAGGTACGTAAATGAGCTGAGTCATCTAAGTGCAATTTACAATATTTAAATAGGACACTAAAAAGAGAAAAAGAAAAAAAGCAGACAATACATGGATTTTTCTAGAACCCTGCTCAGCCAATACCATGCACCAGTTCTCTGCAGGCCTGGGTAGACCTGTATGATTCTATTTCCCTCCCTTTGTGGCAGGCTCCTCACGTCCCTGTTTGGGTGTCATGCCCCATCCTGGTGATGTTTCTCTACAGTTAGAGGTCCAAGACACCAGGAACTTGACACCACTTTTACAGTCTCTCACCTCCCCTCTTTCTCTTCCTCCTCAGTGGCAAGGCTAAGCTTCCCAGCAGTCTGGAGGAGGAAGAAGCAGTAGCTCAACAGGCATGACCAGGCTGCAGGCAGAGCTTACATGAGGGGAAAGGGTCTTCCCCAGCTTGCTGTGGCCCCTGAAAATGATTCTAAGTGTGAGCTAAGCACCCTGGCTGCCCCTTCTCTTTACTCTGCAGGCAGCTTCTCATCCCCATCCTTCCCTCCTCCTTTCTTGGTCACACCCAAGCCTTTCTCCATGAACCCCACAGCGACTCAGACATAACAAAGGTCTGCTGCGGGGTGAATTACACTGGGTCTGCAACCAAGAATACCAACAAGAACACAGTGGTTCTACACTCACCTGAATCACCTGGGAATCTTTTAAAACTCCCAATGCCCAGGCCATATCCCAGACTAACTGTATTTGAATCTTGGAGGGAGTGGGGCCCAGGCATCAGTATTTTTGAAAGCTCCTAGGAGACTCTCAGATGCAGCTCAAGTTGAGACCCGCTGGACTACACCTTCCAACTGAAGAGCGCCTAGAGCGTGCAGATGATTTCCGGCCTTGGGAATCTGAAGGTAAGATACGATTACTGAAAGATGCTCAACCACCTCCCCTTCTGCCCCCCACATGAAACTCTGAGTTAGGGGTTCTGGGAAAATAGAAACTGTTACTCCTATAGCTTATTAGTCCATCTTATCCCCACTCCCATCCCAAATACTCATCACTGACTGAACCAAAACGTAGAGTCTTTGATATGGTAAAAGCAGACTGGATTGTTCTCCTTTGGCATTGGTCTTGGAATTTCTAGTTGGGTGCAGCCAGACAAGGCCACCACCCGACTAGCTAACAGAAGGAAAAATTCCCCTAAACCCAGTTCTCACATGGACTTTGGGCTTCCTCGAGGGATCATCCATGACGTGGGAGGAGAAGACACACACGACTAAGTGTTTATTATAAATTTAAGAAGAAAAATTGATTATCTTATTGGAAGATAAAAGCCACCTGCTATGGGAGTCAGCTGATTACAGGCCACCCATAAGGCCCTACGCTTCAGGCATAAACCTCCTACTAATAGCCTGAGGCCTATAAGGACATATTTTTTAATACTGAGGTAAGAAATATAATTCTTAGGTAGCAAAAATCTCATCTAAAAATCCCAAAGCACAGAAGGAGACAGATACTGAGAAAGCACTGAACCTGACAGGGGCAGGCTCATAAATTCAGTCAACTTGGTCGCATGCAGTCATTGTATTTCAGAATCTGCAATGATTGAAAGTGCTCTGCTCTGTCAATACCACAACTGGCCTGGCTTCATGCTGTCTCTTTTCCACGAAATGTGGGTTGCCCGTTAACACTAGCACTGCCTCTCTTCACTTGAATCAGCACAGTGAGAACGCAGCAGAGAACCTGGGGGGACAGGGATCACAGCAACACCTGCGGTGTTAAGTGAGAATCGCGGCCCGCCAACCTGAACTCTCTCATTAGAGATTAGTATGACAGGAGTCCAACAACCAGACTGTCAGAGCAAAAAATTAGCGACATGTTCATTCCCTGTTTCACCAAGTGATCCTCCACCAAGAAGGATGTTTTAAGCCAAGTGTGAGCTCTGGGTACGCAGTCTTACGTAGGCCGTTCTGAGGCCACCAACCGACAGCCACGGGGTTGACCCGCTGTGCACATCTATGCATGATTTGTACAGATTTGCATATGTGATGGGGATGAAAGCCCAAACAGGCATGTGTGGGACACGGGGATAAGGAATGCCCCTTGAGGAGACGTCGCAGCACTCCATATGATTCAGCGAAGGATGGGCTGTTTGAGAAAACCTGGCCCCTAATAAGTTAGCTAATGTAGTCACTGAGTGAGCGGTACGTGCGTGTGCTTATGTCACACATTGGGGTGTTTCTAAATTAAATTTGCAAAATGAAGCTGAAAAACACAATTGAGGGAGAAAACTCTTAGAACTAAAGGATGTGTTCTCTCTTTTGAGCTTAGTGGCTTTCTTGATTTCAGGTTTTGTTTTCTTACACAAAGCCTAGGTCAGTGGTAATCACCAGTGGACACTTGATGAAATTTTTTCCCTAAAATTGCAGTCTCTATCAGTTATTCTGCATAAAAGTGACCTGTAAATCTGTAGATTAACCACCCTTTTCAGAAGGGAGACTACATAAATCAGAGCATGTCAGGTTCAGCCTTGGGAGCATGCTGAGTCCAAACCCCCATCAGATGCCCGAACTCTGTGACGGCCCTGGAGCCCACGGGCTTCCGGTTCCACTCAAAATTCCCCAGTTACAGGAAACTGGTATTAATTCCAAGTGATACCTTTCTTACTCATTTACTCATTCCTCTCTGCCTAGATACTTTTTATAATCTACCCAATTATTAAGAGGAAATGGGATCTACTTGCTTTTAGCTGTATAATGCTTCTGCAAACCAAAATATTAACCCTACCAGACCGCTGTACCGATTTTTTGGTCATTTCCGAACCTGCCGCTGGACCGCTGGGCCTAATTTTCGGTACTTTGCCTCGTACGTGAAAACAATGACTCCAAGTTCCATCTTATTCTAACCACTTGTTTGCACGTCACTAACATTTTTCTATATCATGTTGGTTTTTTCTCTTTAATGCTCAGGAGCCCAGGTATAGGGGACAGTTAGGTTCAGGGCCTCCGGTCTGGTGGGGTTAAGTATGTACCTAAACAAACCAAATTAAATAAATAAAGCAATAAATGTGGTTGTTAGGTGCAAGGACCAGGTACCCTCTTAGCTGCTCTGTCATTCCCAGAGGCTCTGAGAAACTGCCCCAGAGCCTTGGAGCTACACAGAATTCAGATGAGAAACACAATCCAATCCATTTGTCTGTCCATCCATCTGTTAATCTGCTCAACCATCATCCAACACATACTGGTTTAGCCACTGTGGGAGGGCCTGGAGATGAAACATAGAAGGAGAAACCTTAACATTCTAATGAGCAGGAGAATGATGGAGATGAAAACGGTAAGAATTCACCAGCACAACTAACTGCTAATATTCATCACGTACTTCACGTAAAAACCTTTACACACTTAAGCCTTCCCATAACCTGAGATAAGTGCTGTTTTTATTTCCACTTTACAGGTGAGGGACTGAAGGCACCAGAAAAGCAGCATGGGAACTGGGGACGGCGAAGCCAGGCGCAGGGCGGCACGGAGACAGAGAGAGGCACTGTCACGAAGGAGGGCATGCTTACCCCATGGCTGCAGCGCTAAGAGAGGAAGCTGGATGTGGACACTGGGACTGGTGACATGAACATTACCGCCAACCCTGGAAAGGCCAGCAGCAGGGCCACGGCGGGGACGGGAATAGACGATTAGAAGGAGCGGTGTACAAGTGCAGCGGCCCACAGTCCGGCCCTTCCCGGGGAAGCTCACAGTGGAGAGGCAGAAGACCGAGACCCCGGAGGGGCACGGGCGAAAGCAGCTGTGGACACGTGAGGTCCTTTATGCAGAAGGAACCGAACTCCGGGTGCCATTTCTGAAAATGAACTTGCAGGCTCACGGCAGGGTGTTTCCCCGTTTGCGTGTCTGTCTCTCCCAGGAGGCTGCGGGCTCCAGGGGGAAGGGACTGTGTATCGATCCCCATGGTTTTCTGACCTGTCACCGACCTTATGACTGAAACATGGGAAGCAGCTCAATAGGTATTTCTGAGATAAATGAATAAAATACACGATACCCACTGAGGGAGGAAGTTTAGGCGTTCTCTTTGAAAAGCCTGCTGCGGCTGTAGGCCGGGCCTCCTAGGCGGGCCGGGCCGCTGGTTCGGTACCAACGGGCAGCAGGCCTGCAGGAGCCTCTGCGGGCCACCCTTGCTTCCCCTTAGTGAAGGCAGGCGCTTAGGGGTTCTGGGGTCTAACCTGAGCTCTGTTAAGAAACCGCTGTCACTTTTTCTATTCCTAAATTAGAAACATAGCATGACCCTGCAACCTAACTCTTTTGTAGAATTACTTAAGCCAAATCCAAACTCCGAGGAGATTACTGACGGCAAAACGATGATGCTCCAAGGTACCTTCGGGCAAACGCCCACAAAACCTGTTTAAGTAGGCCCTCTCCGTCCTTCTTAAAAAACAAAAAAACAAAAAACCCCAATTTCACTGTACATTAATCCTGGAATAGAAGCGAGCAAAACCTAAGCAGCTAGTTGCAGCACATGCCCTTAGAAAGTTCTAGGAGCTGCTCATTTTCCTGAAGAAACAAACCGAACAGTTCCTGCACGCTGGCTGGCTGGCCAACATGGCAAATCTTCACTCTCTCTGTTCACAAGAAAGGACTAAGACCTGCTGGTTTCCTCTTGCTCTGTACATCTGACTGTAACCTAATGGGTCCTAACTGTTTAAAAAAAATAGATACTATTGTTTCTTAGAATTGCTGTCTGAGTCTCAGGGGCCTGGTTTTTCTTTCTAAGATCTTCGCGTGTAAATTTATGGTTGCATGTCATCAGATACAAGGTTCCAAAGCAAATGTGCATACATGAATAAATAATAACAACAACAATAATAATAGTAATTGGCAGTTACTGAGTACTTTCAGTGTGCATGAGGTTGGGCTAAGTGCTTTATTGCCATACCTCATTTAATCCCAGAATAACCATATGGGGTAGGTCAATATGAGGGCTGTCCAGAAAGTATCCAGCCATGTAATATGAAAAATAGAGGCATTTATGGCTGGGTTTTTTTTCCAGACAGGCCTCATATCATCCCCATTTTCAGATGGCGACACTGAGGCTTTCAGATATTAAGGTGCCCCAAGTCCCACACAGAGTAAAGTGATGGAAATAGAATGTAAAAACACTACTGCTCACAGTGGAACCTGTCACAAAGCTCCAGGCCAGTGTTTTCTTGGTTTGATATTTAAACACAGGAAGGGCCTTTCAAGTTACCACTTCATAGCAGTTCAGGTGCACGGGGTTGGGAGAAGAGATGGGAGCACTTGGCTCAAATGAGGTTGAATGGCAACCTCTGCATTTCAGCTGATGTGTTTTTCCCTGCTTCAATTACCAGGAATAATCAGGAGAGGTTATCAAATTGTGTTTTAAAGTGCTCCTACGTGCAAATTACCTGGAGAAAACTGTTTTATCAGCAAAAGGAACAAGATGCTCATACTTGACGTGAAGGACTTGAGTGCAGGTTGCGGAGCCCCGGCCACGCTCCCTTACCATCCTCCTCTTTCCTTTCCTTCGGGAGCGCACGGCCTTGTGGGCCGTTCGTGTAACAGTTATGCTGCTCACGACCCAGGACTGCAGTCGGACACAGGCAGAACACTCCTGCCTTATTAACAAAGAATGTTTTGTTTGTTTCACTTTATTTTCTCTGATAAGGCATACATTTTCAGTCTTAAATTTTGGCTATGGGCAATCTGGAAAGAGCTGTGTGTATGTTGCAGGGGAGAGGGGAGTCCCTGCAGGTACACACTTTGTTTCATGGCTGAATTGCTACCAAAACAGTCCTGGACACAGTGCGCCACAAATTATTTTCCCTTAAACTGATTTTTCCAGTTAGTTCTGTATATTAGTTACAGAGTCCTATATTATTTTCCCCATAGGGCTTTCCTGCTTATGATTCCTAAACAAGCTGATAAAAACTCCATTTTCTTCACAGAAATATTTAGGTTGTTGAGGCTTTCTCGTACCATAATTACTTCCTGAAAAATGCAGTGGTCATTTTTTCCTGAATATTTTTACATTAAATTGGGCACACGAAACTTGGCCCTTGGTATTTTAAGGTTGTAAAGCAGATTCCTGGTTTAAAGAGCTGACTGGTTTCTATTACTTGCTTTCTGCATTGGCTTCTCATTGATTTGATTACATGAAATTTCTCTACCATTTAAATGAGGAACTTGTGTGAAAACAAGGATTTCTGATGACCTCAAGAAATCATTTCTTATTTAAAAAAAAAAAATCATCTATTTTATTTCCCAACTACGTACTTCAGGAATTGGGGCAGGTGAGGAGAAAGGTCTTAGCGACGGCAGTTTGATGAGAAATGAAGTAATTTGATTATTTCCACGGTGCGGATCGATAATAGCCAGCCTCCGCAGAGGCCCCCGGCCTGCAGGCAGCAGGGACAATCAATAGAATCACACAGAGGCGCTCTCCTCCCCCAGCAGCCTCTCTGATCTTTTCTGGGCGGGCTCTTCACGCCTGTGTAATTCTAATTTATGTCAACTAGAAATCAAAGAAATTCCAAATGGCTTTGGTCATAGGACATTGGGGTGGACCTTTCAAAATCTATTTATGTCTGTTCCTTAAGTAGTGTGGCCCCCACGGCCCTCCTGGTGCCTCTGTGGGACAAGCAGTAGCCTCCCAGCAAAGGGCAACTACCTGCTCCGGACAAGGGCGCAGGAGTGGAGTTAGGTGAGTGGAGGTACACTCTGTCGGTCCTGCTACGACACTGCAGGGACATAAGAACTAATAAGCATTTTAAGCAAAATGCTTTGCCAAGAGTGGCTCCCTCAATAATGCTCTTTAATGATACCCCAGACGCTGGCATTTTCAAATGAAATGAACAGTGTATAAAATTAGTTCTGCATGAAGTTAAAAAAAATGGAAGTGAAAGGGAGCTTTTAAAAGCTTCAGCATTTCTCCATCCAACTGCTTTTCACAAGGGTTTGGCATATTGCTACATTTATGATGTTATTCGCTGCTCATAATTCAGGCCCTATGTCTCCAAACTTCTATATTAGCACACACAGCGCAGGGAGGTTTCCACCATGACATTTTATCACCGAGGTTTCCCGGACCAGCCAGGCTGCCTCTGGCGAGGTCTGGTTTCCCAGCCAGCACCGTGCCACTGGGCTCCCTCCTGTTTCATCAAGCTTGTTACCCCAAACATTTTTCATTAACCTTGAACACTGCATTTCCATTTGCCCTACAGCTTTTCCATAGTTTTTTTTTTTTTGTCTTTTTCAGTTTTGTTCTCCATCCAAACTGCCTTGTAAGAAATGAGGAAAGTATATTATTAGAAGAAACACATCTATATAGAATCTAGAATTCACTGAAGTTGTGAAAATGATTTCTAGGACCAAAGCCACTGTCTGTAATTGTGAGAAGCACAGTAAACATATTGCTCTTATTAGAGAGTCCCATTGGTTATACAAGTAGTTTTAACTAAATCACCAAATAAATGCGTGTTATATTGATAGGTGATTTTGGGTCAACTCTAATTCCCAAGGTCAAGTAAGCCTTTGAACAGTCTTTAAGACTATAAGTTCACTCCAATTCATCAAAGCCATCTCACACAGCGTTTTCTTCTCTTGGTTCTTAGAATGCACTAAAGTTTAGGAGATTAAGTGGCCTCGGCTTCAAAACGCAAAGTAATGCCTCTAATGTGCTTATCCATCCAGCAATCAGAAAAGCTACTCAAACACGGGCTCCGTGATGCACTTCCTAATTTTACAAGTGCGTGGGGAATGCTACATTTGTCAAATGGCTGGAGGACTCCTCCCCAGGAGTCACCACTGTTGCAGCCAAAGAAATTTACTGTAGTTTGGCTTGAACATTGTCTGATAATCGAAGTACATGTTGCTTTCATCTGCAAAGAACATGTTTAATGTTTCTCATCTGTTCTTTGTTTACCTAATGAGAAAAAGAGAGATGAAGGAAAAAGACTTTTTCCTTCAAAAAAATACAATGCATTTTTTTTTTTTGTTATTCTTACAATTCCTCAAAAACTCAAGTGAGGAAAAAAAAAAAAACACAAGTGTGGTAAAGGATAGATTTTAAATTAAGTGTAAGTGGCCCAAATGAAAGGGACTGCAAGTGAAAGAAAATATAATAACCTTCAATATTTCTCAGAATGACATGATCAAAGAACATGAGCCCTGGGACACACAGACACCACAAAACCCATCATTCCCCAGTGCAAGAATCTCACCGACAACACTCCTGACGAAGAGGTTAACTGTGCAGACCACGGAGATCCTTTGCCCACCCCTTTGTCTCTAGCTCCATCCAGGAAAAAAGGGGGAAAAGAACTCAAATTAAGGAGTTATGAGATTAGCAGATTTGGTTAAGAACAGTGCAAGGCCCAAATTAATTTTGCTCTTTAATTCTTTGTTGGCACAGATGATCACATTGAGATAGTGAATCTTCGTCTCCATATCCTAATCATAATTTGTTTCCAGTTCCTATTCTTGTTTTTATGCCTTATTTTTCTTATTACTTTCTTTTTGTTTCCCTGCCTATTTAAATTGTCTTATCTCCAACTTACCCTTTCTCTTCATCTCTACGCCTGGGTTAGAAGTGGATCCCAAATGTAGCATGTCCTAGGCAGACACAAATTTTCCTTTGTCAAGTGCGTAGAAAATGTAATTACTGATATCTTTGTGTAGAAAATAATTTTAATTTTAAATTTAAGTGAGAAAAAAGTAAAAGGGCAAAATTTTCTGTAATCTGAGTTTTCCCCCACTCCTTTTAATTTCCTTTCAAAATAGGTGATAGGCAATACATTGTGTGGGTCTCCTTTGGAAATTCAAATATGAAACCACAGGCTAACATGGTAATATCGATAGTAAGAGTAATCAGTTAACACTGAGCATTTTATATATAACTAACATCATTGTGAGGGCTTGATACATGTGCACTCATTTAAATGTTCCCAATTCTTCAAGATAGGTACTGTTATCGTCCTCATTTTGCCAGTGAGGAAATAGAGGCACTGAAAGGTTGAAGAACTGCCCAAGATGACAACTAAGTTCGGAGACCGGATCTGAACGTGGACTCTGGCTCCGGTGCCCATGCCCTCAACTATAAACTCTTTTCTTCGCTATTCAAATCTTTCTTGATAAAATTTCCAAATCTGGAGATGGACAGCATCATACAAATTTTGAAAGCTGAATAGCTACTTAATCTGGATTTCCATCCAACTAAATCGACCAGCAGGCTTTTCACGTGCAAGGCTTTGCTTGCATGTTGTGTGTGGGGTGGAGGCTTCTTCCGTCCTCATAGGACCTCTCCCATGTGCCTCTGAGCTGCCTTAAGCCTGAGGGCGCGTGGCAGTGAGACCGGGCCAGGACCCCTGGGCTGGGCCATGGGTTCGGTCAGATGCACGGCGCTGGAGCCAAGTACTCTCAGCAGCTCTCAGGTCAGAGGAAGGATGCAGAGGCCACCGGAGGGAAGGGCTACAACCCTCAGCGATCCCAACAAACAGAACAGCCTCCCTGTCTCACTGTGAACGAACTTGTATCTGGGCAGAAGGGAATCCATTACTTAAAATGAGCAAAATGCTGGTCAGAATATGTCTGGAATAATCTTCCGCTGTATGAACCAGAATATGCATTTCTCCAATTCATCTCTGAAGATGGAGTTGATCTCAATGAATCTAAATAGCATGGACTAGAAATACGGTGATTTCTGAGAAGGGTTGTGGATACCTCTATCTATTTTGAACGCACACATTTTTGGGGTCCTTGGTTAGTAATATTCATGTAGCCATTCCTTCTGGTGGAAGCTGAGGAACTCTGCAGTATTCATTTCATCATGTTTCTAGAGTGCTCTGCCTACTGTGGACACTTCAACTCGTCTTAAAGGAATTTCATTTTAAAGTGACAGGGTTAGTAGCAGTGTTAGGTTATAGTAGGTAGTGAAATCTGAGGGAGACTTGCAACCCCAGGGTCTCAATGCTGTTGCTTAGCAACAGAGTCAGCCAGCTTTCTGGGCTGGGCTGAGAATATATAATGAAATCTCTTTAAACATAACTAACTGGCAAAGGCCTAGTATCAGTTGGGATTTTAAAGCATTTGGAGAAAAGAACTAGGTCAATGAACAAAAATGACAAGGCACACAAAGGATTTGGGCCATTCTTCCATTTGCCCCCAAATTTGCTACATTTAGAAAATGCATGTCCTTTGAGAGATGTATATATTTAGTTTCATTCTCTTTTGCTAGGTATGTCCCTAATCATCATTTGCAAAAGTAGCACACATGTAAATTATTATAAGATGCCAGAATTTTCTGAGCAAGTATCCGAGGTGGATCTTTTCCAAGGTCCTTTTGCCTGCTGATGCCCTAAACATCTGGGGTGAGAGGTCTTGGGCCAGAGTCTGCTCTTTTGGGGCCTCCATTTTCTTCCCTTCATGGTACAAGTAACTATTTCTTAGGTTTTTGTTGTGGGAAAAACATGGAAGTAACATAGAGGAAAGTGCCTTTCCAGTGCCTGGTGATTAATATAGATTTTTATCATTTTTCTTCTCAGTGTCAAAGGGCCCCCTATTAAATGTGATACAATTTCCCAAATTCATGCCCGTGTCTCCAGGCCAGTTCCACAGACCTCCAGGGGGGCCCCTGGGACCGTTTCTCATCATGTGCTAAAAGTGGCATCTTAAGTGTGGAAAGAGGCAAATTCCCACCTAATACCCCCACAGTGGTCCTCTCTTGACCCCATATTCCCAGAATACATTGGTGTTGAGAACTGAAATTGTATACTTCAAATTGCAAAAGACAAAACAAAACAAAACAAAACAAAAAACCAAAAAAACACAATTGGGTACTGCTCTTTTCACCTTACTGCTGCAGGAAGCTTGGAACCCAGTACAGAATTTCACAGTCAGACTCTGCACGTCGCAGTGACCATGCAAACATCACAGATTTTGTTCCATGGACTTACAAATAGGAGGCCAAAATCTAAGTTGACCGTGTGTATGATTTCTTTTTTCTTTCTGTATAAGCACAAAATTCATTTTTAAACACAGAAATGCAAAAATAATCTCGTATAGCTGTAAGAGTACACGTCTGTATGTGTATCCATACGTCCCTGTAGTCACAGAGAGAATGTGATTCCACGGATACATAGAAAACAAACATGAAAGGTAACTCTTACTTTATCGCATCTCATCAGCCCCAAGTATCTCAGAGACTTGCTGCTCTGCGCAATGAGGGTGGCTCCTTGATCCGTGATTTCTTTGCACCATCCCACGTCCACGGTCTCTATCGTCATGCTGTACCGCCCGATGGCTATCAGCGCTGCAAGGAGGGCAGAGAGAAAGCAGGCAGGCGCACATGTGAGTCGTGGAAGGGATCTCTACCTTATGAGGGCTATTGCTCTCATTTCCTCACTAAATTTGTTCCTGAAATGTGTGTAAATGAATGTTTCATAAACGAAATCAAATTTGGAATGCTTTAGGAAAGCTTCCCCTATGACAAACCCTATCACAAAGTGAATAATCATTCCATAATTTCCCTTTCATTGGAACGTAACCTTTTATCAGTGTTACTCATTGCAAGGTTACCTGTAATTTCAAACACTCACATCTGCAGAAGGAATCAATTAAAATAATTACACGTACAATGTTACAAAAGACTCCAAGTAGTAACTAAACTTTACCCAAGATAAAGTCAGTAATATTTTTAAAAGAAAAACCTATGTAAACAACATTTTGAGGTATGTTGTACTGCATATGAATTTCTTCATCAAGTGACATAATTTTTCAATCTATTCACGATCTGTAAAATGTAAGAGTATGTAATAACATTTGTCACATTAGTCTTTCTTGGGAGTGTTAGGAATTAAGAATATAGTATACATACAGTTGAATTTAATTGATGCCAGTGCAGTAAAGGAAATGCATTTGTTATGGTGAATTTCCTCCCCATATCAGAACTCTTCCTTCTATTAACTTATGAAACGAAACCTGTCATCTGAACACGATGACAGTATCTCTAGTCTTCCCGACTCTTTAGCATTGTACCACTACAGAGGTGCAGACGCTGATCCCGTATCTTTGATGTGCAGTACTTATCACTGCTTCATAACCATGACCCTGTCAGAGGGACCGACTGGTGAGTGTGGCTCTTCGCTATGGACTTCTGATTTGATGGACGTGCCGGCCCTGACATATTCGTGAAGCAGAAAAACAGATCTCAGTAACTCCAGCCAGAATAAGTTTATGGTGCATTGGTTTGTACATGAAGACCCTGAAAACAATGGCACAAGTACTGAAAAAGGAAGAGGAACTTGTTTGCTAATTATTTCCTCGATCTATGCTAGGGTGAATTGATTTCTGTGACATTAAAGGGAGATGATATTTTCCAACTGACTATATGGATAAGGGAAGCGTGAGTCACTCGTGTAAATAAACGTTAATTCTTAGAGCTCACAGGAAAGTACGCTTGGCAAAATCTCTTTGCTAAATAACTCAGTCATTTCTTCTTTATTAGTAAACTCATATTCTTTCATTCGAGTATCAAAGCCAGATATTTAAAGCTTATGGAAACAATAATCACAAGCCCAGTGTTTTCCAGTGAAAATGCTAAAAAGGAAGAAAAAAATTTCCTGGGAAGTTCCTCGTGCCACCAGGCTGCAGACGCTGGCGTCTTGGTGCACGCTGTTTCTGGGACTTTGTTTTCCAAGGAGGTGGAGCAGGGGACAGGGGATCGGCCAAAGCTTTGCTCAGTGGCCCTGTGTAGACCACTGTGCAGAAGAAGCCATACCCCAGCTGAATCCCATCGGTGCCCCTGCCCTAAGAAAACTGGTGCCGCTGGTACTGTCCTAACTTCCATTGGATGTGATGTCCT
The DNA here is from genome assembly GCA_004026885.1 of Lyroderma lyra. Lineage (NCBI taxonomy): Eukaryota > Metazoa > Chordata > Mammalia > Chiroptera > Megadermatidae > Lyroderma > Lyroderma lyra. Next base: position 296,527 of record PVJL010000183.1, read on the forward strand.
GAGGATCTCCTAGGATAAATGAAGTGCCAGGTACATAGAAGAAATGCCTTTCAATACAAAGTGCTCAAACTGTCATTTCAAAAAATGACAAAGCACCGGTTGTCGGATGACCCAGGTCAGTAGACTGTGTACTTTCATTGAGGTTTGAGGCTAGAACATGAAAGCCTGGCCCTGGGACAAAGGTAAACCGAACGATCTGCGGAGTTTTCAGAAGCCGCTCTATCAGCAAATGGAGAGTCAATAGCTATTGATTCTAGGTGCTAAAACCACTGCTGTTGGCCATTTTTTTCTTCCTTGTCCAAATAAAAATAAACAGTAACTAAGACAATTGAGGATAAATCAGGGTATTCAGGTTTTGTTTTGACATAGTTCTATTTACTGAAGTAAGAATTAAACTTTATTATTGCTTAATGCATTCATTTAGTAAAAAAACAAAAACAAAAACAAAAAAAAAAAAACCAACTCATGAGCACTCACTCTAGGGCATATTTTCCAATACTTATTGACCGTCCATGTGCTAGGCACTGGGCTAAGAATTTTAGGTGCATTATCTCATTTAATCCTTACAGCAACCAACCTTATGGAGTTTTATTATTTCCATTTTAAAGATAAGGAAGCTGAATCTCAGATTGGGTAACTTTCCCAATAAGACAGTAAGTGAGGACGTGGATAATAAGCGGAGAGCTAGCTTTCAGCCCTGGGCGTGCACATCAGAGGTACTCAATTGGAATCCTGGGGCCAGGCACCCGGCAATTCTAACAGCCTGTGGAACTACAGAGTGACACACGGGGCCTGTGCTAGGAACTGGGGTAGGACAGGCCACCGAGCTCAGAGGCCAGGTGAGTGGGGGTGGGGGTGAGTGGGGGTGGGGGGTGAGAGGGGGTTGGGTGGAAACAAGGAATAACCCAGCGACCAGTCACAATACAGTGTTCATTCACTGTCTCATCCCATTTCTAATTCTTCCCTTTTCAGATCTCAGGTCAAAGGTCAGCTTCTTAGAACCCATAGTCCTATCATTTATTGCTATTGGAAATGTTATTATTTATTTATTTGCTTTTTTATTTACTTTTTTGTGACCCACCTCCCCCATCAGAATGACAGCACTATTCGCTGCTGTACGAGTATGTCCAGCATCTAGCATGAGCTTAGTACAAAGCTGGCTCTTATAAATATTGGCCGCACTCTAATGACTGTAATTTGTTTAGGTCTATTACAGAGGCATGCCAAGGGGGCAAGGGAGCCCCCTCTTCAGGGGAGGAGAGAGATCTGGGAGTCCTCGTGGAAGAACTAAGTGAGGCCTTGAGGGATGAGTAAGGATTCTCCAGAAAAACAAAGGAACAAGGGCGCTGGGTGACAGAAAAATGTGCCTGAAGGCGCGAAAAGACAGGGAATCTGCAGGCCGATCCGTGTGGCTGAAATAAAAACAAGCATAAGAAAGCGGCAATACTTATTTCAGAAATATTTACCCAATGATTAGCAGTTGGGGTGGGCATAAGTGATACGAAGAGCAGCAAAAATAAGGATAGTCCTTGAAGTCACGAAGCTTATGTTCAGCAGGAGAGACAGACACGAAACAAACACACAAGTACATGTAATTCTAACTTGTACCAAGGCTCTGAAGGAAATGGAGTGATCACTGTAGGAACAACATTTAGTTGAGGGGGAGGAGATACCAGGCAGAGTCTTTCTGAGAAGTTATTTTAATCCCTCCAATAGCCCTGCAAAAACAACCCCCATTTTAGAGGTAAGAAACCTGAAGTTAAGCACCTCGCCGAGGCCCCATCCCGAATCGGTGGCAGAACTGGGGTGCACACTGAGCGTCTGCTTCCTTTCAAAACCAGTGCTCAGTCTCCCGACAGCAGCAGCCCCAGGAGTGCGTTTCCCTTCACCACGATCCAGGAGTGAGGCACCGCAGCGTATACAGGCAGCCAAGTATGTGCTCTGTGACTAAGGAATTTACCTCTCTGTACCACAGCCTGACTTTGGATATTTTTTCCATTGTTGTTCATGAGCTTGCTGTGAAGCCTGTAGTGTGGCACAGTCTCCAAGTCATTTGCAGCCTCGCAATATAGTAGATGTCTGGCCTCAAGATGACATTTAACTTTCCTGAGTCTCTACTTCTTCACCTGGACAATGGGGACTCTATGCACTGCCTACTTCACAGTGTTAGTGTGAAGTTCAAAACAGGGAATGCATGAAGGGACTTTGCACTGCATAAATGTCATGATTTATCTGATATTTCCCCAAAGTTTTCTACAGTGCAGTTGATTAAAAAAATGAAAAAACGTAAAAGAGTTTTGAAAAATAAAAAGTTGTGGGCAAATGAGAGGATTAAATAGTCATTATGTCACTGCTAGAGTCTTGAACTTCCTACTCTCTTTGGCGATCAGGAACCTGTGGGATGACAGGGCTGTAAATGTATATAAGATTATTACCTTCATTAGGGATTGTTGACACTTTACAATGGTATTTATTGAGCCTTGAAAAGGGATTAATTATGCAAGACTAATTCCTAATCCCCATGCAATTTTAATATAGTTTTTATGTGCTAAGTGCAACTAATAAAGTTAAATTTTAAGAAGTTACACAAATTAAAAGCTGTAATTCAGTAACTTACATGATTTAAAGATATATATTAACTCACTAAAAGGCATTTCCATAGGCATATAGAATGACTGAAAGATAGAAGCACATATGTACTTAATTTTGACTAAGAGATTCCACTTCTAGGACTTTACCCTGAAAATATACTTCTAATTATAGAAAATTACATATATACAAGTTTATTCATTGGAGCATTGGCTGTAATTGCAAAATAATGGAAACAGCATTAGTGCTCATACATAGGAAAGTGGTTAACTAAACTATGCTACAACCTCACAACTGAAGGCTACACAGCTTTAAAAAAAACAATGGATGTGTGAAGATCACAAGAAACTTCCAGATCATTCAGTGAAGAAAGCAAAGTACAAAAGAGCTTATATGGTGTGCTACCACCATATAAAAGGCAAGACAATAAAAAACATATGCATTTGCTCACTTTGAAAAAACGATACAAGGAAGACAAACCAGAAACTTCAGAGGCTCTAACTACAGGGGGCTGGTGGGAAAGGAGAAGAAAGCAGGGGGCACGGAGTGTGGGGGTGGGGTGTGAGGAGGGACAGACCTTTACTGAAATATCTCTGGCTATATAAAGCTTTGACTCTCTGAACCACAGTAATACTTTATATACCTTCCCTTCCCCACCCTCCAAATTAAAACCAACTAGGATGTGTGTGTGTGTGTGTGTGTGGGGGGGGGTACCCAAAGTGGGTAACAAATGAACCTAACTGCATTATAAATGAACCGGCCCGATGATATACCCACATTGATGGGGATGGGAATTAAGTCACTTTGGAAAATATGATTTTGATTGGAAATTATCAGGTGAAAACCAAAAAGAACTGTCAGCAAATACTGTACTCTAGTTAGTAAAATCTATTTCTCACAGGATATGAGTTAGCAATTTAGTAACTACTTTATGTGTAATCTAGGATTGCAAAATACCGAGCGCCAGTCTTTTGATTGTTAGAGAAAGAAGTTACAAATAAGACAAGGGGTGAGGCTTACAGGGAATCTTGTGGTGTTGAATTGGAATCAGAAGTATTAGAATGAACTCATATATTTAAACACACACAGACAGATACAGAAATAACTAATAAATATGATGTATGTACCTAAAAGCTTTAGTATGCATACGTACAAGGGCTGTCCGGAAAGTACCCAGACATGTAATATGAAAAATAAAGCATTTATGGCTGGAATTTTTCTGGACAGCCCTTGTAAATTTCCCAGCCTTCTCTGCTGAGAGGGGCTAAGAGTATTAACACTCCAGTAGCAATGATCTACTAGTACCCAAATCTTGGTTTCTAAATATCATGCTCAAATAAAAGGAGCAGGGCTTTTTAGAGAAATGGTCACTTCCAGGTGTGGGGCAGGGAAAACAGAGGATGAGTCTGGAACATCTTGTGATCTCAGAACAAAAGAAGAGCTTAAAAAGGAATGAGGGCATATCAAAAGGACACAGGATCCAATCAGAAGGAGCTGGCAATGGCCTCAGCTGGAACAATCTGAGCATCAAATAATGACAATATTGGTCTGTAATTCGGAAAATTGAAAAAGCATCCACAAGTCCAAAGTGATATAAATAAATAATCATGTAAATAGCCAAGGAAGGGCAGCTCTTCCTTACAGAAGAATTCCAATTAATAAACGTATAAGAAATGAGGGAAATACAAAAAATATCATCAGGCAAAAACCACAGTAATAACTGTTTCAGGCAAGGTCTATCAATAGATGCTAAAAGCTGTGGGTGAAAGTTTGAGGAAAAACAGAATATGGGCACAGTGCCAAAGATATTTATCAATTTTCAAAAACCCTAACTTTACAGTGGAGAGACCCAGCAGACACCACCCTACCCACATGATCACCGTTAACATCACCGGTAATAACACAGACAGACAGACACCATCCACCTGATCACTTCTTCAGTATTCCTGCCAACATGAAGAATCTCGATTTACTTATAAGAAAACATCACAGAAAACCAAATTGAGAAACATTCTAAAAATAATTCGCCAGTACTCATCAGAAGGGTCAAGGTAATAGATGAAAACAATGAGGAAGCGTCATAGATCGGGCGTCTAAGGAGACGTGACTCCGACCTAGAAAGCGGGATCCAGCAACAGACAAGGAAATTAGAAAAAACCTGGTGAAATTCAATTAAGATGTGTAGCTTCGTTAATCTTATTGTTTCGATGTTAATTTCCTAGTTTGATCATTACACTGTGGTCATAGAAGTTGTACCACTAGAAGTAGCTGACTATATCTCTATTATTTTTGCAACTTTTTTGTAATTCTAAAATTACTTTGAAACAGAGAAAAAGCCTGGATAAGCTAATAATAGAGAATGAACTAAGTAGAAGAGCAAAATTTTCTAAATGAAAGCAGGTATTACTTTCACACTGGAAGAACTGATACATAAATGTTAGGACAAAAAATACATTCTTTCCCTGTGGGGAGAAGATTAGTCATACGAGTGCATTAACAAGTGACCCGCCTCTGTCATTTGGTCCTTCTGCTGTGGATATATGTAGCTGTAATAAAATCAGAAGACGTGCCCTAGTGCTTGAAAGAATTAGGGTTCAAATTTAACGGTAGGATTAACATCTTTCATGTAATACTTGGATAAAAGCCATTTGCAAAGCAATTTCTTGGCACAGATACAAAGAGATAAATATGAAAAATGCTCTTCTTTGGGGAAGCCACAGACGCTCTGAAAACAAAGAACTGCCACTTTCAGAGACATCTGTTGTCACGTGACGGTCCCTGTGAAGGCTCCCTCCACCCCACAGGGACGGCAGCAGCGGTGACCGGCCCCGGCACGTCAGGAGAATCACAGGTGCCCAGCAAAAGTACAGACCCCCGAGTCCCACCTCTGCGGCCTCTGATTCAGGAGAAGCCGCAGGCCCGCCGTGCCCCGCGTGTGCAGCCGGGGCCGAGAACCGCCGGCACCGAGCAGCCCACGCCCCGGGCGGAGTCGGCGACGCGCACCGACGCACGTCTAAGGGTACGAATAGCTCTGCGTTCTGATGCCGCGGGACGGCCCTCGCCTCTCAGACAATAGTGACTCCTGTACGTAACCCAGTATTTTTAATCCCTTTATTTCTCATGTATATCCCTTCCTTCCGTTTTTATACATTATTATATTGCTCCTATTATGTAGGAAACGCACCAGTGACTGCACTTCATAATACTTTTCCAGGTTGTCTTCTTTTATAAAAGGTTTCCCTGACTTCACTGCGCTTATTTATATTTCCAACGCGGCCCGTACCAGAGTTTGTTCCTTATTAGAACAACACGCCTGTCTTCCCACTAGACTGGAAAGTCTTTGAAGCAGCGAATGTAGAGAATGCTTCCTTCCCTAGGACTCCTGAACCTCTGAAAATCAAGTGTCACTCATTTTTTCATAGTTTTAATGACTTTGGGGAGAGCATAACATACATGCAAAAAACTGCACAATCCCTAAGGGCACTACCTGATGAATTCTGACAAATACAGTATCCAGACTGACGCAGAGCGTAACCAGCACCCCGAGACCTCCCTTATCCCCCACTCCAGTCACTACTATTCCCCTAAAAGGATAACCACTAGCTTGACTTCCAATCACACAGATTGGTATTTTTGTTGAACTTCTTATAAATAGACTCAAACTCTCAACACTGTTTTTTTCTGCTTTTTTAAACTGTCCATTATGTCAGTGAGATTAACCTATATCGTTGTGTGTCCTGCTGGTGCATTCATCTAAATGCTACTGTGATGGACATGGGCTCTCCCCACTTTTTGGCTACTACGTACAATGTCGCTATGAACATTAGCACACATGTCTTGGTGTGAATGTATTTTCTCATTTCATTTGGGTAATGAAAGGAGTGCGATTTCTGGGTCGTATGGTAAGTGTTATGTTTAACTTCACAAGAAACTGCCAAAATGTTTTTCGAAGTGGCCGTACCATTTTACATTCCTGCCGGTCACATATGAATGTAAAGGTGCCAGTGTCTCCACATCTCGCCAATACTTGCTAATGTCTGTCCCCGGTTACAGCCATTCTAATGGGAGAGCAGTGGTTCTTCACTGTGGGTTTTCATGTCATTCCCCTAAGGACTAATGCTGTTGTGAATCTTTTCACGGTATCATAGATTGTTTTTAAATCCTGGCCCACTGCCTCTATCTATCCTTGCAAGGACTCAGTAGATATCTATTAAATTAAATTGATAAAGAAGAAAAAGGCACACAGATCATTTTTTCTTTGATTAGACTATAGCAAAGAACAGCTTTCTAGAAAAGAGATAATGTCCCATGTAATTTGAAGGAAAGTACCAGTAAAATAAACTTAGTCTATCCTTTGGAGATATGAAAAATCTTAAAGCTTTTTAAAATAAAAAAGTAAATTCAGGGGGGAAAAAGGTTATAGAAACCTTTCCAAAATGCTCATTTATTTGTGGAAATTTTAAAGACTGTAGCATAGACTTTACTTAGAAATTCTATGTCTCTGAAAGTCAAGTGAGAAATAAATATAATACAGACACTGTCCAACAATGGTGGATACATTAGAGTGAAAATTTTGAATTGTGCTAGAATTTTCTAGATGCTGCATGCAAGGGCATTCATTTTATACAAGTCTGCTTACTGCACTCAGAAGAGCAACACGCAAGTGCTGTCTGACCCACGAAGGGAGCACGCTGGCTGTGACATTTTGGGGAAGAGGCTCCCCTGCCCTGCACGTCCTGAAACAGAAATGCAACATTACTTACGGGCCACATCTGCTTCCCTTCCTATGATAGAAATGAGTCGGCGGAAAAGGGAGAGTTCAAGTGAGGGATTTTTTTAAAGGCCTGTTAGTAATGCACCAGGAGCACAGATAAGTAGTTTCCCTCCTTTATCCCTTCCTAATTATTTTTTATTTTAATAGATGAAAGACACAAATCTGATTTAGAAATAGCAGGTAGAGGCTATTTCTGTATATGTGACTTCCAAAAATGTAATGAAGGAGGGGTTATTCAGAACTAACCTTCCCTCAACAGGATGTGACCCGCTGGTTTTCAGTGATGTTGTATTTGGTTGTAACTGGCCCTTTGAGTGGAACGTTCCCCTGACAATCCCCTAGTCAAATTTTAGAATTCAAGATTAGGAGGAATAAAAGCCTGACCACTCCAGCATCAGCTGAGAACCTCAAGTCCCTGGCTCAACGAGTCTTTTTCATTCGGCCTGCATAAATACACACATTACTCATCAAAGAATTACGCACCCTTTTCAAAATCCTGATATATTCGATTTTTCTCACTTTATGAGAAGTGAGTTCTGGGCTGAAATGTGTTGGTTCACGGACATGGAAAAGTCCATTAGTGTCTCCATCATGTATCTGCCTGGTCCACCTTTCTGAATGGAATTTTCCAGACCATAATCAAGACAGAACACGTTTCAAGCAAGTGTCAGATACAAAGCATTTCTCCAACCCAGTGTGGAGCAGGGCAGGGTGCGATTTCAGCAACTACCACCTACGAGGACACCACGGTTGGTGGCAACGTTTGTCGTTAAGACTGCCCGGCAAACACTGTTCACGTACCCCGATATCGAAGGGCAAGAAACTACAGGCAGAGGGACGAACACGAGGGCATGTCCGCAGGGTGACATGAAATCTTTTTTCTTTCAACAAATACTGAGTGCCTACATGCTCCAAGGACTCTTTTAGGAGCTGGAATGAAAAGATCAAATCCCTCCCTTATGGAGCTTGTGTTGTAAATACAAATAAATAATTAGAATAAATAATTTTGGGGTTGGTGATAAGGCTTGGAACGAAAATAAAGCAGGAACCAGGGGTAGGGGGGCTGCAATTTTAATTAGGATGGACAGGACAGGCCTGATGGGGAAAGTAACATTTGAACAAAGATCTGCAGGGTCAGGGGAGCAAGCCACATGGGAAAAGCATTCTGTGCAGTGACAACCCAGTGCTGAGACCGTGAGGTGGGAGGTTGCTGGCTGTTCTAGGATGAGCAAAGGAGCACGGTGGCCAGTAGTGGATTTGAAATAGAAGAATTAATGAAAAAGTGGGTGGACAAAATCATCTTATAGACCAACATAATCACTCTGGCTCTCACTGTAATGAAATGGGAATTCATTGGAGGTTTGGGGCTAGAAGAATAGCTTGATCTAACTTAAAGTTTCAAAGGACTCCTTGGTTTCTGGGTTGCAAATAGACTATACGGAGGCAAGAACAAAAGCAGGGAGACTAAATAAAAATTAAAAAAAAAGAAATAAAAGGGAGTTCCCTGGTGGTGTAGTGGCTTAAGGCTTCAGCACTGGCGCTGTGTCAATGCTGCGGCCTGGGTTCGATTCCCAGTCAGGGAACTACCCACATACTAGAAATAAATAAATAAATAAAAATTAAAAAAAAAAAAAAAAGCAGGGAGCCCATAAAGGAGGCCGCTGCAATTATCACGACAGTGTTAGTGGTTTGGTTCAGGGCTACAGAACAGAGATTGAGAGAAGCAGTTGAATTACGGATAGATTTTAAAGACAGAAACAGTATTTGCTGATAGACTGACTGGATGTGGAGTGAAAGAGTCAAGGATGTCAAGAGAAAAGAAATCTTTTTTTTTTTTTGCACTTAGCTTTGAAAGAAATTTTCCTGCATGGGATTTTACATAGCTGCTCTTGTGTCCTTGTGTGCCTAAGTGTCCTTGTACTGGTAGGAATATATTGGTTTCTTCTACTGATGATAAATTCTGCTGAGAGGGGCAAAGACTACCTTTATTTATGTTTACTTGTATATCATGATTGTCTAACACAGGGTCTTTACTTGTTAGTATTCAAGGTAAGTTCATGTAAATATGTGCATCTTAGATATCACCCTTATAAGCACTTAGGGAAATATACTCAGAAAGGGATATTGTTTGTATTCTCTAGAATGCCAATGATGTTTTTTACTCTAAAGTATTAATTGAGTAGCCATAATGTCAGTAACTGTGATGACTCTAGGGTATCTTCAGAGAAATAATATGTAATATATATATATATATTTCCTTATGTGGTTTTCGCATTAAAATTTTTTCAATACTAGGCATGTTTTACTTTCTACAAAGGATTAAAACCACAGGTTTTAAAAAGGTGCTACAGGACAGAGTACTCAATTTTGCCAGAGTTTGACAAAAATATGTTACCATGTGAGTACATTTGACATTTCCCACAACAGAGTTTCTCTCTAACCTAATGCAAACCTAGGCAAACACACACATTTAGAGTTGCCAAAAATCAATAATTAAAATCATGTGAAATGATGTGAAAAAAAGCATCAAGCTATTTTCAAACTAAAACTAAATGCACAGCAAGTTGAACTGTTACTCCTCCGAAACTGTCATCAGGTCCGCTGTAGCTCGGAGCTGCTGTCTAGAGCGTGGGTTAGTTTAGATAATGGCAACGAGCTGTGGTTATGGGCATTTCTGCTGTAAGAAAGGCAAAGACAATAAAAACATAACAATAAAAGTATTTCAATTTGAGACTTAAGGTTTAGTGGAGAACTAGATTGATATTTAGAGAACACTGAACTTCCATGTTATTTTTGTTTTTGAGGGAGAGAAGAGAGTCCCATTTCTGGGTCCTCTCTCCAGCGAGCTTGAACCACGCACGCACGTGTACGTGCTCACATGTGCACACACACAGACACGGCACACGCACGTTTATTCCTAGGCCCGAGCCCCCGGGCAGACGCACCGTGAAGCTAGTGAAAGTTAAGCTCCAGGATCTATCATTTACATGGACCTTGACTTTCTAGGTCTAGGTCCTAGAAGGGTACTCACATGGTAACATATTTTTGTAAAATTTGTAAAAATAAGATATTATTATATTCCTTTTCTTAAAGAGAGGCCCCAAATTACATAAACCTCAGGCCCTGAAAAAATCCTGAATATGCCCCTGATCCAACCCAGAATATTTTGATTCAGTGGCTTTGGAGTAGACACCAGGAAGCTGTATCTTTTTCTTTCTTTCTTCTTCTTCTTTTTTTTTTAATGTCACCAAGTGATTCTGATACACAGCCAGGTTTGGAAATCATTGATGAAAGACTGCAGACTGATCAGTTTAATGAGTCCCTGACATCTAGGCAGTATTTCTTCCTGGAGCTTTGCCACTAACGATTGGGAAATAAAGCACGTAACACTGTGCTGTTTGGAAAAAGCTGACAATTGGCAACAGTCACTTCCACACTGCAGTGATGAGTCACATAACCCTCTGCGCTGAGTCATTAGCTCTCCACTTGTGTGTACTGGCGGTAGTAACAGAGTTCTTTCCAACAAGGAAGGAAGGGAGTTTGGACATAACATTAACAGTTGTTAATACCAAGCAAATAGAGTAAATTGGATTTATTAAAAAGAGTATTTGTGTGGATTTTTTCCCCTGGAAGTTAATACAATTTGCCTAGCGTTCTAATTATAGCTGGGACAGAAAATGGTTGAACTCAGAGACCTCTCACGGTATCTAATAAAGTTTTACTTACAGGCAGAACATTTCCTGGGTTGGAGAATGAAAAATAGTTTACTGAGCTTTTCCTAAAAGATAGCTAAAGGTGTTTCACCTATATCTAGCTGATGAATTAGCTTTAAGCTAATCATCAGTGTCATGAGACAGGGACGAAGCAGCCTGTAATTACTTTGAAAGGAATGAAAGAACGGATCTGACAAAAAAAAAACAAACCCCAAACGAAATCAGCTAATTCCTCCAGGGGCACGCTGAGTGGGACAGAAGCTTACTTTACTGCAAGTTTAAAGCAAGGCAAACACAGGGGGCATCGACAGCTTTATCTCCTCAGCACCCATTTCCACTTCTGGTAACAAACCCAGTTCGCCTTGTCATAGGTGCAGTTTGAGGGACTGCAATCAAAGCTTCCCTCCATCCTCCAGGCTGCAGCGGGCATCTGCCCCAACCCTGACTTAAGCACACTAACAGGTACCTAATTCTGCCTGGAACATCTGAAGAAGAACTGCTGGAGACAATCCACCCTGGTGGAGGTGCCCCAGAGAGACTGCCATTAGTCTCAGCTCCCTGGAGACCCCCAGCTCAGGCCTACCTTGGTTAGTTCTGATTTTGTTTCTGGGGGTTACCCCATTTTCTTCCAATAATTTCTTTGCTCTTGTTTTTTATTTTGTTTTCTCTTAAAGTAATTGCTGTTGTTGTCTGTTACTTGCAACCAAAGAATCTTAACTGAAAACCATGTACATGACTACTCAGGTATTTTCTAGGATAACATAAAAACCCCACAAAGTTTCTCAGCCATGCCCAGCTGAGAGACATATCAGCAGAAAATATGAACATGGCTCAGCTAACAAACATCTGTCTTGTGGGTAGATATTATTGACATACCCGTACTCACTGCTTTAGCAGTCAAATTCGGTCGCATGATGTCTTCTAAAATTTTTCAAGTAATGACTCTACTGATTGTGTAAAAATGGCACAACTTGTAAAAATTAAACCAATAAAGAAAGCTTTAAAATGATCTCGGGGAGTTCCCTAATGGTGTAGTGGCTTAAGGCTTCGGTGTTGGCGCTGTCAGCGCTGCGGCCTGGGTTCGATTCCCAGCCAGGGAGCTACCCACATACAAAAAAAAAAAAAAAACAAAAATCAGTTATAAAATGATCTCAAATCTCACCACCCCAAAATACCATCACTAACATTTAGAAAGCATTCTTCCAGCACCTTCTGCATATAAAAAAAGCAAAAGGAAAACAGAAATAACTTCAGAACTCTTATATACAGAGGGTGCCAAAAGATGTATACACATTATAAAGGAAAAAACTGTATTAAAATTGTAATACTCAATATATTCTGATAACAAAAGATGAATACTAGTTACATTTGACTTCTGCAATTACAAGAGGTGCTCAAAGTGGTTACCATCAGTGTCCAGACACTTCTGATTATGGCCAACTACTGCTTGAGCAACAGTGACCAAAGTGTCCACTTGCATCGCTGCGTATGCCATTTCAATTTCTTCCTGAAGTGCCGCTGGTGTAGCCCGTTTCTACAGGACACCACATCCTTTATGGTCCCCCATAGGTAGAAGTCCAGGGTTGTTAAGTCAGGAGAACATGGGAGAAACTCAAAGAATGTTCTCAACTTTCAAATACCACTTCAAAATGGTCTTGTGCTCCTCAAACTACAACTGTGCTTCCAGCATGTCTTTGACTGTCCTGCCTGTCTCATGGTGATGGTAACAGTCATTTGATTAATGCCATCTTTTGAGTGAATGTCATATTATACATTGCTACCGTAATTCAAGTTTTTGAAAAGTAATACATAGATAACATCTCTTAACATGTGTTTGCATTTTTTTGGCACCCCCGGTATAATTATACTTGCTTTTAAAAAGTGTTTAATTTGTTTTCATTTGAATTTAACCAAAATAAAGAAATTGAGGGAAATTCCCTGATGGTGTAGTGGCTTAAGGCTTCGGCGCTGGCGCTGTCAGCACTGCGGCCTGGGTTCAATTCCCGGTCAGGGAGCTACCCACATTCAAAAAACAACAACAACAAAAAAACAAAACAAAGAAAAGCAGTTAGAATTAATAAAGAGCCAAAATTATTAAAAAAAAAAAAAGAAATTGAGTTAAAACTAAAAGAATTGATGATCTTCAGGTAAACATTCCTTCACCATAAAAGATAATAATTCTTAACAGTATACATAAATTAAGAGAAAATTTTATTAAAACTTTAAGAACCTGGAGTCATTTGAAAATTTTTACACTTTAACCTCAAACAGAATCTACTAACTCTCTTCTAGAAATGCTGAGGAAACTGGCAGGGGCTTCTCTTTTCCTTCCTCCTCTCCTATTAGTTAGCAATATCACTATTTTCACATTGCTGGGTTTCATTGTTTTCATCTGCTTTTGTAACCACAACTCTTGTGGTTGTTTTACTATTAAGTGGGTTAAAAAGCATGGGTGTCTCCATGATTTTTTTTTCCATTCCTGAGATTTTTCTTTTTTTGATTAATCTGTTAGGGCTAGAATATCATCTTCAAGTAGATTTTTTTTTTTTAAAGAAAGATCCAGCATATTCCCTAAGTTCTAAAATGCTTGGGAAAGACTATTCTCTTTTTATGTTTAAGAAACAATGTGGCTAAGTATTAAATTTTGAAGTCATCCTTATTTTCATTTTCAGAGCTTTATAAACAGGTACCTCAGTTTTGCCGTGGAAAAATCTAAGTTCAACCTAATTTCCTTCCCTTCGTACATATATTGCTTTCAATATCTGGGAGCCATATAATTCTTCCATTATTTCTTAGGATAAATATCAGGACATGTATTGATTTTTCTGTAGTGATTTATTTTCCTGGAATTTGGCAAAACCTGTTAATTTTTGTAGATCAAAAACTTTTTTAGACACAGTATCTATGTATTTTATTTTTGTTCTGTTTGTCTCACTTCTCTCCATCTCCACCCCCTGCAAATGATGCCTTCAAATAAAATACTTGGCATAGATGTTCTAAATGATCCTACGTTTGTTCCTTTGAAATTCTTCTCCTTTGATTGACTGGGGTTGGTTATCGCTGGGAAGTGCAGAGAGGTGAGTAATGAACAAAAGCTGTCTGGCACAACTACTTGGGAACCTGTCCAGTATCCTCACCACAAGGCTGTTATTTCCTATATTCTGACACACTTGTCCTCTCAGATTTCTATGTTCAAGATGTTACATTTTGCTAATAACAAAACTTTTTAAGTCACTGTGTGTTGAATTCTGGCACATTTTGCTTCTCTCTCTCTTTCACTCACTTACTGTTGGCAGCCTTTCTCATTCTGAAGGAAGGTGGCAGACGATGGAGATGGCTCATCAACATGTTTCTCCTTTAATAACCTTTCCCCCAACATTGTTGCAGTGTGAAACTGGGACTCCACGTGGACACTCCCACCTCTTCAGGGGCATGGAGAGTCATGCCCCCAATGGAAGAATTGCTGGATGCTCCTTTCTGAATAGGGATGCCCATTTCATGTTCATTGGCAGTAATGCCCAATTTTGGGGGTGGGGATTAAGAATTAATAAAGTTAGAATCAATAATAATGAGAAGTAACAAATTATGTAGAGAACTCTTCAACTGTCAGCTAATTTGACTAATATTTATTGTATGCTAACCACATGCCAGATAACACAGAAGATAAAAAGATGAGTAAAGAAAGTTCTTGTGCTTGCTGTCAATGTGGTTAGAGAGAATGACACAATGGAAGCTATTTATATTGTTATGATGGTGTAAACACTATTCACTGCTGAGCCAAGTATTGTGCTATGACCAACCCTCATTTCTCAAATTTTATCTGGAGTTTATATTTGTCTCATATTTTATTTGTTTACTTTTTTGCCTACCATTATTTTTTTAAATTCATTTTTATTGTTAGACTTATTGGGGTGACATCTGTTAGCAAGGATTACATAGGTTTCAGGCATACAATTACAGTGCATTGTCAACTTGATGTATAATAAGTTCACCATACCATTATTTTTTACATGTTCCTCATCAATATTTTTCTGAAAGCTCAACTACATTAATTAACTTATTAGTTCCATTACCCAAACACACCTTCCTGCTTCCATGTCCTCCCTTCTGAAGTCCTCCCTTCTGAAGTCCTCTAAACTCCTGCTCCTGGCTGAGTTGAAGGCTGTTATTAATAGAGGTAGGTGCACAGACAGCCTACCTTAGCTCCTCTGTGGGTCTCCTACCTTTCTCCCATTGCAGTTGATTCACTTTTGTGATGAAATGCATCTTCTAACAGGAGATAAAACTTGAGCCTTCAGATGTCTAAAAGCATCTTTAGTTTACTTCCATAATTAATAGTTGGGCAGTATATATCAGCCATAAGAAAGGACGAAATGCGGCCATTTGTGACAACATGCATGGATCCTGATATTATCATGCTAAGTGAAATAAGTCAGGTGGAGAACATCAGGAACCATATGATTTCACTCATATGTGGGATATAAAACTGAAAACAACAAATGGACAAACAAGACAAACAAAAATTCATAGGCATGGAAAACAGTATGGTGGTCAAATACACGGTGACAGGAGGAGATCTGACTTCGGGTGGTGAACATACAATGCAATATACAGATAGTGTATTACAGAACTGTATACTTGAAATCTATATAATTTTATTAACCAATGTCACCCCAATAAATTTAATTTAAAAAATAGTTGGGCAATATATCAAATTCTAGGTTGAAAATCAGTTTTCCTTAGTTTTGGAGGCAGTGCCTTCATTATCTTATAGCTTCCCATATTGCTTTTCTTCCCCGGCTTTGTTGAGATAATGGACATAAAACATCATGTAAACAAGATACACAATATACGTTGATCTGACATGATACTCTTATATATTGCAAAATGATTACCATCCATCTTACTTTTAAGAAATTTGGAGACACTCTTATTTCTAATCTGTAGCATGGATCCTGTCTTCTATCTTGGGTTACTTTTAGATTTTCCTTTCATCCTTGGAATCTAAAATTTCTTGATGACATGAAATTTCCTGATGATATGCCTTCATGTAGATCAATTTTCATACATGGTGCTGGGCATTTAATGGACACATTCAATCTGGAAACTGATGTTCTTTTTTTCATAGCAACCTATTCTTTTTCAAGGATGCAATTGCTTTTGTTATCTTGGAGAAAAATACTTTGGGTTTTTGATGTTTTCCTCTGCTATCTGCAGTGCCTCTGTTTCCTCTTAGCCTCATTTTTCAGTTTGTTTTCATATCTCTCTTTTATGTTGGAAGCTTTTCTCAAATGTGGCTTTTCGCAAATGGTCACTTAAGGATCTTTGACCGCATCATTCCGGGTTTCTAGCGTATCTGATGCCTCTGAGAGCTGAGCCTTCCAGGGGTTCAGCAGGCCAACAAGCCTGTCTGTCATGGAGTCCCTCCTGGAAGGCACGTAGGTTATGAGTTCCTCTGCTTTGTTAAGGCAGTTAGCACTCCTTCTTCTGATTTCTGTTTTCTAACAACGTGTTGACATCTCTCATCTTCTCTTATCTCCTTTCTTATTCTCTCTGTCTTCAAAACATTCCTTTAATGTCATTTTAGCCCTTGAATGTCATTTTAGCAGGATTTTAGGAGGGAGCGAAGATAAACGTATGGGGTCTATCAGTCATTTTTAACTGATGAAAAAGAACATGGGAAACCTATAGTCTTTGCTAATTGTTCCAGTTTTAGGCGTTCACTAGAAATTGATTCCTTTGGGCTTGCATAAAATATATAATTAAAGGAAAGGTCAGTTAAAAGCAAAAAGCAAAGGCAGAGTAAAAGCATGACAACTTAGCATTAAGGGAGACCAATATATCCTGGGAAATGTAAGTAAACCTACTAACTAAATAATATTGTTTTAGTTATTCCTGGTTCCTGTACTATTACTCTGCTCTAATTTTAGGTTAACCCTTATGGGTGAATACACTATTTTAAAAACTATCGGGGTGTACCTTAACTATTTTATCAACTAGGATACTGTAGTTACTACTTAGTAAACAATATTTGCAATTAAATCCCAGATGCTTCAAAATTCTCCATATATTCTCAAGAAATAGTTTCTATAATTTAAATCTTTCTGTCATAACATATTTGAAAACTTTTTTTCTGAGTTCACAAACACCTTAATACACTAAATATTTTTATTTCAAGATATTTGAAAACAAACAAGTAAACATCTGATATTTTATTCAAAAGGATATTTTCAGTAAAGGGCTATATTTTTCCTAATTGTATTAACATGATTTAGTGTATTTTTTAGTAAAAGAATTCAACTCACTTTAATTGTAGCAAATTTTGATGAAATAATATGTGCTTCCATTTACTTCATTCTACATCTATCCACAATATATGTATTAGTCATTAAATTTAGCCAACTATTTTTCAGGTCCAGAGAAAGATGTTTTCAAGAAAATAGACTATGATTGACAGTTCTCTCAAATCAGTAATGTCATAAATATTTATATATACAGTTATAAACAAACTATTATTAGTTTAAGAAATGCAATTTATCTTCAGTGACAGTAGCTTTGAAAGTTAAAATGCAGAATTTAAATATTTTAGTTCTCTGGAATTTTATCCTTTCAACACAAACAAATTGTTCCAACTAAAGAGTACCAGACAATGTAGTTCTCTATTAATGATTACATTTCATTTTTGTAAAGATACGTATGCATCATATAGTAACCACTATGTGCTTAAAAAGTGTGTGTACTAAATACATTACTGGAAGAACTGTTCAGATATCAAGATATAAAAGATTTTCAATAAAACTGCATTCCTCAAAGCTTCTATTTAAGTCCTTTGTATTTACTGAGGCTTCTTTTAAAATTTACTGCATTTCAGGTAATCTCTTTTTTTAGGTAAACCCTATAAAGGCAGAAAGATGCACCCATAGAGAAGAACTGACAAAGTGAACAGAGTTCATTTCTAGCACATATTTATTAGGTGCTAAATAAAGTAAGCCTTCCAAAGACAGCATTACCTCTCAGGGGATCAGATTTGTAAAGCTATTGTCCTCTCATAATAAAGAGCTTATCAACTACAAAATATTTCCAGTCATTACACTCAGAGTATATTATCATATCCATGAATATAAGCTATATTGCAGACTGTAATGAAGCATGGTGCTCTATGTTCTAATTGCTTTTATTTAGAGTCACCCAGTATCTGTAACTATTTTTCAGTAGATTATGAATTTTATATTAACTCAGATAAAGCTGTCTCACTTATTTGGAATTGTGGGAAAGAAGGTCTATCTACATGAAATAAACAAGTAACAGAAGCTTACCCCCTTACAGTAGGTTAATTAATGTGAGGGTGCCATTTTTATGGGTCAAAACATTAAAGACTGGCAATTTAATGTGGTTCAACTTATGCACAAAACCTTTTTTATGTTAACTATTTCAGATAAAAATAGTTCTGGTATATTTTACATACTTCTTTATCTTTTTAAATAGCAATTATTAGACCTAGTCAAACATTTCCTTGGTTATTATGATTTTGCTCTACTGTAGTAAGAAGCTATCTATGCTCAGAACTATAGAAGGGCTCTTAACTAAGCCCAAATGCCTGCAGGGCCATATAGGTAAAGTAAACAAGAAAGTTGCTTTATTACATTATTTTGACACAGACACATTTTGCTTGCATACTGCATGCAGAAATAGTTTTCTCTTCCATAAAAAAAAAGGAATTGCTCCCTTTCTTTCTACATCATTCAGCCCACTAAGCCTACCTTCCTATTACTCACTTTTGATGGAGACTCAGATGCAACAAGTATTTTGTTTAGGAAAATACACCAAGATAAATGGCAACCAACACTAAGCCGCAGCGTTAGGCAGACAAAAGGGACTGGGAATATTAACACGTCCTCCCTAAAAGTGGAGGCTGTGGCAAACTGGGTATCACATACACTGCAGTCACACGAAACTCCCAAGAACAAACGCCTTTTAGGAAGGTAGATTCAGGGATGCCAGATCTTCCATTCTTCAAGATAGACTTGAAATCTTTTTTTTTTTTTAATGTGAATCCCTTATACTTAAGGGTTAGCAACAACAAAAATTAAACCAAAACAAAAATACTGTATAGATCAATGTAACAGGAGCTAAAACAAAACATATTTGTGAGATAAATACAGCCCATGAAGCGTGCATTTGGAATCTCTGCTCTCACTGTTCCCACAATATGCAGTGCGGCTTTCAGTCTTCCTATGTATTTCTCTCCCCTGTTGTCATAGCTATTTTTTCAGGGCTCCTAAGGTTGTCTGACAGCTTGAGAAAACAGATAATCTCAGTATCACAGTATCCCCCTTTTAAGGTAGGAGTTGTGATCAAAATTGTTAACACTGTAAGATTTCAAAAAGCTAATTTAGGGTTATCCTTCAGTACCTAGGCAGAGCATGGGCCTCTCCAAGGCTGTATTCGCCCTTACTAAGTAAAGCGGCTAATTGAAGTGACACACTCTTTAAGACCATCTAAAAATATCTTTGCATACTTTCTTCTCATCGCCCTTTATTTTTTAAAAGTTCTTATTATGGAAATTTACAAACAAAAGTAAAAAGTTTTATGCATGTGCTTTATGGTATCAATTTTAATTTGCACAAAGTTTTTTTTTTTAATCAGTTGCAGGCTTTTGGTGTGTGTTCTAGTTGAAGTTGGTTGATAATTGATCTCTTCTAGACAATTGAAATTTTACTATAGTTTGTAGAAATAAGAACCATCATTCATGGCATTGACTAAATAAAAAAGGAAGAAGACATAAATTTTGTGTTTTATCTCAGTAATTTATGAGACTGAAAAATTTTCCTTGTGTATTTCATCTTCTATATAATAAAAATGAAAACCATAAAGTCATTTTTATTTTGTCTTTGTAATTGTCTTTGACTTGTAATCCAAGCTTAAACAAAAAGATTTAGGCAACATACTTCTGGAAAGTGTTTCGTATTTATATTTTACTGACTTTATAGTGAGACACTTCCCCTTATACTTAGTTCTTTACTTTTGATTTTCAATTTAAGCAATTTTAGCTTTCCTTGAAATTTGTATATTTAAAATAAACTCATTGACAATAGTTAATTAAGGTATATTTATAGGACAGTAGTAGTCAATCAAATATTAATTATTGAAAATTTATTTTAGAGCACCTTTAAGGTACTCTAAATACAATGATCTCATCCTCACTCCAACATGGCAGTGTTAGGTTGAACAAAATAAAATCTGTTTTTGTAGACTGAATGTCAGCAACTGCAAACGGCTAACCTAATAAGTAATATTAGCATAAGCCTTATGTTACAGAAGAAAAAACTGAGAAGATAGAGGTGGAATGACCTGTTCAAGGTCATGTAGCTAGTTAATAGTGAAGCTAGAATTTATGCCCAGGTCTACTGAGTCCCAAAGCCTGTATTCTTATATTAAAGAGCACTTGGCGGGGGTGGGGGTGGGGGGGCATGTGGACTGCATATCTAATAATACGCGAAGACAAAACAAAGGGGGAAATGTGGAAGACAGTCCTTAACTATAGGAGGTTTACAACTTGCTTGGGGAGAAACTATTACCTATAAACCAGGAAAGACAGAAACCATCATACCACAAAGTGCACAATGATGGGACATTTACTTTTATACCATTCTCTGAGCTTTCCTGTTGCAACTTCATAAGCAATTTTTCTCTGCCTCTCTTCATTCCTCCAAAGTAGTTTCTTGAGGCCATCAGGGTACCATGTCAGAACTTGGCAGGAGAAAAGCCTTGGTTATATGATCCAAGGACTACAAGGGAAGCTTTCTCCAATACACCTATGATCACATATCTGGAAGAATAACATTTGGACTTTGATATCAGTACAATTCACTATAAATAAATGAACTTCTAAAACACCGATAATTCCAAGCCTAGACCTCCTTGTCCAGAGATCCACACTGCATTTTTGCATCTGGGGCTTCAACTAGATGCTCTACTGGTGTTCAAAGGAAATGTTTGAAAATAAACTCACCATTTTTGACCTATTACTCCTATCCCTGTCAGTTGATGGCACCAAGGAGTTGCCCAGATCAGAGCCAGGAGAGTCATCCTTTACTTTTTTTTCCCAGGCCTTCATATTCATTCAGGAACTTAGTATTGATTCTGTCTCCTATACAACTTTTTTTTTTTTTTTTTTTTTTTAATTTTGCAGGGGGCAGGGGTATGTGGGTAGTTCCCTGGCTGGGAATCGAACCCAGGCCGCAGCTTTGACAGCGCCAGCACTGAAACCTTAAGCCACTATACCACCAGGGAACTCCTACAACTTTTTAATATTCCTCAATTTCTCCATCCCCTCTAATTTGGATCCTTATCATCTCTTGCTGACCAGGGACCCTGTCTAAATGGTTTCCTTGCATCTACTCTTGCCTCACTTTAATCTAGCCTTCACAGAAAAGAAGCTTTCTGTTATGCTCACTCTCATTTCTAGTCGCATAGAGCATATTTAAAAGATGCAAAACAACCTTCTGTACTTACACAGAGTAGCTCAGAGCTTGAACCCAAAAGCAGGGACATAATAAACACTGGCTAATTCAATTTTTGGCCAGCTAAGTATTAATTATTAGTAACATCCACTGACAATAAAATTGGGCCTATACATTTAGGTTTTTGATGAAACATTCATTCATGACACTAATTAAATATAATAACAAAAAGCAAAAAATATATTTTTATAAATAAAATCATTGAAGAATCAATGGCATAAAACAATGATTACTTCAATGCTTGTGTATTATCACTCTGAGAAAATATGACTTATGCTGAATTGTTATTAGACTTTTTACTCTAGGAGCAATACTCCAGCAGATTGCTAAAGAACCCCAAATTCTGCTAAGGAACTCCCAGTACCTCGCCAATTCCAGGGGTGGGGCAGAAGGAGGAGAAGGGCAAAGGAGAGAAAACAGAGGCAAGAAGAAATGGAAATCCTAGGTTAAGTTGGATTCCTGGTTTCCTGCTTCCAACTCAAACAGGACTGTGCAACTCTTTTTTTGGCTAAATGTATTGTGGCTCTTCATGAAATTTAGCTTTTAACTAAATAATCATTAACATAAAACCAATCTCTCTTTTGTAAACATAAAACTGCCTATTCTGAGTCTTCTTAAAGATTTTCTGTTTTAAAAATATTTAATATAGGGCTGTCCAGGAAGTATCTAGCCATGTAATATTAAAAAACAGAGGTATTTATAGCTGGATTTTCCCAGACAGCCCTCGTATTTCTAAAACAACCTTATCCCAAACTCAAGATTTCATTCATTCGAGATTATTCTGATCAATTCCTTTTGCTTTGATTTCTTACATAATCTACTTTTGATTATTATGCAAGAGTACTTTTAAAACAAGATGTGTAGAAGAGCTGCTCTGACTTCTATGTTAACATTTGTTGACTATACGTGCATAATGCAAACTTAGTATATACTGCAAAAGTGAGACCTTAAAATACATTAAATATGTACAATTGCAGACATTCGTAGTTCAATACATCCAATGACAGGTAAACCTGAACATATAATGACTGTGTGTGTGTGTGTGTGTGTGTGTGTGTGTGTGTCCTCTCTGGCTAGCTAGATGAGGCTATAACTCACCTACACTAAAAGATAATTTTCAAGCCTTTGTCCATCTGGAATTATTTTCATAATGGAATTTCTTATCATACTTTTGGAGTGGGGACGTGCTTTTTAATAAATTCTATATGTTTCATATTTTCTCTGGGCCTCACCTGCCCCAGGCAGCTGTGGCCTCCCTTGATAATTTGTGGGTCTACCCTTGCGCCTCTGGGCAACATTTCTTGAGAATGAAGTATAGGACTAAAGTCAAATTCAGCAAGAATATAAAGGCATAATGCCTTGGGAACCAATCTGATATTATGCCCAAAAGAAGTGAAAAGGAAGAGACGCAGACTGCATGCCTAGTGTACAGCTTTTTTTCCCTCAGAGTTTAGCAAATCTCATTAAATTCCCTAGATTCAAAAGTACATTTTAATCTTTTCCTGGAAACTAGGTAACAGGCCAGTCAAATAGTGATAACAATTTCTATTAATATATATTTTTGAAAGCATGTTCCTTAAACATCATAGGTATTCAAGGTGTGTTACATGAAGGCTGTCCGGAAAGCATCCAGCCATTAATATGAAAAACAGAGACATTTATGGATGGATTTTTTCTGGACAGCCCTCGTATTTACCACATACATGCTAAATATAACTAAAATATATCCAGAATTTATTACTTTAAGCTTCATATATGAGGGCTGTCTGGAAAACATCCAGTTATGTAATATGAAAAACAGAGGCATCTTTGGCTGGATGTTTTCCGGACAGCCCTCATACTAAAGCATATGGGTAAAAATTGTTTTAAATAAAGTTAAAATAAAAGACAAAACAATATAACATCCACCAAAGAGACTATGACTAACATGATAATAACAAAAGAAATGACAGTTTATGAATATGTGCTACCTGTTATCATCCTGTTAAATGCTTTTATACATATTTACTCAGTTAGCCCTGATCCCACTCTTGTGATGTAGATGCTGTTTGTATCGTATAAATGAGGAGGCTACATTTCAGATGAGCTTGAACAACTTAAGGACCATAGTAAATAAGAGACTGTTCCAGATTCCAACACCCAACTCATGCCACTGGATAATTTGATACACCTCATAAAGAAAAGAAGGCCAAAGGATCTGGTGGGGAGAGCATGTCTAGGGATATGGGTAATGAATGTGAATTGTTATGAACAGTAAGCAAACGGAGAGATCCAAAAGCAACTAAGGAGTAAAATAACCTTCCGTTTAAACCATATGAACAAGACAAAGAAACTACACAGCCATAAACACTTGCAATTTTAGGTAACTTATAATACTACTGTTATATTAACTTAATTTTTTTTCAATTAGGCCTATCTCTAAAGTAGCTTCCATTCTGCATGGAAAGTAATGCGATATTAGAATGCAAGGGCAGATATTTCCCAGTCACACTTAGAAATATAGTCAATTTTGAATCGCAATTACTATCTTAGTAAAATAGGTAAGACTCCCATGACAGGTACATTAATTCATTGATGTATAGAGCAAAATAATTAGTAGCTAATTTGCACCTTCCTACCTATTGTCCTCTACCTCTCCTTGACCATATTGTCCATTTACACTTCACACATTTATCCTGTAAAAATCTATGAAGTGTGACTGCAGTGTAATGAATAAGGCATAGTCTCAAAAGATGACTAATCTGAAGGTGATAACCGATCTAAATAGGGAAGTCCTAGTACACTGGTTAAGTATCAGTCACATTAAATTAAAGGCAACCTATATGCATTGCTAGTGAGCAATTCCATATGCAACAGGCACAGTATGTACATACAAGCCCAGTGCTAAACACTTGGCACAGTGCCCACCTCAGGACAGCTGCAAATGAATCTCCCCTGAAAGCAAAGCAATACCAAACAAATGGAATTAAATAACCAACAGGATCCTATTTGGTATCTCTTAGACCTAGTAATACACTAAGAACTAATTCTCATGTATTTTGGTTATTTAGTCATAATTAAATTTATTTGCTAATTTCACTAATATTCAAATACCTCCTTCTGTATGCACAGAAATCCATTCATTTAGTCAACACATGATTATATGCATCTCTTAGTTTCTGGGCACAATTTGTAGGCATTGGAATATGAAAAGAATGAGATAAGTGGGAGACAAATAAAATATTTTTAAAGCCAAAAATGTCTATATATTCAAATTTAAAGGAAACTTGAGCCCATTCAAAAAAAGTATATATATATATATTTAGATATGTGATAAAAAATCTGTATACAATTAATTCCCCATAAAGAGCCATAGGTTAAAAGATAGGGAAGGCCCTGTATGTGCTGGAGTAGTCAGGAAAGACTTAGAAGTGAGGTGTGAGCTGGGCCATCAAACAGAAATGGGCTGAGAAGCGATGAGAGGGCATTTTAGAAAGCAGGGAGGGGAAGCAAAGGCTCTGGGGTGGGCACAGTGGACATCAGGTGGTAAATATAGATTGTGGAGGTCTTCCTAGCAGGGTCTTAAATGATGGTTTGGGAAGTTAAACTGTATAAGAGTCTCCAAAAACCTTACGCTTAGGAATCTGGGACAGTGACCTCCTTCTGAGACAGTTCTTTATCTGTGCTGACACACTTTTGCTGGCTGCAACACATCAAGTGGCCACAGCGATAGATTCTGCCCCTATGTTAATTATAACTAACAAGACCTGTGACGGTCTCAGTTGCACATTTAAATGAACATAAATAGATGTGTAGAGCGGTCTATGCGATTCTGGGGGAAAAATGCGAATTGAACAGGAGTTTATCCTGTGAATCAATGTAGATCAAGTAAAAACCAGTGAAGGCAGTCTTTCTAGTCAGGCCATTTGAAGACTCATTAAGTCTAAGTGGAACCTGAATATTTCAGAAAGAACAACTGTACTAAGATTGCAGGGAAAGAACCACAATTTGTGCACAGTACCTCAAGCCTGTCAAATTAGTTTCAAATAATGATACCTACTGTATGTGAACAATATTTAGTGCTCAGTTACTGGACATAACCTGCATGTTCTTTAGGCTAACAGAGTTTCAAACCATAATCAGCTGCCTTGCCTAATGAGCACATAAACTTTAGGAAGATGGCTGAATGAAATCATCCTCAAAATCCTTAAGCAACAATGTGCATGATGGAAATACAAAGAATAGCTATTAGTTCTACAGGCCTTTGAAACAGTTTTTCCAGAACTAAAACATTTCTCCAGCCTGTCCTGCATCTTAAGCTTAAGTAGCACAATCTTACTTTTCTCACTAATTAAGGCCTTTCTGCCTCAGGGATTATTCAAGAAAACCTAACATAAATGGCAGCATCTCCTTCCCATCCTTACCCAATGAATCCTGAGACTTTAAATAAAATATAAAGCTCAAATGCAGGGACAAAAGGGTGAGTAGAAGGGCTGCATACAAAGATGGGGAAGGCTGTTAAAGTTAACCAATGTTAACATAATAGCTTCTCTGTTCTGAATTCAGTAAGCCTTATGCCAGAGGCACTGGGACCCAACCAGAGCTGTCCTCTGCTTCAAGGAGTTTAAACATTTCAGGGATAAAAGACAACTTTGAGGAAGGTACAAAAAGTATGTTTCTATTTATCATACTATTATTGATGCTAAATGGCTTAATGTATAGGATGTAGGAGGACTGACAATTAAGATTGAGAACTCATGCTAGAAAAAGCGCTACATATCTCATTGCTGTATGCCACTTCAGTCACCTTCGAAGTACTCTTCCTGGGAAGCTTGTACCAATGCTAGGGCCTAGTCCACCCTTCAGAGCATATTTTGGAATTCTTTTTCTTGGAATGGTCATCAGAGCTGCCATCGTATTACCCTTAATGTCCTGAATGTTATCAAAATGTCTTTTTTCAATACTTCCTTTATCTTCGGGTAAAGAAAAATGTCATTGGGGGCCAGGTCAGATGAGTAGAAAGGGAGTTCCAATACAGTTATTTGTGTACTGGCTAAAAACTCCCTCACAGACAGTGCCCTGTGAGCTGGTGCACTGTCGTGATGCAAGAGCCATGAGTTGTTGGTGAAAAGTTCAGGTCGATTTTGTCTAACCTTTTCATGCAGCCTATTAAGCACTTTCAAATAGTAAACTTGGTTGACTGTATGTCCAGTTGGTACAAATTCAAAATGAACAATCTTTCTGGTATCAAGAAAGGTTAGCAACATTGTTTTGACTCTTGATTTGGACTGATGGAACTGTTTTGGTGTGGAGATTTGGCTGATGTCCATTTTGCACTTTGACGCTTTGTTTCAGGATCGTATAGGTTCACCATGTTTCATCGCCAGTGATAACATGGCCCAAAACATCTTGCCTCTTCAAAAGGTCATGGTGAATGTCACTCTCTTTTCGTTCATCAGTTAGCTCCTTCAGGACCACGGTTGCACAAATGTTTCTCATGCCAAGATTTTCACTTAAGATTTCCCTGTTTCTCTACTGATGTTTACTTTGTCTGCTGTGCTTCTCATAGTTAGTCTATGATTTTGATGCATAAAATGATGAATTTTTGCAATGTTTTTGTTAATTCTGTTTGCTACCGGCCGCCCTGATCTCTCTTCACCAATGTTGCATTCTCTCCCCTCAGAAAAACATTTAATCCGTGTGTACACTGCTGTTTTCCTTATGGCATTATCCCCATAAACTTGGACTAACATGTCCCTGATTTCACTCTCACTCTTGCCAAGTTTAACAAGAAATTTAATGTTTGTTTTGCTCTAATTCAAGCTCTGACATTCTTGGGACGATGCACAAAATTACACAACAATAATGGACACCACTCAGCAAGACACTGCCACACGTTAACAAACAGCTGTGATACACAGATATACCAAGGTTATGAGATTTTACTGAGTTGTTTGTACAGTACTGCTAATGTAACCCCATGATGGCAAGTTTGTGAACTTGATTGTCAAACCTAGTATAGTGGTTCTATTATAAGAATCTGCTTCTTTAGAGAAGTAATCACTAAATTATTCTTGAAGAGCTACATACACTGAACTAAAGTAACCTCACCATAAGTCATTCATAGAAATGCAATTTAGAATTTTCAAAGTCATTTGTTTGCAGAGTGGGACGTGGGTAGTGGGGAGAGAGGTTATTCAGAGTGGGTAAAGTCCTCGCCATGGGGGACAAGGGGACAAACTATTCAAGGAATTTGAGAAAAGAACCATCAAAGAAAAAAGAATAATGAAATTGAGCTTGATTCTTTTGAAAACTAAGAAAGAAGTAAATTAAAAATCTTACATTCTTAAAAACTTAATCAGTAACAAATTACAAGTAAAATACTAAGACTTTCACTTTACAGATGAAAAAGCTGACACAGAATTCTGAGGCTAATTGCTTCAGTCTTCAAAAGTGCAAAATGAGAAACAACATGATGTAGTAGAGAGTTACACTACAGAGGGTCCATCTAAAACTGACAGCATGTATCAGACTGGATGGTGCAATAGTATAACTGTCCATTAATGCCAAGAACAAGCCAGAAATGTCAGATATTCTTAGCATCCAAGGTATTCACGGTCCTAGCTATTGGCAGTAAAACAAAAAAATATGAGGCATAAAAATTGGAAGGAGACAAGATGATCAGAATCTTCGAAAGCTATCATCATTTATCTAAAAAACTTCAAGAGATTCAAACTGACAAACTATTAAAAATACTAAGAAAGTTTAGTAAGTTGGCCAGTTACTAGAGCCATAAAACCAATTGCATTCCAATATAGTAACAACAACCAGTTAGAATTTAAGAGAGAAAAACATTCCCACTGACAATAACACCACAAAAATGTAATGTTATATAGGAATAAATAACAAACATGAAATACTTTTCTGAAGAAAATCATAAAATTTATTAAAGGACATAAAAGAAGGCCAGAAATGGAGAGCTGTACCTAATTTATGGATGGAAAAATTCAATGCTATATCTACATCCTTTCTCTTCAGAAAATTCTATACATTCTGTGCAATACCCTCCCAAATGCTAACATAGTTTTTAAAATAAAATTTTAAATACTGATTGTAAAATTGATACAGAAGACCACTGTGTAAGAATAAGGAAGACATTTTGAAAACAAATTAAAGGGAGCTAGATCTAGATTTCCAGTCAAAATTAAAAGTTACAATAATTAAAATGCTATGCTATTGGTGACAGAATAGACAAACAGAAGAGATTCCAGGAAAAGGCCCCTGAATACATGGACATTTTGTCTATGACAGAAGTGCCATATCAAATCGGGGGGTGGGGGGAGTGGGGAAGATGTTGATATAGGATGTAGAGACAATTCATGATCAGTGCATAAAACTATGTAGATTCCAAACTCACACATAAAAACTTAATACCAGGCAGATTAAAGACCTAAACTTCAAAAGAAAATAATTACAATACTATAGGAGACTATCTTTTTGACTTTGGGTTGGGGGAACTTACTTAATAGAAAACAAAATAAATAATAGAAAACGATGTTTACCCTGGGCTAGGCACTCTACATGTATAGCTCAGATCCCTCACAACAACCTATGAGGTCAATACCACTGTTATCCTCATTTTACAGCTGAAGAAATGAAGGCATTGTGAGGTTATGTAAGTTATCCAGGATCTTAGCACTGGTAAGTGGCAGAGCTGAGATTCAAATCTCAACTGTCAAGACTTAAAGCACATAAAATAATAATATACTGATAAATGTGGCCCCATGAAATTCAATCTCTTTAAAGACAAAAGATATTTTTAAGCTAAATAAATGGCAAATCGAGAGAAAATTTGCAGCATGTAACAAAAAATTAATATCAAGAATATGTTTTTTCAAAATTTGACAAAAGTCTACAAAAATAGAAAATAAACAATGGCTATAAATAATTTAGAGAGGAAATAAAATGACTAATAAATACACAAAAATATTCAACTTCACGAGTAACCAGGAAAATGCAAATTAAGATGTCACTGAGAGGACACTTCTTAATGAAAGAATAGGCAGTAGAAAGGTTTGATAATACAAGATATTGGGAAGAATGAGGAAAACGGAGACACTCTAATGCTGCTGAGGGAATTATAAATTGATGTGGCCACACTGGAGGGCAATTCAGAAGCACCAATTAAACTGAAAATGAGCACAATTCAGGATCCAGACATTTATAGTAACAGCTCAGTTTATGGAGTGCTTACTATGTGCCAAGCCTATAACTCAACATTTTATACATCTCATCTAATCCTTATAACAACTCTACAATGAGTAGAATTAAGCTCAGATTGTTTAGGTTACTCATCCAAAGCTCTCATACCTACTAAATTGAGACCTGGTACTTCACCAGTAAATACTGCTTCCCTGCACACAAGGGAATTTGTAATAGTGAAAAATAAAAAATATCTTTATGTTCATAAATAGAGAAATAGATGAATATTAATACATGGTGTACCTGTATTCATTTCATGGGATTTGCAGAGTGGTTAAAAGAAGCAAATAGATCCCTATGTATCAATATAGATGAATCTCAAAAGAATATGATTGTATGAAGAAGCATGTTGTTAATAGATAGTCACACTATAATTCACGTACAGAAAAATACCATATTATACATTTTGAATCTGTACATACATTGGAATATGCACAAAAACAGTCTGAAAGAACTACACCTGTCACACAGTGTTTTCTACTAGGGAAGGAAAGTGGTAGCTAAAAGGAGTTTCAGTTTTATCTGTAAAATTATACATATTTTTAAAGGGCAAAGTATTTATGTATTATCAGTGCAATTAAAATGTAATAATATGGAAGCAACTAAAATGCCCAATTGTGGTACATATATACAATAGACTATTACTCTGCCATAGAAAGATTGAAATTATACTATTTGCAACAGCATGGATGGACCTAGAGGGTATTATGCTAAGTGAGATTAACTCAGACTGAGAAAGACAAATACCATATGACCTCACTTAATGCATGGAATTTAAAGAGCAAAATAAATCAAGCCTGTCCACCCAGGGCCTGTGGGCTGTATGGGCCCAAGATGGCTTTGAATGTGGCCCAAAACAAATTCATAAATTTTCTTAAAACATTATGAGATATTTTTGTAAACTATTTTATTTTTAAAGCTCATCAGCTATTATTAGGGGCCCAAGACAATTCTTCTTCTTCCAATGTAGCCCAAGGAAGCGAAAAGATTGGACACTACTGTAACTACAGCATAGGAAATATAGTTAATAACATTGTAATAACTATGTACAGTGTTGGATGGGTACATAGTCTTATTGGGGTGGTCACTTTGTGAGGCATGTAAATGTCTCATCACTACATTGTTTTTTGTACCTGAAACTAATAAAAATAAATTAAAAATGTAATCATAAAGCAAGTTAACAATTTGGTGCCCAAAAGACTTGGGTTCAAATTCTAGCTTTGTCACTTATTTCAATATTTTACCAAGGATTAATTACTGTAAAAAGGTATAGCATGAGGACTTAGGAAGATAGTAGGTCTAAGGTCTACATGAACACCGAGACCCCTGGGGAGTTTCAATGGCTTGAGTAGGGTGGGAAATATTAGCTCTCATAAGATTGTAAGTGGTTTCAAAGCAAACACCATACTTTATTTACTTTGTATCTTAATAGTAATTAACTTTTCAAACAATAGGCTCACAACAAATACTTACTGAATTATTAGAGATTTCAGGATGATACGCATTTGTCTGGGAGGGTAAGGGTAGGAGGAATTGAAGAAGCTGCTATGGACTTGATACTGACCTCCAAGAGTGTAGCCACGAAGAAGAAAGAGACGATGGCACTTTTGTGGAACTGACAGATTGAAGAGAGGTTTGTTTTGTTGCCTTTGTTACCTTCTGAGGGGGCAGAATGGGAGGTGGAGAAATGGTGTCAGGGCCTAGAGCTGGGCAGAGATGATGGGACAAGAAAAGCACGTGTACCGACTGGTGCGTTAAGAAAAGTACCATTTCCTTCTGGGACAGGTGTGAAGGAAAAGAAGCACCATGATGAGGTGGTGATGCTGAGGATGGGCATGATTACAATGACGATGGTGTTACCTGGTAGGTTCTCCCGGTCCCCCGGGAACACTACTTGGTTTAGAGCTGCCCTGACGATCTTTGAACCTTAAGTGAAGCAGATCCATTAACTCTTCACTGCACATGCTGGAGGCTAGGGGTTTGGCTGGCAGGAATGAAAGGCCACATTCCTATCCTTAGACTCCTCCCTTTTATGTCTAAGAACAGCACTCAGGGATTAGCTCCATAAACTCGGCATGGAAGGATGCTATTTGCTAAGGGCAGTATTATCTCTCTGCAAGTACTGACAGCAGGGAATGAAATTCAAATCCAAATTATGGCCATGCCAGGGCAATTTTAGGTCTATTAAAAATGGCACAAGGGCATGTGCCACACTGAAATGGGTGTACTTGGATGAGAATACATAAAGACAGAAAAAAAACAGAAGGAAAGACTTCAGAGTTCACTCTGAGGTTTGCTTGCTTTTACAAGAGGCACTCCACACGACGACATTAATATGAAGTACAACTATGAGCCCATCACATGAAAGTCCAGCATTCTATAGAAATGCTTCATTATAGAATTAGTAGAAAATCTAAATATAGAAACAGTAAAACGTTCCCTGTTGAGTATAGCCTAAACCCTACAAAGTAGTTCACTGAAACCACAAGAGTGTTTTAAACCAGAGAAGATAGTGAATTTAGGTAGACTGATGAGGTGCCGGAGTCACCGGGGAAGACTCCATTTATTTGTATCTCTGATTACACTCCTCCTTCGGAAACTGTGTTTGCTTCCAAAGATGTTAAGAATTAATATGCTGAAATAAGGTTGCAATAGCCCTATTGGAAATAACCAAATAATAAGGTTAGATTAGTTCTCTCTGCTGAGAGATAAAGGGAATGATAGGCAAGATAAATGCCCCCAACCCATTTAAGCCTGGGATCCAAATCTGTAGCCTTTTTATGTACATAGCTGTTTCCTAATTATTCAATCACCACCCTCCTTTCCTTGTCCTAAAAACACACAGAACTTCCTTTAAGAATCAATCTACCCCCAATTCTCAGCTGTACTTGGGTGGAATTGAACCTATATTAATCTTGGGTTAAGGCTTTCAAGAGCTTCAGGCCACCCGTGAATCCCACTCCATAATGGACATGTGACCTAAGCCAGTCTCACCAGAGTCAACCCCAGGACTCTGGTTGGAAATACCGGGGTGCAGGTTATCTATTTCCTCAGGATGGTACTTATGAGATACTAGGTCTAGAGCTACTACAGCCCTTTTTGCCACCACGAGGAGCGGAAGCCCAAGGACACCACCAATGTTATGGAGGGAGGCAAGGTGGAAAGAACTTCAGAAAAACAGAGCCGGAGCCTGAGAACTGAGAACTGCTGGTCCAAACCACATGTGGAACCAGAACCACCTCTTCCATAAGCCAATCAAATACACCCTCCCTTCTTTGTTTAAATCAGTTGAGTTGATGTTTTTACTAATTGCAACCAAAGGATACCTAACTGACAATATTCCACTGATTTGATTAATAATTTAAAAAATAAATATGGACAGATCACTGAACTACAGTTTTGGTCTTTGATAGAGGCACTAATAAACTATCTTTTGTGCAGCGAAAAACTGGTTTCTTACTATAACTGAAATTTTATAATACATTATTTGCATAGACCCACGTATCCCTCCATTATTTTTGGCACCTCCTGAAATTTATTCCATATGGAATCTGGAGGGGGATGTTTGAATTCTAAATGAGGAGTCTCAACCATTACAAGCTGCATAAAACATAAGTAAAACGTTTTTGCCAATTTTTTTTAAATTTGTATACCCTATTTTAGATCTGGGAATCTGACACTAAAAATGGATTCAGACTTAATGTTGATTTGTATTCAATGCCAACAATAGAGAAAAAAAAAAGAACCCTAGTTAATATGCCTTTGGTGTTTTATTTTAGAGAACTGCTATTTCATAAAAGCAGTTTCCCAGATTAGGTAGGGGCTGGGGTTTGGGGAATGGTTTCTTCTTTATATGAGAAGAAAAATTTCCACCAATAGTCTGGAAAAAATATACAAGTCTTTTCTGCAAGAACTTATGAAAGTAATGAGATTTTATTTCCCCTCTTAGCTTCTAAGGAATTCACAGTGAACGACATTGTTCTTGTGTAATCTAGTCTTGGGACATATAATTTCAGAACCTGAATGCACCTTTACGCATGTAAAAATAAAAATAATTTTGGTACTTATAATAAATCAATAGCTAAACAGGAGAACTGTGTTTACTCTAGGCTTGTCTGCTGCCCTGTTCAACTGCTAGAACCAAATACCTTAATCCCAATTTGACTTCCCAAACATTTCATCATTATTGCTAATTCCTGTTGTCTCCCGTCTGTGTTCAATCAGGCTGGCATCCACTGGTTCAAAGAACTTTACACATCTGCCAGCAGACAAAGGACTCTTGGTGCCAGATCTCCACACTCACCTATAGGCACCTCTGGACTTCTCACCTCATCGTTTTGCAGATTATTTTCTCTCACTACATAAAGGCTCATTTAATACTTTTTTTGCTGTAGACAATAGATTTTTCTTCTTGTGATGGGGCAGTCTAATATGAACCTAAACTGGAGGCTTAAAGATCTCCTGTGTAGTGCGAGCTCACTTAAGCCCAGTTGAGTAGTGTAGACGGGGTAGTAAACACCAAGTCCAGATCTCAGGTATTATGTCCGTGTTTATTCAATAAAGACTAGGTGGTTTGAGAGTATAATAATCAATCCCTTGTTTTCACAAGGTTTTATGAAATGTAAGACCACCTAAGCATGTTTTAAGGTCATGCTTTTAAAGTCTAAAACAAAATGTACAACAGAGATTGGGAAGGCTCTTAGTTGTGGTTCAACTCCTGTGAGAACTCCACTGTATCCATATCCTAGGTGAGCACAAGGGTGAGTAGGATTATTGCATTTACTCCATCCAGTACCTCTGCTGATACTGTAAATTTCCTTAAAGCTGCATCCCTTCCTGCCTACCTTTTTAATTTTATCAGATAAAAATGACACCAAATAAAGAGAATTGGGAGTTTACTTTTTCTGACAAGACTGTTCTTTCTTTCAAGAAATTCAACAATAAATACACATTATGTTTAATCATTTTAAGTGAAGTCAAGTCTAAAATTTGCTGTTTTTATTCCAGAGCACAGGCATATGAGTATGTTTCTTCTTTCTTATATGAGAAAATAAATTTCTTAAATAAGCTATCCCATTTTCCATGGCCGCTGGACATAAAATGTGCTATTTAACTAAAGAATATTTTACTTCTTTATTCGATTCAGTTTCCACAACATAATGTACATCCTTCAACCTTCAGAATAGATTGAATAGGAAAATGCCTCAAATGTATGTGGTTCAAGAAGTTTGTTTTCTGAATTAAAAAAAAACTCAGCATGTTTGAAAACCATTTTCTCAATACGCTAAATATTTAGTCTCTGAGCATAATGAAAGGTGCGTCACTAAGACACAGGACTTTTTGGTTCAACAATCTTATTTAGGATTTCCTATTTCACAGTCTGTCAGGGCATTTCTATTCTTGCATTAAGGTATTTCAAAGAAACAAGTAAAAGTTTCTGGAATATATAAACCTTAAATACATTTTACCCTGTTAACCTGCAAATATTAACGGATTACAGCCGCCCCACAACCACCACCATTGCAATTACCACTATTATTATTGACTGCAGGTTAATAAGGAAAATAAGGGGGAGGCTCCCTTATTTTCACTTTTTAATCTCTGAGATACCTAAAGGTTTACGATGATTTGCAATGATGTTGGTAAAATCACAGCTGAAAATGCAGAGAAGGAACATTCTGTAAAACCTAAGAACAAAGTAATATCAAAAGGTTTTAGGAAGCTGTGGATTTTGTTTAAAAAGTGAAAGATGAAAGGAAAACCTGCACAAGTAGCATACCAAGGAACAGATGGTCTTTTTAAAAAGTGAACCAAGAGTGTGCCTTCTACAAGCATGCTTCCTAATTGTAGCATACTGAGCACTTTTATGCAGATTATTTCAATTGCTAAGCGCAGAGCCGAATAAACTGGGTTAGCTCATTGACATTAAATGCCACAGTGTACTTGCAGCTCATCTACTATTTAGTCTGTAAACACCTGATATGCAAAACTGTATGAAGAAGCTAGTGCCAAGACAGTTTAAGATTAACCAATGTTCAGTGAAGAATTAAAAGCTTGGCTTTCATTTTGCTAAAGATGCTCCCTTTCATATTTAATCAATGAACTCAGTTCCATTTTAAGTGCTCAATTTAAAATGTGTGATTTTGTTTCATTTTGGCATATTCCAAAACAAGTTAAAGGAAACTTTGAACTAGGAGGGGGAGGGGGAAAGAAAAAAAAAAACAACCTCAAGAACTTCCATGAGTTAAACAGAAGTACAATTTCACAAGAAAAACCCAGAAAGAAGTAGATTATTGACGTTACCTTCCATCGGGCAGACGGAGGAATAACGGTTTAAATGTGCATTCCAGTTTCGCCCAGGATCGTAGAGACATGAACGATCCTCAGCTCAGGTCCTCCTCTACCCCCTCACTTTGGTGTGCCAGCTTGACATCCCCTTATTCTTTGCTCAGGAACCCTTTCAGTGAGGGTAGAGGCAGGAAAACCAGCTCCTCCCTCAGCGGCCTGGACCGAGAAGAGTGGGTGCATTGGGGGCCTGTGCTGAAGGACCAGTCCATCTCCCACGGTCGGGGAGCCCTCACCTTGGCAAAGCTTGAGTGGTGTGGAGTCTGCACACATGACCCACGGTAACCCAGGCAGGGGCATCTTTCAGAGCTGCCTGGAGACTCCTGCACATCACAGGACCCTGCTGCTCAAGGCCCAGGATTTTTTTTGCAGGGAATCTAGATTAGTATCTTCTCATAAATTTGGATACTTTTTCTGGGAACAAAAGACTTTGAGTAGTTTAGATGAACTTTTAGTTTACTATTGCTCTTATCATGGCAGCCAAGCAATTTCTGGGTATTGAAAATTTGAACAAGAATATGGATGTTTGCATTTGCATACCTATATTGCTGTATGTATACATAAAAAATGTACGTTGAAATATCTACCTATATTTAATATATCTCTATCTATATTTGAAATAGTTACATTACTGACATATATCTGTGCAAATAGTGTAAATAAAGTCCTACTGCTCCATTGAGTTATGGGAGCAAATTGCTTTCACTAGGCTTTAAGCTCGTCCAAGACCAAGGAATGTGTCCTATTCCTTTGTTGATTCTTAGCACTTAGCTTTGCTGAGTAAGTGTATCAACCAATCTTTGCTCAGCCTTCCTCTGGAATTTGTCTCCTGCTTCAGGAAACTCATGCATGAGCATTGTTTTTGTTCTACTTAGGCGTATATTTCAAACTTGACCCTCCATCTGCTTGTATCACTTGTGGATTGTACCTCGGGGGAGGAGGTGTATTACAGAACCCAGGCATTTGGCAACCATCTTCGAGTAGCATCTCTATTTTATGTTATACCACACTAAAACTTTGTTTACTTTACAACAAATACTATTTGTATCATGTTGTTCTTTTTATAGGCAGAGAAACAGATTTTTCACTGAGTCAGAAAGAGAAAAAATATGTAGGGTTTTGGCTAAATGGAGACTGGATTCCTCGTTTTGGCTACTACCTGACAAGTAATTGAGACTGTAACTCTGGCACTCATGACTCCTCTCCATTTGCTCCATTAGCAAGTCCTGTTGTTGGCTCTGCCTTCCACCAGTCCAGAATCCTCTGCCTCTTCTCATCTTCTCTGCTACCACTGGGGTCCAAGCCAACTTCCTCTCCTGCCTGAATCTACTGATGGTTGCAACAGCCTCCTAACTCGTCGCCCTCCATTTGCCTTTGTCTCCCTGGAATCTATTCTCTTGAACACCTGAAGGGATCCCTTTAAAGTGAGTCAGCTCAAGTCCCTCCTCCTTGTAGGAGCCATCCATGGGTTCTCACCTCACTCAGGCATCTGGCATAAAAGCTCTACGAGCTCTGACTCCCTTTACCACCAGGTCTTATCTCTTACTGCTCTCGCTGTTGCTCACTCCACCCCAACCACACTGCTCCCATCCTGTTTTTCCAATAGACAAAGCACCCTCCTGTCTCATGGCCTTGGCACCTGCTGTCCCCTTCACCCAGATATGCACCATCCTCCCTCCTCCAAATCTTCATGGCTTTTACTCTCACATTGTCCAGATATTTCTTTCAGAGTTTCTTTCTCAGCGAGCCATCTCTCACTCCTTTTGCTAAAACGCCACTTCTTCCTGCCCTCTCCTACCCCTGCCATCCTGTGCCCTGCTGTATTTGTCTCCATATCACTTAGCTGATTTTACTTACCTACTTGCATTAGAATGTAAACCCGCTGAGGGAAAGGATTTTTGCCTGTTTTTTTCCCACTGCTTTATCACCAGCACCATGGACAGTGCCTGGGGGGGGGTACAGAACTCCATAAATACTTAAAGAATAAATTAATTGAATAATGGCAAAATAGTGCAACCAAGCAACTTTTAAGACCTTGTTTTATGCCACAGATGCAAAATGCACATTCAACTTAGGCCAAAACAGCAAAGTTATTTAGTGTTATGACTCTTCTTTAGATGTTTGCTGTTTCAAAATGACTGATTAGTTCTTTTTAGACAAATTTGCAAATTGGGAACTTAAGTAACTGGACCTGCCACCTTCATATAGAAACTGCATGTGAATGTTAACATATGGCTCACAAGTCTTAGGAAAACTAGTTTCCTTGCTTAATCAGCAAAACTCTGGTGGCCAGAAAGTTAATATAATATTTAGGTGAATATGAATCACTATAAAAGATCGGAACAACCTAGCTTAATATGAATCTGAGAAGAATTTT
Organism: Lyroderma lyra; assembly: GCA_004026885.1. Classification (NCBI taxonomy): domain Eukaryota; kingdom Metazoa; phylum Chordata; class Mammalia; order Chiroptera; family Megadermatidae; genus Lyroderma; species Lyroderma lyra. The sequence continues at coordinate 335,089 of PVJL010000183.1, forward strand.
TTAGATGGTCAACTTTTAAGGACAATGTGGTGATGTCTGGGATGTGAATCAATCCACACCTCAAATTGTGAGGTGAAGTTCTGAGAAAATGGAATGACTTCCGTAAAGCACCTTCTATAAAATCTAGCAGAAACCAAATTTACATCAATGCCAAAGGCAGAGTGAATCTTTCTCCAGGAAGTGCCTAATCCTGTAATAAAACTGTTGGAGAGACAGGTTTAATGTTCACCAAGGCTAAGTGTTTAAGAGGTCTCCACGGTGTAATCTGTCACTACTACAAGTTTCTGCTTCCCTTTAAAAACCGTGAAAATTGCTCTACAATCCCACTAGGAACTAAGTTGCTCATGTCGGGACCATGGTATACAATTCATTTCTATTTTCATAGCACTTCTTTGTTTATTCCTTGTTGAAAAAATACATGCTATTACGTACACTACAAAGACACCGGATACAGTCCAATGCATATTCAAAGGATAAAATACTTTAAAACTAACACTGCTTGACTGCAATTAAGTAAAAGCAGCATTATATTGTTCATCTGACAAGGCACAATAATATGAATAGAGGGTTTCAGACTTAAATGGAAATAAGAAAAGGGGTCACCAAATTTTTATTTCCAACCTAGTCAAAAAATTAATTATTCATACATTCTTAGCACCATGATTATACTAGAGTCTATGAGGTTTATTCAGGCAGAAATTCTATAAGGTTGAACATCCCTGAGTTCTTTTCACAATACTAGTTGTAAAAGAAAAGTATGCTAAAGTTACCAAGTGCAGTTGTGTTCAAAGTTCATGTTGTAGAAATTTAAAGAGAACTTTTTGTATGTACATGCCAAATACATCAAAAGAATAAATAAAAACATAGTAACAGCTTATTTTTCTTTTATTCTGCTTTAATAACAACTGAATTTTAAAAACTGTGCAAGTCTACATGCACAAATCCAGGTATTTGATGTCAAGGTCTATTTCCAGGGAGAAATCCATTTATGACACTACTGTTTATTAACAGCCACAAGAGGAGTGACTAGTAAGGTCTGAGGCACTTCCTTTCATTAGTAATAAACTGGAAGCTTTCTCAGATTTTAGTTCAGTGCACCCTTTGGTAGGGATTTAGTGTAAAGTGCTGGGAGGAGATACGGTGCTACTTTTAGGAAATTCTAAACATTTACCTCCAAGTTTTGATGAGAATTTCAGATTTTTGCCAGGGGGCCCTTGCTTTAGAAATGGAATTTGATTTACTTTACACCTCCCTCCTCTCCACTTTATGTACCATATACAAGGCAGAGGGCACGTATGCTGCATTTCTATATAGTCGCAGACATCCCCATATATTCCACATATTTTCATAGACAGTCTTATGATATACAGAGTAACACAGAACTTGGCCTTGATTAACTCTTTGAATATATTTTTTCATAGCTCAAAATAATGCAGTTGAGAAGCAGAAAGCAGTGTGGCAAAGGGTAAGGCAGAGCAGGTGGCTCGGCACAAAGGAGGGAGGGGCTGGTCACGGGAAGGAATGGACAAAATGGAGGCAGCAAGCCAAAATTTTCTTAATGACACAAAACACAACTCCACCTAGAACTTGGAGAGTTCAATCCAAGCGGGCTATCATTACGAATACTGAAAACCAGGGCAGGGATGCCTGCTAGGGGAACGGGACACCTGTGCTTCACCGACGAGGAGTCACGGTGGGTGCAGCAGCCTCGTCTGGCCCAGGAAGGGCCCCAGGACCAACAGTGCACCACATTGGTGATCTTAGCCAGGAAGCAGGGCAACTGAGAGGGAAGATCAGAAGAGAAGCGCTTGCTAAAAGAAACCAGGCGGGGGCCAGAGATGTGGTCAGGAATAGTCACAACCTAGGACGGAGGAGGGAGACGTTCCTCCTCAATCTATATATAAAAGAAATCTCTTCTATGCATGGGCCTCCTGTGCCTGAAATTGAACAAGACTGGGTTTCGCTCCCCTTTCCTTCTATCACTGCTGCTCATGCCTGTACTTCTTGCTTTCCAGGGAAGATACAGTCTCATAACTCAAACCTGATTTGGCTCAGATTCAATTCAATTTCAATATCAACGGAGCATCTGCTGAATACGAAGTTCACATTTCCTGTGGCCACACGGTCGGACTGCTGGGAGCCAGCCGAGTGAAACATGGATCCTGAAGCTCGTGGAAGGGACCTGGGTATCGCCTGGTAGATTCTGAGCAAGGACGCCGGCCACTGGCTTCTCCCCACAGGTACCAGGGTGGCAGGAAAGCCAGAGAGAGGCCAGTAAGACCTACTTTCCCTTAGTATATGAAACATTTCATTTCCAAAATGGATTGAGGTCAGACAGAAATACCACCAGGCATGCCAAATCTCTGAATATGGAAGGTTTGCAATGTGTGCTGGAGGAACTAGAGTCACTAATATGTATGAATGTCCACGGGACTATTTCACCATGTAATACATTACAACGTCTGAAAAATCAATGTCCTAGGGCACAGAAAGATGAATACAGAGCTTTTCAATTATCTTTTTTTCCCCCCTAAAAGTATTTCTCCCTTCAAAGGGATTCAAAAGGCAATATGATATTGTTTTCATTTTGGTTAAGAAAATGTTGACTCTATGCAAGTGTCTCGTCTGGTTCATCCCACCAGGTAATGGCCCACTAGGCAGGAGACTATACAGCCCCCGAAAACACAGTGTTAATAAAACCGTCTGTGAGAGCTCAATGAATGAAAATGAGATAGCGTCAGCAATTGTCTCGTCTCTTTAACAATCCAGCTGCACCCAATGTCTTTAAGATTGACACTGCCTTTTATTTTTCTAAATCAACACCTTCTGCTGGTAAGTGCGTGGATCATGGCATTGTTTTAAAATAAAATTCCTTGTCACTCTCGTACCCTCAGAAATATACCAGGAGCAATCCCCAAAGCCTAGCTTCTTTCTATTCAGTAAAATAGGAAACCACAATCAGTTTACTATCACAGGCAGAAATCTAACGTTAAATCTCAAATACCCAAACGGCGCAGGGTCATCTGCCATCTCTGAAAAAACCAGTCCTGCACAGAAATAATGCAATTTCAAAAATCAGACTTCCCACCTTCTTGGGGGCAGAAAGGAATATTCTAGTAGGACATACAGCATTCATTGTGTTCTGAAATAGGTGTATTGTATCCGGTGCCTGAAGCATTCCCTTCCCAGTGTCCATGAGGTATGCAGAGAAGGTCTGTGGGGCCTGTAACGGCAAAGACCTTTTTCTAAACTAAATTTTACATGAAAGGCCAATCAATAATAAAATCAGAAGCAGCAGGCCTTCGTGGTAATGGGTATGCAAGTGTATTGGGGATAGGAGGAGAAGGAAGGGATGAGGGGGGCATCCCAAGAGTGTTAGTGCAGAGCTGTTTGATAATACCTGTTACGAGAATAAATGGCATATCATCTCAGGAAAGTACAGACCAGATTGCGTTGAAGTCTTATGGCGTGTTTACCTCAAATACACTCGGCCTGTCCTTTCACCTGGCGGCCTGTTATGGCGTTTCCATCTTACACTTGGTCTTGCTCAGCAGACCCTGAAACAGGGAATGGCTGTGGTGCTTGAGCCATGAGAGAGCATAGATTTACTGAGCCTTGATGCCTCCTGTTTCTTGGTTGATTCATGCCGTGTTCACTCCCGGGTACTTCCCAAGTTCGGTTCCACAGATGCCTGGCACGCTCACTGAGAGGGTCAGTCAGCTCCTGGCCACCCTCCCAACCCCCACCGCACCTAGTGCCCGAGTCAGAAAATCCATGGCCAACAGCTCAGCTTCTACTCCTGAGAGGCTGCCTCTTTCCCTGACTTTTATATTATTGCTGCAGTAAAATACAATGCACGTTTTTAAAGCTAGAAAGAGTTAAGGTTTCTTCCCCGCAACACTAAAGTACTTGATATGCTACATTTATTTTCAAGGACACAGGATTCTTAATATCCATCCTTTCATTGATTCATTCAACAGAAATTTATTGAGCGCCTACTCTGTGGGAAGCACTGTCCTTGACATTGGGGTATAACAATGAATAAGACAGATAAGTTCTTTTCATCCACAATAATGACATTCCAGTGGGAGAAGTCAGACAAACATACAAACAAACCAAGGAAAAGAATAAATAAAGAATGCAAGAGAGTGATGAGTGTGCTGAAGAAAATCAAACAGGGGGTGATGACAGAGATGAGGGCTAGGAAGAGGGGCTACTTCAGATGAAGGAACCAGAGAAGTTCTACCTGGGGAGGTGACATCTGAACTCGGTGAGACTCTACTTTTGAGAGAGTGCGTCTCTGAGACCTCAGTTTGTAGCCATCACCAGAAAATACCAAAAATACGAAGTACATAAAACATCTTTTCATTTGTCTCCATTTATGTGGTTTATGTTCCACTAACATCTAAGCTTTATGGCAGAGAGCCACATACATCCTTAATTGGGTACAATGAGTCTTATTAGAGAGATATTTATTACATGTAACTGGGTAAAATACTCCAGATGGTATCTGGGCATTTGCATAGAGCTCCATGTCAAATTAATAATAATTAATTAAGGTTTACAGTATTCAGAATAAGCAGGATTGAAAAAAGATAAATAAGTGGTCAGGCCCATACTAAACATTTGTAACATTTTCAAGCAGAAAAGGTTTGGCCTTGAGCCTGCTCTATACTCTTTCTAGAATTCTCTTTTTATCGTATTCACCACCAATGTACCCAGAGTCTTCACACTCTACAGTTCAGCAACTCTGGACTTAACCAAGTAATTGAAAGGATCTGCCCTACAGAGAATTTGAGGATACCTCGTTTTAACCTAAAAGCAATTTTACCAGATGATGTTTTAAATTGAGTAAGCTATCCATCACACAATTCTTGAGACTGAGTTAAGAATGCAACGAAATTTCTTGTGCCTAATAACAGCCTTGCTCAGCTGCAGAGGCAAGCTAAGCAGATAATATGTGAAATAGAGCGATTCTGAAATCTTTGCATTTTCTGATTTGTGTTATGGTATAATACAATGAAAGAATTGCTTTGACCCTGTCAAGTGGAACCTCAAGGACAAAGATTTTATCGTTTCTTTTCCTGGAAAATTGATGTAAAGATTCAATTTACTTTGGAGTGCCCAAGTGCTTCAGAAACCAAGAAAGAAAGAAAAAAGGATTGATTTTTCATATAGATGTGTTATGTAATTAAGTTCTAATTTGATAAAAGAGTTAATCAAAAAGTGGTGACCATTCTGAAATATTCCTCAGTGCCAAACAATTACTTGCAATGCTTTTAGAAAGAAAAACACTCAAGTATATTTCCTTTATGGAAGTCAGGTGTTGTGTTTTCCATATTAATGTTCTCACCTTTATCCTTAAAAAAGAATGATAGATACAGCGTTTGTACATTCCTCTTACGTTTCTATGTATTCTGAGTTTGCCACACACAGCCTTATGTTGTAGTTTTGGGGTGAAGATCTATGTAGCAAATGCTATTGGTGCCCTCCCACATCCCTTTAATAATCACTGTTTCTAAAAGGGCCAAGAGCTTCCTGCTGCAAGCAGCCGTGACTGCTGAGGGTTCTCTGGCCGCAGGGCATGCTTGGACTGCTTGTGGTGCTGGTAGGAAATGCCATGGAATTCACTCCCCAGGAGGAGCCCCTGGCCAATGACAGAAAGGAAGTGGTTGATAAATACTTTAGTTTCTTTTCCCCTTGGAGAGACAACTCAGAAGCATGCTCTATGTCTTCTTCCAGAGACCCAAAAGTGGGACTGAGCCCCAGTTGCCCACTGTCGTAATGTGTCCATCAGTGTGTCTTGCAATGGCTTTATTTTCCTGCCCCCTTTTCCATCTCCACCCTCTTACCAGTTCTGGTTAATGGAGAGCCTTCTGCATATGAGTATCTTAAATATACCACTAAACTATTAATTCTTGGGATGACCCTCTACATGAACTACTTGCATTCTAATCTTTGCCTCAGAGTCTACTCTCAGAAATTACAAGCTAAATTAATCTACAGTGGCCTCTCAGGCACCCATGGGGAGTGGGAGATGATGGATAACTGTAAGCAGACTCTCCAGTAACCGAAACTCAAGCAACTGGCATTCTCAAGCAACTGGTGAAATCTCAAGTAACTGGCAACATTTTTGCCGGTTGCTTGAGTTCCGGTTAATGAAGAGTCTACCACATACAAGTATCTTAAATATGCAAATAACCTACCTATTAATGCTGAGGGACAGATCCGGTGCAAGACTGATTTTTGCATTTCTTATAATACCTAATGCAGTGCGCTGTACATAAATGTGGCATCGGTAATGTAGAAGAAAGCATCTAACATTGAGCACATCCTCGATGCTGTCCATGCACTGTACCAAAATTTGTGTCCTATCGGTTCCTTCTCAACAGCCTATAGATGCCATTGAAGGTGTAAACTTTATTTGGTGTACTGTTTTTTTTTTGTTTTGTTTTGTTTTGTTTTTTGCTTTTTGGTATGTGGGTAGCTCCCTGGCTGGGAATCGAACCCAGGCCGCAGCGCTCACAGCGCCAACGCCGAAGCCTTAAGCCACTGCAGCATCAGGGAACTCCCTATTTGGTGTACTGTTAAGCCTCAGTTCCTGGAACAGTACCTAAAACATACATGACACTCATTGAATACCTGTTGCATAAACCCAATTTAGAGATAATGCTGTAGTGACTTAGAAAGGTAAGTATTCTGCTGGGGGTTCTGCAGCCATAAATGGCAGGGCTGATTCCAGAGCTCAGGCTCTTAACCCCACATTATATTAGAGGATGACCTCAATGAGGAAGGGGGAGGGGAATCTGCTGAATGAATATTTATTTGCTCTGGGCTTGCAGAGAGATTAAGTAATATATGGGGTTGCTAACATACTTAGTTGTCACACATACAAAAAAAATCTGCATTACCTGCATCTTTATTTACTGATTATACTAGTCATAATCCTTCTGGCTACCCACATGCTTTCCCTAATCTTTCTCCTGCAGCTCCTGAATAAGTAAATTCATGTGTCTGCCCTTGTGTATGGTAAGTGGAGTATTTTCCTGCTTAATTTGGTGATTAACATGTATTGTGATCTCTGGTCAATGTCCTACTTGTCTAATAGCTGTTTTCAGGTCAAAAGTTAGGAAGGCAGAATAACTAGCCTGTCTGTACTAGATAAAGAAGTAAATCTTTCTCCTTTATTATTATCATTATTAAAAAGATAGTAATTAGACAGAAGCAGGTAGAGAGGGTAATAGTGGCAATATTTATTTTCTGCTTCAAAATAAAGTAGGAGCATTTAGTACCATGAGATAAAAATTTTTTTTTCAGTTATGCACATTTTTGAGCTATTTCTGACTACTCTAAGTTAATGATTTTGCTGGCCCATCAAGTGGAAATCTATTGATTTTTGTTGGATTACTGACTTGAGTTTTGTCTAAAAACAAAGCATAATAAAATTACTGATAAACATGTTTAAAATACAAAACAATAAATGATGTATCTAAAAACAAGTGTAAATTACATAGGTGAATGAGCAATTAAAAATATGCTAACCTTAAAGTCATCTATAGAACAGGTCTTAATGGTTATTAAAATGATGCCCTTAAAGTCCTATGACTTTTAATTAAAACAGTAAATAGAAAAATAAATGCTAGATCAATTTCTCTTCAAATATTTAAAACGTTAAAGGTTAATCTATTTTGGCGAACTACCCATGATAGAGTGACATGCTGTAAATAATACACACAGCTTTTAATAATAAAAATTGGAACTATATTATGTGACAATATTTAAATAATGGCTCCCAGTCACCTTACATGCTGTAGGCAATTAGCCATATAAGGGAAAAAATGCAATGGTAACTCCTACTCCAGAGTTAGGTTCTCAAATTTTGGAGAGAAGCAAGTGAGTACTTAGGACCTTTTCGAAAGCTTTTAAAGTCTTTGATTCTTGAGCATCCCATCTGTCCAAGAGCTAAGAACAATCACTTGCTTTTATATCAAAGATTATGAGCCCAAAGTGAAAACCAAAACATACATAAAAGAATTTCTTCAGTTAATAAGCTCTCATAAGACTTTAACTATAAACACATAATGATTCTCTAGTAAATAAAACTTGAATATGAAAGAGTATATTATCTACCACAAGGTTATATTTTTCACTAACACAGTAATTTTCTTCTGAAGAAAAGGTTCTTCAATTTCAAAGAAGTATTCTTTTTAGAAAAAAACCCCTAAATTAAAAAAATTATGATGATAAATTGACACTCGACATAACCAATTCTTTTTCTTGACACATACTGATTGGTATTCTACATGTATTCCAAGGAGTTAAGGAGCAAGAATGAAGAAGGTTGCACACGTTAGTTGTGGTTTTTCTTTTTTTTTTTTTAAATTCATGTTAGCAATTACTCTTTTAAATTCACCTGTTCTTATAACTGACCTCATTTGGCATTTAGATATTAAATATCCAACTGCTTTAAAGATGGCAAATGATATTATGAAGTGATTAATTTCTTACCATCCATCTATGAAGCCTTTAAAAATATTAAGGCTACCCTGGGAAAAGAGGTTCTTGGATAGTTCCTCTCAACCATAACAAAGGGAATGCTAAATAATTAATGAGAAAATACGATTGCTCTTTGAGCAGTGGTGTAGGAAATGTGGGTATATCTTATAATCTGGTAAAAAGCAGCAGCATCTAGAAACACATAAAGAGAAAAACAGGGCTCCTAGGGGGCCCGCTCAAGCTCCAAGGAAAGCTTTTCACTAAGATTAAAGAGGTAATGGGGGAAAAAAGCCTTTGACTACCTTTGCAGGAAAATACATATACAGTAGCAATCCATCACACCCTTAGTTGTGAAACATTTATTCTTTTAAACCTTTATTTACTTAAGAGAGTTTGGCTCTAGGATTCCTTCTAAGAGGCAAAAAGCTACTTTGATTTTTTTAAAAAAGTCAGCAAAGATGACCTTCCCAAATATTTGCCAGATACTCCCTTTGAAGAGGCTACATTGCACTTAGAAATAATATTGCATTTTAATTTTACATACAGAAACCCAAAATTAATACTCCTTCTGAATGATCTAGTATGCTCAGATTTAGGCATGTCGTTTGCACATTTAATTCACTGATCAATAGCTCCGAACTTTAATTTTATCAGGAGGACAGAGTCTGAAGAGAGAGGCAGTGGTTTTAACCAGATGATACTAACATGCTCTTACTGCAGGAGCAAAGGCCACGTGTCCCTCATCTGCAAGTCAGGCGCTCCATCTGCCCTTCTGCTGGGAGCTGCCTGCTGTTACGCAGTCATCACCGAGAGAGCACGCAGCCGTGTGCAGAAAGCACGCTCTTAAAACTAAGTTATGTATATCCCAATTCCTCTCTGGAAGAAGAAGTTTTTGCTAAAGCAGATATTTTTCCCCCTCAAACGTATACTGACACCAGAAAAAAGAAAACAGTCTCCTTGTGCAGGAGTGAAATATCTAAGGCCGCCCCGTGCGCTGCCACTTCACCATTTACCTTTCTTTACGGAGTTCAGTAGAGGGGAAATAACACAAGGCAGTGAAAGGTGAAATCTCTCTCTATCTCAAAAGAACTTGCCGTATTGGTGGTGAAAAGAAACTCACTGTCAATACCGAAAACTGTGAAGACCTAAACAGACACAATAGGAAAAGTCTTCAGAGAAGAATCTGTTTTTAAATGGCTTGTCCTTTTAGTTCTTTTAGGGTGGGGTGGAGGAAATGGGGACAAATGCTTTTGAAAGCCTAAATCTAATTATTCTGTGGGTTCCGATTTTTCCTGATGCTGCTTTTCCTCCTCTAGTCTCATTACTTAAAATGAGTCCCCTCTGTTTGGCATTATTAAATCTGATAAATTAACCTAAATGCTCCAAAATTACTTTTACTACTACTTAGTGGGAAAACATATTAAATTATTATAAAAACATTATTTAACTATGACAGGTTACATAAGTATATGCTGATAAAAATGGAAATATTTTAAATATACATACGTATATGTGTTTCTGATTTTAGAGTTTCTAAATGCTTCAGAAGCTTTTCTTAGATTTTGCTCTCAACCCTAAAGTGTTGATTTATTGAAAACACGAACATGGTGTAAAAGTCAAAAATAGGAGTTGGGATCATACACCTATGAAACATAATGGTTCCAAGAATCATTTGCTGAGAGCATTACAGGACCCCATAATGCTTAGTTCTTTGTGCAAGGAATCAGAGAGAAAGGCTGCAGGACAGGGGTTGCCCCCGGATCTGTGTGCACAAAGGCAGTGTTTCTGTGACGAACACCCTAAAGGGGACAGTCCAGGATGGAGAAGGGGGCTGGGAGCTGAGAGCTGGCAGCTGTGGAACTTTTATTCCCTATTTCTCTGCATTTCTACACCTATAAAGTCTGGATTTATATAGGTATATTCTTCCTGAAAATAATGCTCTCACAACTTCATGTAAATTCCAGCAGAAAATCCAACGCATCAGCAAAGTCCATGTATTCTAACTCCAAAATATACCTGGAATCTATTCATTTTTGTCCACCTCCACGGTCACCATCGTTTCTCCTCAGACCACAGCACTGTCCCCTAACTGGTCATCTTTCCACCCCCAGTCCCAAAGTATTCTGTATAACAGCCAAAATGAAATTTTTAAATGGTACTTTCACATTTCTCTGCATAATTCTCTTCAGTGGCATCTCACTGCGCTGAGAATAAAAGCCATGCGCATTCCACTGTGTACGTACAACAGTTCAGCCAGCTATCTGAATTCTGGGGCATTCTCCCTGTCATTCAGGTTATGTTGGTCTTCCTTCTCTTCCTTCAACTCACCAAGCTCTCCCCCTGTGCAGGGCCTTGTGGCTGTCGTCTCCTGTTTCTTATGCAACTCTTCTTGTGCCTGGTTCCCTCTCATCCTTCAGGTCAGGGCTTAGATATCCTTCTAAGAGCAGCTTTCTCTGATAATTCTGTGTAAAGATGGACACCCACCCTGTTCATTTCTGTCATAGAATCTTGCAAATTCTCTTAAGAACTATTTTATTTCTTGGTTTGTTCAGATTTTTATGGACTACACTTCCAGTACTATATACAAACCCTAAGTGGCAGGAGTGACTATGTGCTTATCCTAGGCTGCAGCCCCAGTGCCTAAGACAGTGCCTGGCGTCGCCACTCAATGAGCATTTGTTAAATGAATAAATACAAAAGAAAATGAGGTCAACAGGAGGTCTAGCAGCATCTTAAATTTCTTTTTTATTTCACTTCACTGACACCTATTTATTAATAATATATAATTATGACCTACAGTACAAACTATTCCTGCATGTTTATCTAGAAATGGTGACTGATTTATAGAAATTAGTACTTTATTAATACATACTAGAAAGCTATATCCTTGTTCTGAAAAGCTTTATTTATACTAGTTTGTCAATATTTTCTACCATGACATTTTCTATTGATTGTTGAAGCACCGTTTAGAATTTAGCTCTATTTATCATTTTGGAGTGCCAGGAAGAAAGTAAATAAGGACATTTTTCCTTGGGCTGTTTATACAGCCTTTGAGGCTAGTCTTTCTGAACTCCCACTTTTGGTTGAGCTGAGAGTTGTTTGAACTGAGCATAACACTAAAACCCAAGTGACAGACACTTCCAAGACTCTGCCAGTTGTACATCTGAACAGACCAGGCAGTATGCTGACCTCAAGAAGAGTCACTTGATGCTGCGTTTGCTGTAAAATGTGTAAGGAGCCAAGATGACTTTAGCATTTCTGAGCTATTCATGTTAAAGAGAATTTTTTAATTGAGTAATTTAAACAGGTATCTTTCTACTTTATTGCATGGCAAATTTATTCCTACTCCTTGTAAATATGACTTCATTCTGACATTTCTAGCCCCAAAGAGACACTCTCTAGAACAATATGTTTAATTAATTTCTGTTAAAACCTAAAGGCACCTAAAGCATAGAATTCTATATAAATATTTATCCATGGGGTTGTTCACTCCACATGACACATCACATATTCACATTTTATATTCATTGGAAATATAAATTTAAATAAATTATTTATCAATGCCAATTCTATTAGAACAATTTTCACTCAGTGATAGACTTATTTTTGTATCTCTCTTCTTGATATCCAGGTGACTGTCAAACTAATGAACCACAGAATCACTGGTTAACTTATTTAAAAGTGCAGATTCTTGGATCCTACCTGCAGATTTTAATTACGTCAGCCTAAGGTGGGCTCCAGGAATCTGCATTTTTAACAAATTCTGCAGGTGAGGTGGATGCAGATGGAAAGAGGCACACACGCTGTAAGACAGTGGTCTAGTCTTTTCTGCTCAGGAGAGGGAGTTTTAGCCAGCACTTTTTAATGTCTCCCTCAGCACTGTGCACATTACCTGGCATCTCGTGGCCATCAGTAAACTTTCACTGAATGAATTGTTCACAAGACTAGAAAGTTTATTTTATGACTTTATGAAACATCTAATAGTCTATTTTCATTTATATAATCTATCTTTTGAATAGTAATATTAGCTAATGCTAGTTTTTTTTTTTAAGGACTACATTTAAGGAATATGTTTATGTTTAAAACTTTCTATGAATGCTATGAAATGGGATATTTTAATGGCTGCCATGTGCCTAGCAGGGGGTGGAATTACTGTGAAGAATAGGTAAGTGCTCTTTACTACTTGATCTGCATTATGCAATTCCATTAAATGGTTTGAAATACAGTGCTGACTGTTGTCTACTGAACTCTCAACCCCAAATGTATTTAATGAAACAAATTTGATTTGTTTTAAAAGCATTATACCTCAGATCATTGGACAAAGTTTTTTTTTTTTCTCCTTTAGCATATGGTGAAAAGATTTTTGAGAATCAAAGACAATCTTAACATATTAAAATGAACATGATTTATTTCAAAATAGGGGATATCTGTTAAAATGAGTTTAAAGAGAAACTTGCAAGAATAGCAGATGGGAATAAAACCTCATAAAATATCTCTAAAATAGTGTTTGTAATCCAAATTACTTCTAAGCCAAAAAAAAAAAAACAAAACAAAAACAAAAAAAAAAAAACAAAAGAAAACAAAAAATCTATCACCATCAGAAGCAAGAAGAAGCCTGTTAAGGACTATGCAGGATGTCTAGTTCAATGTTGATTGTGGATATATACTAGGAATTCTAGAAACTGAGTATAAGGTCATGGTTATTATGAAAGCTGGAAATGGAGATACAAGTGGTTTGAAGAGGGAAAACAAAACGGTACCCTAAGACAAGAGGAGGCAGCAGTAAAGGAAGGACAGGATTTAGAATCAGAAGACGCAGGTTTGAGGTTCAGAAGTGTGACCTTGGCTAAGACTCTTTAAAGAAATTCGCAGTTTTCTTATTGGAGGTATAAAACGGTACTGAATTTTCTAAGGATATACTGTAATCTGTGTTACAGGTGCCCTGTAAATGGCTGACTGGTGTTACTTGGATTACCATTACTGAGACACGAAGAGGACCGACACACCAAGAACGAGATGGAACGTGGGAGAAAGCTACATCGCCGTTGTACGATATTCAGTCTTCCAGCATGCTCCAAGCTCACCCCACACTGATCACCCGCACACAGTCGGACTCCACTCACAACCACTGACTTACTAACAATACACAGTCACTTAAATTACACCTAAGGTAATGGGACTTAATAGGCTTCCCATCATGTTAACTGGAACTCATAGAAATGGAAACATCTAAATGCCTTCTTGTCTTCCTAATGATTTCAAATATATAAATAATTTGTGGTAAGCATACAGACTTCAAACAATATCCTATTCCCCTAATGGGGTTAAAATATAGTCACTGAAATGTACTTAATGCTATTTTCTTCCTTTTTACCAATCTGTCTTTGATTTTGCTTGTGGGTTTTCATTTTAACTTCCTATTCCTCCTTTTGCAAAGTGTGAGGTGTTGTTAAAAGTTAAAAATCTGTGATTTATTTCAGGATACATCTCCCCCTAATTGCCTGATTTTGACCACTGTATTTATTTTCATTTAAGAAACTTAAAAAAAAAAAGATGGGGACTGAGGGAGAGGAGGAAAGGATGTGAACGCACGCTCCACATAATCAGCTTCATACAGGGATCATATAAAGGAAGAGGTCTGGATTGCTAAAGCGAGATGAGGGTTGTGGCTATGCTTGACCACAGGGACTGCTACTGTGCTATCACACAACGCAGACTTAAGGAGCATTTAAGTGTGGTCTGTCTTTTGATCACAGATGCTGCATTGTAAGGCTTGAAAAACTCTATCCTTTTGTGGTATCTGAAATTCTTTTCTCTATAATTGACTCAGATTTGTCTTACCTCTCACGTTCCATGAGAAATCTAGGCTTTGGAAAAGAAATTATTGTCATTGTCAAAGAATAATAATCTAAAAGTGAAGTTTAAGCAAAACACTATCTCAGATGACATATTTAACTATATATATTGCACTGCAGATTTCAAAGAGAACAATTCTAGTTTGTGATTGTCATTCAATACACTAAATGAGCATTTTACATATATTAAATGACTATCTTCTTTATTTTAAAAGAGTCACTATGAAAAATAAGTAGACAAGAAAAGTTCAGTTACGCCTTAAACCTTTTTTGAGCAGGATAACTACTGAAGGAGTTTTCCTTTTTTTAAAAAAAACTACATACATACTCCCAAGATTAAAGGTTTTCTTCCTTACATTCCTATTTTTTTCTTTAATTTCATTTTCTTCTCATTCTTTCATTGTGCACTCTTTATTTTGCAGACTGGCTCTAAGCTCCTGAAATGCAGCCCTTAGGGTTCTTATTGAGGGGAGGTGGTAAGGGGGGTGCCAGTCATGGCTAGGACTGCATTTCAGACAGACCCCTGACTTTAAAAGTCTCAAGAGCTGGAATCTCTTACTATGTATTGTATTTCCTATAAAAGTGTGAGAATGTGTTTTGAACTACTGCCCTACTGACACACATTTTATCACACGCTTTAATATACTTTGTAAAGTATCTAAAGTCATGTTTAAAGGGTAGGTGCCAAACGTTGGCCTAAAACACAGCATTCTTGTGACTGGAAATAAAATGTGTTCTGAAAATGTGAACTTCCAGTCAGGTGGTCTGTGAAATAAGTTGTTCTAAGGTTATTGTCATCTGTCCACAGAAAAGGATGGTCAGTAGACTAACAAGATAACGTCTTCTGTTTTACTGAACTTTGTACATATGAGTACGATGTACTGTTTAAGTAAGTGGTAAGTTACTTAGATGTCCACTGCCTTACAGAAGATGCGAAGTGTGCCTCGATTAGACACTTTGGTTGCTATCTATGAATAGCAGCCTTCAAAAATCAAGGATTTTTAAGAATTGATTTGAAAAGAATTGTTGTCCCTTTTACATTGCTACAAGACTTAACAAATGTATATAAATATTACTGACTTACCTTAGGTTTTCAGTAAAAACTAAATGAAAGCAAACAAACTGCTCTTGATTCTCAAAACGACTTTAAAAGAGGCATATACACGCATTTCTCACTTTCTCTACATACAGACACACACACACAGACACACACACACACACACACATATGGCTATGTATTCCTAGACATATAGATATATATCTATAGCTATCCCTCATCTCAGAATATTGGGTAACATCTTTTTTAAAAAGTGTCAGTGGTAACAGAATACTATCCACAGTGATTGTTAGAAATCTTTAAGAAAGAAGGAGAAATACGCTTTCAAGGTATAGTTGAGAGGGTGGGGGAAGGCTGCATACCAAATACTACCTGCTAATCAATGAAGAGAATGGTTGGCAAGCTCCAGAAATCCCAGAGAATCTGAGTGGGGGTGTAGATGTTGCTATTGATAAGATTCGAGTATCATAAAGAAACTTAATTGGGAATTCGCTTTTCAATTTATAACACTCAGTCATATTGTTAACACCCATATATTAATAATACTGTAGTTCATATAAGCCATTTTGCTGCATGCCATCTGTTCTAAAGAAATCTTATTTTATGTTATCATTATAAGCATGTTGGCTATTAAGAAAAGTCGCATGGATAAGTTCTCTTTAGTTTGCATTAAATTGCTCTACTGGATGAGTTTGAAAATGAACTTGATTTTTCAAATGCTGTATTTTATAATCTCTCATTAAGGCATCTTGTAGCTCCAATGTTTATATAAATGTCTGTTTTACATCCTTACATCTGTTCAAACTCTTAATAGCTTAAAAAGTCAAAGTTCAAGTTTTTCCCTAAGATTTATTTGTTTTGTGTGGCAAGATTATTCAACTTACTGTTAAATGGGGTCAAAGAAGCTTGTAAGTCACTAAATTTACTATTTATGTTTTAAAAAATTATTCTCAGAGGCCGAGAATCCTCTTAAGTTTGCTGCTTTTCTTCTGCCTTCTGGCTAACTATTCTTCGTCCCCTTGTGCCTCCTTCTACCTTGGCAGATCTAACACGTATTCCTTTGGTGTACTTTTCTTGAATTTCAAACTATTGATGACTTTACATTAGAAAGATGACTGATGTCTTACACAAAGGCCCCTGTGTAGGTGAGACTAGAGAAGTGCTAAGCAGCCCATTATTTTCACAGTACAGTGATCTGCTTGTGGAATTTTCTGAAAACATTTCCAAAGGACAAGACATCAGAGCCTCCATTTCTGTTTTATATTGACTTCTGACCTAACACTGGACCAGTAAATCCCATGTATAAATACTTTCCTAAATATTTACAATGGTAAACTCTCCAGGTTATAAATTATAACAGAAACAAGATGATCAGCTTTATCCACCATGAACTTGTCTTTAACATTTATTTTTTGTATTATATAAAGCAGACTAGCAAGAGTTTAATAGTACAAAGAATCTCAAAGATGAACAAAATTTAGATTAAACAATTCATCACTGAAAATAACTATGGAGAAGAAAAAATGGCTGAGAAAAAATGGTCAGTGTTAGCACAGAAAAATGTTTTTTTTTTTTTTTAATATATATAATTTAAAAAATGTCAAGATAAAACTTGGGTAATAAATAAGTCCTATTACTAAGCAAAGATTCCATATTCTCATTTATAAACACAATGGGCCAATATTAATTTAGAGATAAAAACATATTATACAACATATAGAACATCCAATAATCATCTGAACATAAATAGGCTGAGAAGCTCAGTCACCAGCTGGTGAAGCAGGGATGCAAATCAGCTCCATCTTATTGAATCCATTGTGTGCAGTGATTCTCAGAGTAGAATAAAGGGCTCAGAAGCCAGTGTTAGACTGTGATTTTTGTCTTCTGGGAAACTCCACTTAACAGCTCTGAATATCATTAAAAGCCTGGGAGAGTCATTCAAGGGCTGCTGCTGTAGGCTGATGTGGGAGCTTTCAGAACGCACACGCAGAAAGACAGCTCAGGGTTATGGACCTTTTTACAGAATAAGTCCTGGCCAAAATGTTGCCAAGCTGACTCTGACCTCCAAGAGCACATCTTATCTGTCCCTCCTCATTATGAGATGGACCTTTATCATCATGCAATAATACTGTAAGCTCCTTGAAGGCAGAACTGTGCCTGTATTTCTATTCTGTGGCATGACGTGCATTTCTGGGAAAATGACAGGTGTGCAAGAAATACACATTGAATTGAATTACAGCATGAGATCACGTACTTTTCCCCATCAGCAGAACCCCACACACTGCCCCCTGGCAATATCGAGATTACAGGGGTCATGGGCAGCACTCTGTCTAATGATGTGCTGACTGACAGAGTAGAAAATCAAATCAAGAAGGCCAGCATGACCTTTAGTCAGGCAGACAGGGTGCACACTCACCGGAGCAGCAAGGTCAAGATCAAAGTGATGAATGTCCAACTTTCTAGTACATGACTAGAGACCCGAACTGACCACTTATGATTATCTGCACAATTTTATCAGTATCACCTGGGTGTAATGCTTCAGCTAACAGTAAACAATGACAGAGGGGCACAAATGACACAATCCCAGACTGCAGCAAATTTACCAGCTTGAAGAAGTGCACTTGACAACAGGCTTCCTGTGGATTACGCAAGCCTACCGATTAGACATGAAAACAACTGCATTATGGTGACTTGAAATGGGATTAACATAAGCCGGATGAGTGTTAGAAATTCTTTAAAGAACTCAGTGAAGTACCATTCAAAATCATATAGCCAAGCTGTTAAAAAAAAAAAAAAATCCTGGGAAAACAGAGAAGCTGAGATAAATCTGGTATCAGTAATCAAGAAATGAGATAGCTCATACTGAGCAAAACTGTGTGGGAAAACACGATTCTAGGCATCAAAGTCACTAGTTTCTATGAATCTAGGGTGAAAGGGGTTATTAGTCACATATTTGTCTTTCAGTCACAGCAGTCTTCACAAATGGTGGTTAAGAACCAGTAGTATTGTCTTTAAATACTAAGATCAAAATAAATACACTGTATGTAAATATGTGCTCAAATGAATTTTACCTTTAAAAGTAATTTCACATTTAGATATTGAAAGCCGTGTTACTTCTAAGAGTGATAGTCAATAGGTGACTGTGGCACAGCAATTCACATCTGCTTATTGGTGCTACATCTGTCTATCTCCAGAGGGCTTCTGACCTGATTTTCCCCAGATGTTATCCATATGTTACACGACCATAAACGTATTTTCTAGAAAATAACCAAATACTTCACTTTTATACCTGAATAATAGGCCCTCCTTTACCCTTTGCTCAAGATCTTTTCTGTGGACTTTGAAATATTTATAGGAATTAAGTAGGAAAAGAATTATTTTTAAACCAGTTGAATGTAATCCCTATTTTTTATAATATTGCACTTCGAGGACCTACAAACTTCTACAATACTAAAATTCTCAAGCTTGAATATCTAGGTAGTATTATAATTATATTTACATTTGGGTCAAACAGAATTTAGCAGTAATTTTAATACATTTTATCCCCAACAATGTTCCAAAGTACTGTTCTGAAGTGAAGGATTTTCTCCTGTTGATGAGTGAGTCATGGATAATCATTGCCAATCATCTGCATCAAGCTCATCGTTTCAATAACAGTTCATAGTCACTGAATGTAGGCAATATGGCAAGTATTGTGCTATAGGACATAGCATGTTTTGTCTCATTTTACCTACAAGTATAATGTAGGTGAAAAATGTAGTAATGATGTTTACAGCTACAATATTTTCAGGTTGAATTCATTATATCCTCAGTCATTACAATGGTAATTTTGCACATATGAGATCCTGACGATCCTGGCACCTCTAGGACCTGGACCATGAGAAGGAGTAAATGAGTGATCCGACTCTTTGCTGGCCCTCTGTCATTTGCCTTCATCTCTTCTCTTCTTCCAGCCTCTAGCTACCAGAAGCTCCACAGATGCAGACCATGGATCAGGAAAGGCCATGCTGATCTGGTTCCAATGAACGCCTCTGGGTGGATGACTGGAGCCATCAAGTATCAGTGTATAATTTTTTTATTTTTTTGTTTTTTGGGGAGTTCCCTGGCTGGGAATTGAACCCAGGCCACAGTGTTGAGAGCGCCAAAGCCTAGCCACTACACCAGCAGGGAACCCCCCCCCCCTTTTTTTTTTTTTTAACTTCAGGTTGCTTTCGAGTAGGAAATTCAGAGTCAGTATCCACCTTTGGTAGATTTTCATTATTTCATGGCAGATTTGGAGGGGATTATCCTGTTTCTGGTATTTTCTATATATTTCAAATATTTCTTTCTTTTTTTTTTCTTATAAAATTAGAAGTCTACTTTATTATAATTCCACTGAAAGACTACATACTCATACATCTAGATGGACCAGTCAAAAGAAGCTGGGGAGATCAGGGTTCAAATATTTCTAATCATGTAAAATTATATAGAATGATTCTGTTCATCCACAATCTCAGTTATTCACTCTCTTGGTCTACCATATCCTTTCAAAATCCAGGATCCACTGCTTGTCTTCCAAAGTCTTCCACCAAATGATTCTATGTAGCCCCATACACTCTTTTTTTCAAAGTCCGTCAGTAAGGGCTCGGAAGAGAGAGGGTTCAGGAGAATTTAATCAACCGAGGTGAGACTGGGGCAAACTTCACTGACCATGTTTCAACTGCTTCAGGCTCTTCCCCTATCACAGATAATACTCATATAGGTATCCCCCACTTCTCAAAAGTTCACTTCACATACTTTGCTTTATGAGAGAGCTACATTAGTAACAATTTTCGCTGACCAAAAAAAAATCTGAAGAGGATGTTTGCTTTTTTGAATAATGGTGAAAAGGGAAGATAGCATTCAGCATTAGTTTTGCAGTGAATTTTCAGGGGCATCTCATACTCTGAGCAGCAAGACTGGCACCGCTGAGCTCCTCCTCTGCAAACTACACTCACATCTCAGCACCACGCCGCCAGAGTTTTGAATAGTGTCTGTGAGCGTCTGTGCTTTATCTCACTTTAGTTTGTGCATACATTAATAAAAGTGTCATAAGGTAACTGCTTCTTTGCTTTATGCCATTTTAGCTTACAAAAGGATTTGTAGGAATGCTCTACTTATGGATAGCGGGGAAAACCTCTAGTTACATCCCGATGAAAACCAATTAGGAGGTAATAAGAATAAGAGCAGTGAACATTTATTTAATGCATACTATGTGTTAGGTACTATACTAAACACTTTACAAATAGTACCCCATTTAATTTTCACAAGCCTATAAAATAGGAAATAGTATTATTCCCATCTAATGGATAATAAACTTGAGGTTTAGAAACATAAATAACTTGCTCAAGGTTACAAAACTAGTAAGTGGCAGAGCTGTCATGTGAACTCCAGCAGTATAATTCTGGAACCCCCGCTGCTACTCCTCAGAAAATGAATTTTACAACAAATTTCACTCATTCATATGCTGAGTGCTCACTATGTTTTAGGCACTGTATAATACAAAGAACAGTAAGGCAAGAGCACAACCTTCAAGTAACTCAGTGCTTTGGAGGAGGGGGACATATAGGTAAACAGTGATAAGTGAGATAACTGAGTACAGACAAGGTAATAAGGATGCACAGTGCAGTAGGGAGTGGACACCCCCTGAGAGAACTAGGGAAGGCCTCCTAAGTAAGGGTACCAATGTTCAAAGGGCATCTTTAAAAAATGGAAAAACATTGGTGGGCAAGGATAGGGTCTCCTCTCCAAAATATCTGCTAACACATAGAGATGGGCAGTGGGACCACCTGTTTGAGAAAATGGAGTATTATTGAGGTAATCACTTCACAAGATACGTTAAGACAAATTATTATGTTGTACATGCCATACTGCTACAGTGTTGTATGTCAATTATATCTCAATAAAACTGGAGAAGAAATGGAGTAGTTGAAGGGTGTAGACAAAAGACTAGCATGAGCTTACTTGGACAAGTGGTGGAGTCATTACAAGAAGGCTCTTAAATGCTAAGGATTTAGGCTGTTTTTTGTGGACAAAGGGTTTTAAAGTGTGGAGGCACACACTTGGATTTGCATTTTATTATAAAAGGCAGAGGTTCTCAAATCTGGACGCACTTTAGAATCATCAGGGATCTTTTAAAGAAATCCTGGAGCCTTGACCCCTCTCCATAGAATCAAATTCAATTCATCTGAGGGGGGACCTGGGCATCAGTATTTTGAAAAGTCCCCTAGTGATATGCAGCCTAGGCCGAGAACCACAGCTTCTCAGCTTCTAGTGTCTAATTTATGAAATAAAAAATATACTTTCAGTAAAACATTTGCCACACAAACAGCAAAACTTAACCACCAATTTAGAAGATGTCACCTAAGATATGATTCTAAATAATGTCTCAAACAAAACTATTGCTAAATCAAGTTAAAAGAAAAATAAGTTTTGCTTGTGATCACACACTAAAGGTGGTAAGGATTTGCTGCGGGGTTAAGCTATAGCACTAGACTATGAGAGAGTGGGGGAAAGTCATGACGCTTAAAAGGGTCAAAGAGAAACAACCATTTATCTTAAAAACCCCTTTTTCTTCAAATTCTATGATTATCAATGTATCCTGAGTGACAGTAGTTAAAAATCAATCATATCTTTACAATATTCTAGAGAATCATGGCTAAACTCTGCCATGGCAATTGCAGAGCACTCTCAGCTGAGTTATACAAGGGGAGTCTGCAGTAGTAAACGTTACTCCAGCTCCTGGGTAGAAGGACGGATGCTCCGCAGTTGCTTCGGATGTGAAGCCACCAGGGACCTGGCTGCAAGCGTGTATTTTTATAGACACCTCAGCTAATGTAAAAGTCCTAATGCAAACTTTAGTGCTTGGGAACATTAAGGAGGTTTGGGATGCTTCCCCAGAGAGTTTTAGTTCCATTAACACAAGACTTGGTGGCTGAGGATGGATATAATCCTGATCCCATGCTCGAGATAGAGAAAGGGAAACTCTTTACTGTCTTCAAGTTAGCACTCACATTTCAAAAGATAAGAAGAATCTTTTAGCATTGGGAGGACTAAAGAATTGAAGTGGAACCAAATTCAGCATCTTACATACACCTCAGCCCCCAAAAGAGCTCAAGTGGCAGAACGTAGCTGAATTATTTCAGTTGTTCCAAGAGAAGAAGACAGAATCTGTGGGCCTGATGCAGTGCTGTCATTCATGACTGAAAGTTCCGTTACTGAACTACTGGCCCTTGGTCCTTGGAGAGTCTGACTGTTGTCTCTCAAATGGCTAAGAGTGGCAGCTGCATGTGAAAATGTCTGTCTGCCGCCAATACAAAGGGGCCATGATGGTCACTGCCCATGGAAGGTTCCTGTGTGCAGCTTCTATCTCATGGCACAGGGCTCAAGTCTGGATACAGGCCAAACCAGTAAATGTACTGAGCTCCCACGATGGTCCGCAGAGTGCCTAGCATTCCCTCATTAGAGCTTTCCCCATTACCAGGGTCCCTCAAATCATGTAAGGCAGGCTCTAAAGGGAAAAACAAGACTTGGTCCTTTTGGAAAGTTCAGAAAAGAGGTGGAGGGGCAGCCATGGACATTCAGCGCTCCCCAGAGGTAGGTCGCACAGCCATTCTTCAATCATCAGCAGCCCCCCGACTCTGCCCATCTTCGAACACCACCAACTTTGCCAAGATACTTCCGTGACACTTCCTCAGCCACCTTTGTCTCCATCCCTATTGTCACAGCCCTGCTTTGAAACTTCACCTTTTTTTTAAACCCAATCCAAGTCCAATCACTCTAATTGATCTTCCTGTTTCCAGTACACCTTTTCCTCAACTTATCCTCCACTCCAGTGGTGAAACTATGGCCAAAAGCCAAATCCTGCCTGCTGTCTGTTTCTGTATGTGCATCACGTTTAATCACAACGTAGCCACACCCACTCATTTCTGTACTATCTACGGCCGCGCTCGTACCACAATGGTAAAAGGCTGCATGGCCCACAAAACCTAAATTACTTACCTAAATCTGGCTCTTTACAGAAAAAGTCTGCCAACTATACTACTGCTATGAGGAATTGGATCAAAAGTATGAATCTGATGACACTGCTTCCATGCTTAAAGACTTCCGCGGCTTCCTCTGGTGGACAGGGACAAACTGCAGTTGGCAAACGTAGTATTCCCGACCACACCACGTGAACTCCTGATCTGGAAGGTGTCCTGCACGTAAGTGCTAACTCCGTCCTTCCGTGCCTATGCTGTGTGTTGCATATCATGCCCTTCATCAGAAAAAGTTCTCCTTACTCTCTCAGATTCTGTTCAAATGCCAGCTTTACCATGCAGGCTTCCTTTTCTCTTCCTGATGGCCAGATCTTCCCTAGACACCTTCTTTATTTCCATATCGCTTCATATATTTTTCTATTTTGTATGAATCACTCAGTACTTCATTCATTCATCTAGCAATAGAGCTGGTTGCTTTGCTAAGCCATAAGGAATTGGCTTAAATATACTAGATTAAACTTCCAAATAAATACAATGAAGATTTTTATGACCTTATTTATGTTAAGATTACTTGTTTCAAAACAGTTTGCTAACTTCTCCTAGATGTCTGACTTCAGAATCACTTCATGGTCATGCAAGAAGAGCAGTCAGCAGTTTGCAGTTATATCCCAGTTTAAGTTAAAAACAACAACAACAAACTTTCTAGTTTCATCACCAAGCTTATGTTAAAGGAGCTTTAATCCTTTCCAAAAATTAAATTTGCCCTTACAGGAAAAAGAAAATTACCAATAATGGCAGATGTTGAAATAGGCTTTGAAAAATGTAATTTAAAAATGAAATTTCAAAAGTATTTTGAACGACAGTCATATTAAAATAAACAGACACTTTTGTTAGGCTTTTAACTTTGATGAAAATACGACATGTCCCAGAATGTATGTTTTGGTTAATTAATTAAATGATACTATGTGAAGGATGGAATACTCAATAAACTGTTAACCACATATTTTTTTTAAAAAATTGGACTCAAGTAGATAAACAGATCTAAGTATTAAAAAAATACTATAAAACCTTTAAGAGAAAATGATCTTTATAAATTTTGACTAGGGAAGGCCTCTAAGACGCAAAATAGAAGGAACCAAACTAAGGAAAAGATGACAAATTCAACTTCATTAAAATGAAAAATGTGTTTATGGACATACCATAAACAAAGTCAAGTCAAGCCATAGATTTGGGAAAGATATTTGCAAAGCATAACTGACAAAATTTACAAACTGTATAAGAATGTCTATAAATCAATAGGATATGAAGCAATCTCCTAAAGAGAAAAAAAAAATACCAGATATGAACAGGCAATACAAAATAAGATGAAACTTGAAGGTCCAATAAACCTACCAAAACGTTCTCTACTTCATCAGAAATCGAGTAAATACACATTAAAGCCAAAATGAGATACCATTTCACACCAATTGGGTTGGCAAACATTAAGGGATATTGAGCGATGAAAGAAACCTTACACCTGGTGGTGGAAGCGTAAATTAGCACAACTTTGGAGAGCAAATGGTAACAGCTAGTGAGGCTGAAGCAGCACTTCTACATTTATTCTTAGACACAGAGAAAAAAATAAGGGGACTTGTGGTGGCATTGTTTGTAATAGAAAAGAGAAAAATCACTCAAATGTCCATCAGCTGAAGAATGGAAAATGAGTTGGGATTGTTTATAGGATGGCAAAAATGGATGTATTAGGACACATATGCCAATGAGGATAAGTCTCAAAAGCATAATACTGAACAACAAAAAAGAAAGCAAGAAACAGAAAAAAAATATATAGTAAAATGCCATTTTATAAGGAATGATCTATATACATTGTTCAGAGATAAGATACAAATGAAGCAAAAGTATATACGTGGTGGGAATGAGAAATACTGAAATCAGGAGAGTGATTACTTCTGGAGAGGAAAGATAGAAATTAATTAGTGACTTTAATTGTATCTGTAATCATTTGTTTTTTGGGCTAACGTGTACTGATGTTTGTACACTATTCGCTATGCTTTTCTGAATATCTGTAATATTCACAATCACTGTGTAGACAATTCTTTTTGAAGGAAGTTGCCATAACCTGTACTTCCATAATGATAAATCTAATAGCCACATTCTAGTCCCTGATAACAGACTGGTGTAATTTTAAATTAGACAGTGTTATCAGTGCTAGAATTAGAATTTACCTTAAAGTTGGGTCAGTCTAACCCTCTCCCATTTATAAATAAGAAAATGGCAGGGAGAACCCAAACAGTATTCTCAAATTGGCTAGTGGCAGAGTTAGGACAGCTGGGTCTGTACCCTTGCTGTTATAATCCCAGACACAAAGTAATTAAATAAGGGTGTTCTCTAGCACTATGTCCAACATTCCAGCATTATTAATTTTATCAACCTTATTTAATCTTAAGTCACAAATGTGTATTTTGAAACCTGTGCTTGGGACAGAAGCCCCTGGATACATTGTGGATTTGAGGTGGCTCTATATTAGGGGTCCTTATAACTATCAAATGAAAACAGTGAGGCACAGAACAGTGTGTATAATATAGCACCACCTTGTAAAAATTTCAAGGGAAACAAGAACATTGTATGTGTTCGGCTTATACACGCAGAGAAATACCCATAAAGTGGTTAGCTATTAGCAGGAATGGGTATTGGGCAAAGCGGATGACAGGACCGGGAGGGTGACTTCTCACTATACATCTTTTTATAGCTCCTTCTATAATATGAAAGAAACATTATTTTACTCATCTTCTCTCAGTGCATCCCAGTTTCAGCTTCTTATCATGCCTATGTAACTTTTTTCACAGACTGATCAGGAAATAATACCTGATGGTCAGGACATGACAGGTGGAATACAAGGGGCCCCAATTTCAAGGGCTTGAATTCTATGCACCAAGATTTCGGTTTTAGTTCCTGAGTTGAAATACCTCATGTCTATTGCGTTGTGCCTACAGGCCCTAAGCTGTGACAGGTGACATGGTGCGGGCCTGGCCTGGGCTGTGAGGTGTGTGGGCTTCTTCTGGTGTCTGGAATATGCCTGTCAGTCTACTTGGCAGTCTTGTCACACCTTGCCCCCTAGCTCCTGGGTAATTACTGCCTCTCATTATTCTGTCTTAGGTTTGGCTGACCTTGATTTGTATGCTGATTCTCACTAGGGTATCCACTCTAAGTTCCTTTCCCCTCTCTTTTCACCTGTATCACCTACTGATCCCTAAAATGTGGAGTTTTCACTGATATATTTTTCTGCTATGGTTATTTCTACCAACCAGGCTGAAGCTATTTCTTCCTTAACTTAGAAGTTGGTTTCCTCTTCTACAGCTCCTTCCTAAAGAGCAAGGTTCTACAACATAGCTTCAAAACAAAACAAAACAAAACAAAAACATAAACAAGCAAAAAAACCCCACGACAGTTGAGAGAACCCTAGACTGAGAATATGTCCTTAATTTCCTCAACTCTAAAATGAGCAGTTTAGTAGACATTATCTGTAAGGTTCCCCACAGAGCCAAAATTCTATGACTCTCTGATTTATTCTCATCTACCTCCTTCCAGTTCTATTCCTTCTTCCACCTGAACATTTCAAACATACTCTGAATAGATCTGTTTAGACACATATACCCACGATTTAGTCTTATAGAAATGTGTCAGAGGAGACTAAAAAGCTTGTGAACATAAAGGAACAAATGGAAACTGCTGCCTACAAACTTTCCTCATAGGCAAAAGGCATTTTATTCTAGAGAGAAAAATCTCTCAAAGAATTATGGTTTTAAAAAAAACAAACAGCACCTCAATTTTCTCCTAAGGACATTGTCTCATATACTTTTTCTTAAGAATAGAAGGTAATAGAGAAGTTAACCTTTTGAAAGTACATAGTCTCTTATTTTAACTTGCACATACATCATCAATTCATTCAGTCGCCCACTAAGATATTTTCTGAGCACATAATCATGTAGGCAATTAGTTCTCCTTAACTAATTTATAGTTTTAATCATCACTGTCATCTTGTGGCTAAAGCTAGAAACCTGGGAGTCACTCTGGAGTCCGCCCTTTACTTGACCACACATCTAACCAACAACCAAACCCTAAGGCAGTGGTTCTCAACCTTCCTAACGCCGCGACCCTTTAATACAGTTCCTCATGTTGTGGTGACCCCCATAAAATTATTTTCATTGCTACTTCATAACTGTAATTTTTCTACTGTTATGAATCGTCATGTAAATACCTGATATGTGTTTCCCGATGGTCTTAGGCGACCCCTGCGAAAGGGTCGTTCGACCCCCAAAGGGGTCACGACCCACAGGTTGAGAACCGCTGCCTAAGGACTCAAACTCCAGAACAGACCTTGAACCATCCACATTTTTACTGCTCTTCTGTCTGCCCAGTCATGTCTTGTCTGAACTCTTTAATAGCCTTGCTGTGGTCTTTTTGCATTGTGGCCCTTCTCCCTTTCACAAAGCAGTCAAGCAATCTTTTTAAACCTGCAAACCTGGCTGGGCCACTCCCCAGGGAACACTCTTTGATGTCATATCAATGGCTTTCAAATCAAATCTACACTCATTCCCCAGCCTTCAAGGCATAAAGGATTTAGTGCCTGTCTACCTTTCTATAATCAACTAGCTATGTCAGCTTGAGCAAGTTATAGGATCTCTTTACATTATAATTTTATGCTATAAAACAGCTAAGAAGTAGAACCTGCCAGCAAAGTGCTTATGATAGTTCTTGGTACATAGCAAGCACTCAATGAGTGTTAACTATTTGAAGATTTTAGTCAGTGAAGACTCACAGAGCATCCTCCTTGTATATGATGCTAAACTAGGCACCTCAAGAAACTAGCGAATCCTTTCTAATACTTCTCCCAACATATACCCTTTTCTCATCGCTATATCCACAAGGGATTACTACATTTAACCTACCTATATAAAGTCTAACATTTAGGTTAAAATATCAGCAGCACAGTTTCACAGTTAATGTGAAAAGGCTTTAAGAATTTAAGGTGAATGTAAGCATCTAAGAGAAAAGAGCACAGTTTCACACCACCTCTCTAACCCAAGGCATATACACAATGAAGGAATCTTAGACCATGATACTATTTATATCTCCAACAAGAGAAGTCACATGTTTTACTGATCAGATAATATCTGATTTTATTCTAGGCACCATCTTTTAATAGTGACATTAATACATGAAATAAGGACCATCTTAGGACAAGTAAGAAGGTGAGGGTCCTGCAAGACAATGTAATAATAAAATATTTAAGGAAACTGAGATAGTTAAGGGTAATTAGCCTTGGGAAGAAAAGACCTGGAAGAGAGAATAGACACATATTTCAAATATTTGGAAAGCCTTTTTATAGAAAACATATTATATATGTTATAACATGAGCAGAGCTGGATCCAAAGTGTAGAAGTCACAAGTCAATTCTCCTTATTAGAACAATTCAAACATAAGAGGAAAAAGTACTTGGGAGACTAACAACTGGATCACCAGAGGAAGAGTTTTAAGGCTGAATAACCATCCCCCTAAGAACCATGTGGAAAGAATTTCCTTTTTGGATGAGAGTGGGGACTAGATAATAATAGCTAACATTTACTAAGCACTTAATGATGTGCTAAGAGCTTTACAAAATTACTCATTTAATCCTCACTACAACTTTATGACATAGGCACTACCACTTTGCTGATGAGGAAATTGATATGGGTTAAGTGACTTGCCCATGGTCCAACAGGAAATAGCTGAAACAGGAGTCAAATCTAGGCTGCTGACTAGAATTTGGACTGTCAGCCTCCATGCTACAACTTCTACCAGCCAATTCCTGAATGTTTTCCACTTCTAATTTCCATGTTTGCATCTCTCACAACTTTCTGCAGTCACCTGCTGACTGGCAACATATATGCCGGTAATTTCCAGTTACTAAGATTTGTTTAAAAGAAAGTTCTGGAAAGGATGAATGTGTAACATTTCCTGGAGATATACAGGAATTCGTGTGTGTGGAGAGAGGTGTAGCAGAAGGGAAACATTGGTCTACTGTAAACTCTACAAGAAAAAGAAGTCTCTGGAACCAAAAGGGATCCTACAAAGAAATCGCTCTGCTCATACTCAGAAACAGAATTTCTAAGACATCTTTAGATATGCAGTCATTTAAAATATGCAATATTAATAAAGAGGTCCAAGAGAAAAATCAAAAGGTATACAAATATCTTTACAAATATGTTCTTGCCATTAGATTTAAAAATGATAATTACATAAAGTTATTAAAATGCTAACATTCTGAAAATAGAATAATCACTACAAAATAGTCTCATAAGGAGAGACTTTAATGTTCTGGAGTAATTGGAGACCCGGAAAAAAAATGGAGTGGAAAACTGAGATAACAGCAAAGAGCAGAACTCCCCACAGAATGCACAGATACTCTGTTCTGGGAAAAACTGGTGGGTATATTTCTATGCTCAGATGTCTCATATGGTCTCATCTGGCACAATTCTGCAGTGATAGTAAAAAATACAATTTGCTCATTTAGAACATGTTTTAGAGCTGGGTGAGAAATAATTTCTCTAAATTGAATATTTGGGAACCAATTACAACCCTAAATCTGCTATTAACCTCAAAATAGGTAATTGCAAGTTTATGTCTAAATCCATTTGTCATAATAGAGCAAATTAAGAATCACACGATGGGCGTGATTAATGTGAGACAGTTATCATGAGCACCGTGAGCCCAAACTAATAACAACATCAAAAAGAGATTCCAAATGTGATGCAGCCATGAAGGCAAAACTAATTTTCAAATTATAATAGCAACATCCAAGAAAGCTAATGCTTTCTTTGTCTGATAGTCACGGCTGGGCATCTGGAGGATGACCGGCTACTAATGTCCTAATAAATGGCAGGCACACGCGGGAAGGGCTGTCATCATGTGGTGAGCTGAGCGCAGTTGCTGCTGCCGTCGTCGTAATGGACTGGCCAGGTAGTGGGTCATAGGGCGCTAGGAAAAAGTAAGTCTCATTACTGGCTCGGGCTCAGGGCCCGATGTGCCTGAGAGTTCTGACTCACGCTGCATAAACACACTTTCAGTGCATGTAGGTAATGCGCCTCCTTTATTCTTGTGCAACATTACTTCCCAATTTTTCTTTTGAGACAATATCAGACAACTTGGAAAATACCTGGTAGTGTCACAACAAGACTTTGCTTTAGGCAACAGTCACCCTGGAGTTAAGATAGAAAACTGCCTTCAGGCTCTTCGAGAACAGGAACTTTAGCTGATGTTGCCTGATACCTGAAGGGAATGCCCACCCTGGCAGGCCACCGGCAGGACAAGTACAGCCAGGGAAATCACATAAAAAAAGGCAGTGACCCTACGCTGCTAGACTGAGTGCCCTGAGAGCAGAGAGAAGGTCATTTTCATCTTCACATCCCCAGCACGGTGCCTGGTGGTGCCTGGCGTAGACAGCGAGGAAATAAAGGACAGTCTATAAAAGACTTAAGCAAATGGGTTTAGAATCCTGGCTTAGCCACTGACTAGTCTATGTGACCCCAGGCAACTTATTTCAGCTCTCCCAGTCTCAATTTCTCCCTGCAAAAATGAAAAACACTCATGAGGATTAAATTAAATAATGTATTAAAATATTTACTACATAGCTGTGCTAAAAAATGGCAGTTTATTGCATCAAATATATTTTAATGATGAAGGCTGCCTAGGAGGTATGAGTAAAGGAAAGACAGAGAAAAAATCCAAGATAGTCATTTTTCACAGATCAAGGTGGCAGTGCAGGTTCTCTGCAGAGCACTCTATGAGGCAAACACGAATAACCTTAACTTGTCAAACATGGTTTTAAAAAAATCTAATTGGCTATTCAGCATTTTTGTTACACTGGTTTGTTACACAAACAAACCAACAATCAAAACAGGAAATTCTCATGGGAGTAAATACTAATTGGAATAAATATCTTTTGTCTCATTATAGTTCAATTTTTTTTTTTAAATCTTGACTATTTTAACATTTGCAGAATCTTTCTCAAGAGAGGAATACACATACATTAAAAAAAGTGTTTTACTTCTACTCACTGTTGTTAGGTGATAAACATATCTTCCAATTTAAGAGTAGAACCATAAAATAATTGGTAACTCCTCTCTTTCAAAATTTTTACATTCACTCTTTGCATCCTTCTATCATGACCTTTCTAATATTTTATCTCTTTTGCTTTGCTTTGTTTTTTGTTTGTTTGTTTGTTGTTTTTGGTAGTTCCCTGGTTGGGAATCGAACCCAGGCTATGGTGTTGAGAGCACCAAAGCCTAGCCACTACACCACTAGGGAACCCCTTATATTTTATCTCTTTTGATAGGATAAAAATTGATTTTTTTTTGCTAATATTCTTAAAATTAAAGTGTATATTTTAGGTGTTAGCAATTTCCACATCTGCCCCCAACATTACTGAAACTATCTTAGTACATCTCTGGGGATAAAACTTATTAGCTATTTGTAGACTCCAGTCACATAATTGGTTAGAAATGATGAGTATTTTAATTGTTTCTTATTTAAGGTTAAAATTGAAAGAAAGTACTATTAGACCTTTGAGAATGTCTTCAAATTACAGTTTTCTTATGTGTGTCTAATTTGGGGTTCACAAATGTGTTTATGTTAATTTAATATACTATCAAATAGCATAGATGATTGAATGATGTTTTCAGTGGTTCTAAGTACTGGCATGTTTTTAAAACATAAACCTGGAATAAGTAATCAGAGATTAAAGCAAAGTTAT
The DNA here is from genome assembly GCA_004026885.1 of Lyroderma lyra. Classification (NCBI taxonomy): domain Eukaryota; kingdom Metazoa; phylum Chordata; class Mammalia; order Chiroptera; family Megadermatidae; genus Lyroderma; species Lyroderma lyra. Next base: position 367,282 of record PVJL010000183.1, read on the forward strand.
CTGAACTATTTAAATGGCATAAGCAGTATATTAAAACATCCACACATATTCTGACTAAACTACAGGATAGGCAGAAGTAATGCCCTTTAGCATGAGCTGGTAATCTACACTAAATATTTTATTACAAAATCATAAACATGTAATTCTGTAACATAAAATATTTTCACTACTAAACAAAGGTATTACTTCTGCCAGACCCTGTATGAGGTCAGACAATTAATTTCACGAAAAGTGCTACATACCTCATTGCTGAATATCACTATGGTCACCCTTGCAGTACTCCCCTTGGGAAGCTGTGCACTGATGACAGTGGTTACTCCACCCTTCAAAGCAAGTTTGGAACTCTTTCTGGAATGGCCATCAGAATGGTCATCATACCTCAAATTTGACAATTAAATTCATAAACTTGCCATCGTGCGCTTATGTTGGCAGCGCTATACAAACAACTCAGTAAGGTGTCGTACCTTGGCAAGTTGGTTATGTATTCAACTGCTACTTACAGTGGGGAACTCAGAAAGGTTTCTTTATGGAATGTTAAAAATATAAGGAATCTCAGGGCTCTCTTATTTCCTATAAGAAACTGGAAGCTGGAAGTCATGAAGTCACTTGACTAAAGGAACTCACCTAGATGGCATCAGGGAGAGCATAACCCTCCACAAGTCCAGTTGATTGCTCTCTGTTATACTGTGTCCATTTCTAGGCTTGATATCTCATATGGTCTCTATGTTCTTATTGGACATTACACTTCAAATGTCCAAAACCAGATTCTTCACCCTCTCTCAAGCCAGCCCCCATGACATCTTTTTCACTAATGACATCTCACTCTATAGGTTTCATTAGCATGCAGTCTTAAAATCCCCTTTGACTCCTTCCTTTTATTTTCTAAATGTAATCCATAGGTCGTTGTATGGAGATTACATAGAAATATACCCAGAGTTCAAGGACAAATCCAAATACTAGCTCTTCAAACAAGCCTTCCAAGGCCATCAATTCATACTGATTTCTCTTTCCTCTGAGCATTGAGTCTACTAGTTAATTGCACTACTTAATCATGTATCTTACTGTGTCACTAATGACCAAACTTTGAATTGTTTTGTATTTTTTGTAACACGTAGAAAAGTTTATACATACAGTAGGCACTCAATAAATACTCATTGTATTGGATCATATTTCACTGTGACTTGTTATTGGCTGACATATCTCTAAAACATGAGTAAGATACAAATATTTTCTGAGTTTTGAATATTAAACAACAAATTGGGTTTTGAATATATATTCCTCTTGGAAGAGCATCTTATTTAATATATTTCCAATTGAGAATAAAAGTAAATAATAGTTATGCACAAAATGAAATGGATATAAAGTAACTCTATTGAGTAATATGGATATGATTTGAAACAGGGCTGTTTAAATAAATATTTTTTCCTGATATCTATTTAAAACAAAAGTAATTTAAAATGGCTTTAAACAGCTTCATTAGAAAAGATCAGTTCAGAAAGGAGGCTGTGCCATGCACTGAAATACTAGTCAACAGGCCTGTAGGCAAGGCGGGGTGTGCACTGTTACAGAGTGCCAGAGTCCTCAAAAGGGAAACATTCTATTTCAGTTTCCCACATCTAACTCAGGGAAGCATTAGCAGGCAAAGACAGCCAATTTTAATTGTTCAGACTGCTACACAGGGAGAATGACAATCTCAAAAGTAAATTCTTTTCCCCGTCCTAATTAGTCAAAGAAAGTTGACATACCATGGCATATTCATGAGTTTACAGGAGAGGAAACAGATTTTAAAAGGAGAGATAAATGAAAAGATAGCAGATGGACAGAAAATGGTTTTGATTACAGATGACTAGAAATAAAGAAAAATGGAGATGAACTAGTATTAGAAAACTGAAATGGTTAAGACAAAATAATAGATGTGAAAAGCAGAAAAGAAATGGAACATTAATTATAGGAAAACTGACTTTCTCATTTTTATTATTATCTATCAAATGGCTCAAGGAACTATCAAAACAATTACTGCTCTGATACAAAATGTAATGTTGAAAGCAGAGACTTACTCCAAAAGTCAAGCAGAAAATTCAATCTCATTAATTTCCTGACATACCATAGATATGTTAAGTATGAAACATGTAATACATTTTGAAAATTGACTCTAAATTTACTCAACTTCAAGGAAATAAAATTATTTTTTAAAATTATAAAATGATTTCTTAGAAATGCTAAAAACTAGTGAACTATAAGGAATTTCAGTTTTTATTATATTTGCTATTATTTGAAAATGATTTCCAACAAATAAACTAATTTATATGAACAAAATTAATATATTAAACAGGAAGTAGCATTGGTCCAAAGGAACCACAAATTTAATACATTTCACAAACTCTTTCTCCCTCTCAATAAGTAGTTTGGGGTCTAAGAAAAAAAAAGTAATCAGTAGTATGAGTTTGGAATTTTTTAAAACAAATAACTAAGAAAAATTCAAAGATGTTTCACTTTTTGAAAATTAATAACTAAGAAAAATCATGAAGTTGCTGAACTTGACCACAAACAGCTTCTGCAACCCTCCTTAATGCTGATTTTTCTAATCAGAGTAGAGGCAGCTCAGAGCTATTGCAGCTCTTGTGACAAGACTCTCCAAAGGAGATGGATGAGATCATCCTATTGATAAGGTCATAATCGATCTGAAGGAGACCTTTTTCAAATTAGCAAAATGTTGCAGCACTTTAGTGTCACCAACAGCCTTTCTCTATGAAAAATGCACTGGCTTATGGAAAACTAATTTTTAAATTAAAAATTTGTCTCATAGCAAAAAAAGTGTTGGTATACCTATTTTTCCCCAATGCATTATTATTTCAGAGACATAGTGTCAAGGTAGCCTACTCTTATATTTGGTGTCAAAATAGCCCACCTCCCCCAAAGAGCTTTTAAAAGAACTTGTGTCTACTAATTCAAATCAGTCTATGGCTAAAAGTATCAAAAGAAAGGTTCATCAAAACAATAATTAGATATCCTTCTTAAATATCATTCTGATCTTATCAAAATAAAAACAATTTTAGCAATGCCCGAAATAACTAACCTCAAAAACCAATGACCTCATGAAGTAATCTGAAGAAAATAAAACCAACCGGTCAGCTTGCTTGGGAGAAGAAAGTGGACAGAGAGGGAATGCTGAGATGGTAAAGGGCCAGCTTGACTTTAAAACTATCAAAAACATCACCATCACATGGCAAGAAGTCAATTTCTTTTTCCTTTATGTAAAAATTATTATGGTAATTCTTCCAGATATACACACACGACACACGGATGGATGAAAGGCTGGATGGACATACAGGCACAAATAATTTTATAACATCTTTAGAAAAGCAATTCTCACAGTGGGAGCATGCTTCAGAATGGTTTGGGGAACTTGTTAATGATTCAGATTCCTGGAATCTCCACAGGTTTGGGAAGGGATCTGCAGTTTTACTCTGCTTCCCATGTACTTATATTGTGCCATCAGGTTTCAGAACCAGTGCTGTAGAAGGACTTGGTTGACCACTTCACTTGTGCACGGCTTGGTGCTGCTAATATCTAGCTTTCTTTCCAAAGGCATAAGTAAGGTGTAGTGGTCGGAGGTCATATAGACCGAAGGCTCCAATTCTCATTCTTTCTTTCCTGTCAAGTTTGTCTCTGGGCAAGTTAATTCAGCTCCCAGAGATTTGGGCTCTTCATCTTGAAAATAAGAATGTTAGTGCCTCATAGAGGTGCTTTTGGGATTAAAGAAAGTTTATATTAAGAGTCCAGCACACAGGAGGCTCTCAAAGATAGTATTATTAGTTCAATCCCCATAGTGACAATGAACTTGTTCTGCAGCTGGTCCGCAGAATGTACTTCAAAACAGCAGCCCATATAAGAAACTAACTATTCTGGGGTAGTATGTTCCTAACTCCACAAGACAAGATGATTTGATGAAACCCTGATAAGTTTTAACTAATACTTCACAAATTAATTTTGTGAGTGTGGGCAGGAGAGAGATTGCACATTGGACAGTTTAGGGGAAGGTCAAGAAAAACACTAAGAAATTGTTCTAAAACATAGGTAAAATTTTGAATTTTCTCTCTGCAAAATCTAGGCAACAATAGTGTTGGGGAGGTAGCAAGTAAATTTGCATAGATTTCACATTTAAAATTAGGACATAATTTGTCACCTTCAGGACTGTGAGGCTGATTGTTTTAATTTGAAATTTACATGGTTTCACTGCTTTGCTTAATATAGTCATTTCCTAATTATTCCTTTCTTTCCTTTGCGCTTTCTCAACCTTCTAGTGTCACTGATGAAGAATCTTTACACCAGAGTGTACAGCCCAGAGGACAAAGGGCAGTGGCTTTATCAGTAATTCAGGTGAGGATAATGGGGACAGAGACCCAGGAAGAGTGGGTATAAACAACATCTGGTTCTCCGACTGTTCTACTGTACTCAGCCAATTAGTGTCATCAGGAAGTAACATGCTAATAAACAGTTCTAACACAGGAAAAAAGAGAAAACAAATGAGAATTTTTCATTAGTTCGAAAAAATAGCTTCTGGCCAAATTACAAAAGAAAAATCACTCAGGAAGAATAGAATCTTTAATTTCTATTTAGACTATACATACAGAAATACATCACTTTAAAAGCACTATACTTAAAAGAAATAAAGATAAAAAACGAGGAAAACTAAGAAAAAAAAAAAGCACTATACTTAAAACTGGTATTAGTGAAGAAAACATTGCCTGTCACTTTTCAGAGATTCATAGAGATTTTAACTCGTTGGTGACATCTGACTTCTCAAATCGGGGAACATTTCATTACTCCTTCTAACACACTGTGTAGCTAGCTAGCTAGCTCTCTGCCCACGCTGACTCAGGTACAACCTAAGCTGCTTTGCATGCCCAAACACTGCACAAGCACACAGTTATGTGCACACATAACACAAGTAAGCACTTTTGATTGTATTTTGGCTACACAGCACACAATCTGAGAATATTTAAAACGTAATTGTGGTAGAAGCTTCCTAGTGATTCAGTTGGACTGAGAAAGAAAACTCTTTAGAAATAAGCCCCCATTTCCATTGTCCCCAAGCAGTTTTAAGACAACCTAGTTGACTCTATGGGTGATGGACATCAACATTCAGAATGTGTCCTTAAACAGTTTGGGACCTAGGCATGTGAGAATTCATGAATTCTTAACTGTTGACGTGACAGAAAAAAGATCCAGGTTGGAATAGTACAATGGCCATGTAATACAGGTGGAGAGCATAATTATCTCCCTTCTGATTATGAGTCAACTGTGGTACACAGAGATGGAGTGGATTGGAAAAAAAAAGTGAATCGTGAGTAAAAATAAAAGAGAAAAGATAGCCCAGATTCTATTCTTTTGTCAGCTGTTCTCAGCACATGGAACTGTTCCTTTATTTTTTTTTGTCAGTTTAAAGATCTTCTTTCCTTTCATGGGCCATCACTGTTTCCCCCTTATTTAGTTTCAGGACTCCTATTGACTGATACAAAATCTTTACTCTCAGAACTAAAAATATATTATATGAACTTCAGAGTGATCTGCATGTCAGCTAGATCAAAATTTGAGAATCAACATCTCACATAGATTTTCCTACTTCCTTTTGTGAACAACATCAACAAAAAGCCTAAATTATTTGTCCATTTATAGTTATACCAACTGGGTGTTAAAATGTCCTGGAAAAGCAATGAAACACCAATGGCTTAGCTGTTTAATACAGAGGTAATTATTACATGCTCCCTCTTTCGTAGAGCCTCATTTTAAAAAATCATTCATTTCCTCTTTGATTTTATTTCAAATTAATGTTGCACATGTAGAGTTCAGTAAAAACATGACAAATTAGAATTTACAAGAAACCATAGCTTATTTTATTTAAAAATGTGACCTGCACACCTTTGTACACCTTGAAAAATGTATCATTAGGACCTCCTTCCTCATCCCCAAGAGAAAAGTAACCAGGGTCTCCCCGGCATCCTTCAATAGCTGATACTTCAATGACTATTGCTAATGTCCAAGCTGTGACTTGTTCATCCACAGCCTATACATATATATTTTATATATATATATATATAATACAACTCGTATAAATCAGTGGAGGCTTTGGAATCACTCAATTTCTGGCCTTGCATCTTTGAGGAATGGTGCAAAGCTCTAAAACGAACACATCTATGGGCACTCCTGGCAGGCCCTAAACAACAGTCTCTACTTCTAGTCCTTGTCTTTTCCCAGATAATGTGGCTGTCAACTACCACCCTGTGGCCCATCTCCTTTATAATAGGTCTGTTTTTTCCCAGAGGTATCTAAATTAAAAGAATAACTTTCAAAATTACATGGGAAATAATCCTGTCATAATTCTAAGAAGAAAATGAAGAAATAAAGGAAAAATGGCAGCAAATGCAAATTTTACAGGGATTGTTGCATACCTTTCAAAATTTTGCATCTTCGGTTTTATGAATGATGAGGAGATCACACATTTTCTTAAAATAAATTCTGGCATATTAGAGTTTAAAATGTCAAGTATGGACATGGTTGGATGGAAATTATGATCTGGTGCTTTAACATCAAGAAGTGACTCCACTCATGTGGTTTCCATAGTAACAGCCTTGGCGTTAACATCAAAGGGCTTTCTCTCACATGTACAATACTACATAGTATTTCTGATGAATGCTTGGGTCATGGAATTGTTCTCATAGGTGGGGGCCCTCTGCATTCAGTGCTAGGCACTAACTTTCGTTTAGTGATGCTGATAGGTGAGATTACAAATTGCAGATTCCTTGGTCTAGCAGAGTACAAAACCACTTTGTAGAAAGAGCAGTGTTCAGGAATCATTTAGAGCAGGCACGTCCAACCTGCGGCCCAGGACAGCTCTGCCTGCAGCCCAACGCAAATTCTTAAAACATGATGAGATTTTTTTGTGACCTTTTTTTTTTTTTTTTTTAGCTCATTAACTTTTGTTAGTGTTAGTGTATTTTGTATGTGGCCCAAGACAATTCTTCCAATGTGGCCAGGGGAAACAAAAAGGTTGGACACTGCTGAAGAAGAACCTCATATATTTTAAACTTACTTGTATTCAGTTACACAGTTAACTAAAGTGTTTTGTATCATGGTCATTATTTAATATATAAAGTGGCTATCATAATCGTACACACACACTTAGATGCATGCAGGCAACCTTTATTATCCAGATAATTCTATTTCTGTCTGCATTTTGTGATGTGCCTCATCTGCCTTTCACCTGGTTTTAATAAACCTCAGAGCACCTTTCACTCTCTCATCAAATTCACTAGGTTATTTGTTTGGTATATTTCAACGGTCACATTGTGAAAAGCATGTTAATCACCCCATCTTATATTTTAAAAGGAATAGCTTTATTATGCAAAATAGTTCACATTCCAAATGTACAAAGTTTTGTTATAATGGTTCTTCTAACACGAGGACTATGTCTGCCGTTTGCTACTGAAAACATCAGTTTCAGGTCCCTTCCAATGTGGTCTTGATCGACATACAATAAAGCTTAAAATGATTTACTATAAGCTGTGGCTAGAAATGGCCTCTGTATTCCTTCTTCTTTCTTTTTTTTTTATTTTTTTTTTTTTTTTTGTTCTTTGGAACTAACATGGCCTCACAAAGGCAAGAAAAGCTCTGGGAGGCTTATTCAGCACTTTGTAATAAAATCCATACTTACTGCAGGGAATGTTTCAGTAGATCTGTTCTCAGTGACTAAAATTAATCTGTGTACCTCTCTTCTCACATGACACACAAGTCCCAGGGCCTTATTCTGTTGTAGAAACTGATATTCAGATTAATCAAGAAAAGGAATGATATGGGCAGAAGGCAAACATGGTTCCTATTGGATAGCTTGCTGTTCATGTGGACCATAGCTCACTAACTTATCCTGGGCCTCAACTTCTTCTCACTAAGTGTCTTGATATACACAGTTACTCATTCATTTACTCTCAAGAGTAACTCCCAAAGGTTCCTAGTAGACTGAAAATACATGGCCGGTTGTCTACAATTGAAAAAATTCAAATACTGCAGCACTTATTTAACAACTACTTACTGACTGCCTCCTCTCTGCTGGGGACTGTGCTAGGAAATAGGGACACAAATGCCGAATCTTAGGGAGCTCCCAAGCTAGAGGGAAGTGAGGGTAAGGATTGATTCTCGATAGAGCGCGATGCAAGTTACCAGAGGGTATGCATGGGAAGTTATGGAGTACAGGGGAAAGGCAAGTTGGCTGGGTGCCAGAGAAGGTTTCCTTGAGAAGGTAAAGTCTCAGCTGAGTACTAAGCAATACTAAGAGCCATTATGGTTACAAAGTAGTGGGGATCCAGGTTGGGGAGGGACTCTTAAGGCAGAATATGCAATACATGCAAGAGAGGAGGCATGGGTACTCCCAGTCCTGTAATTTCTGATTAACCAAGGTAATGGTGGTGGGGACTGGGTACCAAGAGTGGGGCAAGGACCGGGCAAATAGTTTTCACCAAGTCATGGTGAAAACAAAATCAGTCAAAACCTAGCACAATGTGGATAAAATGTCACTAATGTAAATGTTCTTTCCTGATAAATATTAACTTCTTAAAAGACACCTAGTTTGAGAACACTTTCATTTGAATGTGAGAAAGCCTGTATCAGTTGCATTTCTTTCTCTGCTAAACTTCTTGAGTTCAAGGGATTGTGGGAATAGGTGGAAGGGAACAAAGGGTAAGAAATGAGTTCTTAGAGTTTGGGTAAGAAAAAAATCAAGATATTTATAATGCTAACTTTTATTTATCAATTCCTTGGGGTAAATGTGATACATAACAATAAAATAACTTTGTAATAAAAGGGGGAAACACAGTAAATGTTCATATAGATCTGTTAAATATATTTTTGTTGTCTAATTCTTTAAAAATTGATAACAATTTATAGTAGAATACAGGGTCAGGCAGAAATAACACCCTAAAATGTCATATAGTGTGCTTGAGTGTGATATTGCTATGTTACAGAATTACATGCTTATGATTTTGACTTTTTTTTTTTTTTTGTATGTGGGTAGCTCCCTGACTGGGAATCGAACCCAGGCCGCAGCGTTGACAGTCCCAGCGCCAAAGCCTTAAGCCACTACACCATCAGGGAACTCCATGCTTATGATTTTGTAATAAAAGATTTGGTATAGATTACCAGCTCATAAAAAAGAGATGCTATTTGTGCCGGACCCTGTACTACACAGTTTCTGTCTGGAAAGTTCTGGAAATGGCTAATGATATGGCTGTACAATACTGTGAATGTACTTAATGCCAGTAAATTGTATACTTAAAAAGAGTTAAAATGGTAAATTTTATGTTATGCATATTTTACCAAAAATTTAAAAATTTACAAAGATATATATGTTGGTATTTATAGTACTAAACCTTTTATGTAGGATAATACACCATTAACATTATTTAATAGCCTGTGTTTTCACTGTGACTACTCTCATTCTATTATATAAATAGCTACCAATTATTGACCATTTATTCCGTCAAGCCTCCTATACAACATACAGGTCTGAAATCAAGTTTGCAAACTTGCCACCATGCACTTACATTGGAAGCCCTGTACAAACAATTTGGTAAGGTGTCATGACCGTGGTCTATCTGTATCTCACAGCTGTGTTCGTGTAGACGTATGGTGGTATCTTGCTGAGTGGCATTCACTATTGTGGTTGTGTGTTTTTGTGTGCCATCATGAGAGTGTTGGAGCTTGAATTAGAGCAACAAACAAACATTAAATTTCTTGTCAAACTTGGTAAGAGTGGCAGTGAAATCAGGGGCACGCTACTCCCACTTTATGGGGATAATGCCATGAAGAAAACAGTGGTGTACAAATGGATTAAACATTTTTCTGAGGGGACAGAAAGTGTCATTGATGAAGAGAGGTTAGGGCAGCCAATAACAGAACTGATGAAAACTGCAAAAATTCGTTGAATTGTGCATCAAAATCATCGGCTGATTGTTAGAAGCATAGCAGACCAAGTAAACATCGATAGAGAAACAATGAGAAAAATCTTAGTTGAAAATCTTGGCACGAGAAAGGTGTGTGCAAAAATGGTCTAGAAGGAGCTTACCGATGAACAAAAGCAAAGGAGAGCCATAGTTTGCCAAGATGTTTTTGAGAGGCAAAATGATGTTTTGGGGTGTGTTATCATTGGTGATGTAACATGGGTGTACCAATGCAACCCTCAAACAAAGTGTCAAAGTGCACAATGGAAGTCAGCCAATTCTCCACAACCAAAGGAGTTCCATCAGCCCAACTCAAGAATCAAAATGATGTAGCTAACCTTTTATCAGAGGGATTGTTCATTATGAATTTGTACCAGCTAGACAAACAGTCAACCAAGTTAACTATTTAGAAGTGCTGAAAAGGCTGCGTGACAAAGTCAGACAAAACTGACCAGAACTTTTCACCAATAACTCATGGCTCTTGCATCACGACAATGCACCAGCTTACAGGACACTGTCTGTGAAGGGGTTTTTTAGCCAGTACACACATAACTGTATTGGAAACCCTCCCTACTCATCTGATCTGGCCCCCAGTAACTTTTTTCTTTACCTGAAGATAAAGGAAATATTGAAAGGAGGACATTTTGATGACATTCAGGACATCAAGGGTAACATGATGATAGCTCTGATGGCCATTCCAGAAAAAGAGTTTCAAAATTGCTGTGAAGGGTGGACTAGGCACTGGCGCTGGTGCACAGCTTCCTAAGGGGAGTACTTTGAAGGTGATGATAGTGATATTCAGCAGTGAGGTATATAGCAGTTTTTCTTTGATAAGTGTGCAAACTTAATTGTCAGACATATATGACACAGAACCTTTGATATTGGTGTTATTACCATTTTACAGAGGAAGAATATATATTAATAGGATAAATATATCATATACATGCAAAAGTTCAAAAACCATATGTAGAAGGTATTGCTATTACTTCACATGACAAAAGGGACTTTGTTTGTTTCTTACATTGTCAAATGCATTTTAGAGTATGTCTATAGGTCAGTTTCCTCAGAACTAAATAAGAGTGTTAGTTTTGTTTTTTTTTAAATGAACTTTCCATTTTATTTTAATGAAACTTGTCTAACCATAAGCCAATTATTTTCTTCATAATTAGAACAGAAAAGTGAATATCAATAAGTTTTATAGCTGATAAATTTAACAAGTTCTTGCAGGCATCCAGAATTTGGCAAAAGTATAAAATTTTATAGAGAAGGCAGTTATTTTAAACAACGCATACCACCCAAGAGTCCAATTTTCACAAACTATCTGAATAAGTTCATGGTGCAAAACTCATCCTCCTTTAGGGAAGGTTCTTATTTGTAACAGAAAGTTATTTGTTTTCATGAGGAAAAAACCCACAAAATATTTGGAAGCGGTAACCATTCACTATCAAAGAATAAAGTATTTTGCTATTTTATTTTATAGGATTCTAGAATCTTAACCTTTTACTAAAACACATAATTACTTTATAAAATCCAGAACCTTACCAGAATACTTAAAGGATTAGCTTGAGAGTTAGAAACCTATGGCTCCAGTACCAGTACACCCATCCACCTATTAACTGTGGGTCTGCCAGGGGCCTGGCACTCTTAGTAGGCATCGATTAGGCTTCCAAAATGGGGAATGAGAAATTACTGCATCTTGCCATATATAATGCGTTTCCATGTATAATGCACACCCACGTTTTTGGCTGAAAGTTTCAAGGAAAAAATCTTTCATTTTAGTTTTTTAATTCAAATTTTTATTTGTTTATCTATTTAGCTACTTGTGTTTTATATTACAAAGGAATTTTATGTTCAACCTATGGTAATAAATTCAGCATCACGTATTTTATCAAGTCAGAGTCATTTCTTCTATAGACAACAATAGGTAGCTCTTCATTTCATTTTACTGAATTGTTGGCTGAAATTGCTTTCGTTGATATCAATTCAACAAAACTGATCATCGTATTCCAGGGTATGATTTTGCATATGGACATCATTACTGATTTCTAGAGTTACACTTTTAACTATAAGCATAAGTAAAAGAATTAAAAACATTTATATAGATATGGAATTAGTACTATCCATGTATGATGAGCATCCTTATGTTTCCCTCACAAATTTGGGTAAAAAATTGTGCATTATACATGGCAAAATAAAGTAAATAAAAACAACATAAATATATAAATTATAGTCCTATATAACATATGTATAAGTTGCTAAGACTAAACATAAGGGGAGGGATCTAATTAGATCACTAATTTTAATGAGCTTACAGCAAAGACTTTGAAGTCAGAAAAATACTGGATTTTAATCCTGGCTTCCCTATCTAGTTAGTAGTTGTGGTACTTAAAAGCTGTGCTACTAAACCTTTCTAAGCTTCTTACCTGTAAAATGAGGATAGCACAAACTTTTTCTTTGAGGGTTATTGTAAAAGAGATAAAGTATGTAAAATACCTAATAGTACCAATTGCATACATAGTAGGTGCCATTATTATCATAATATCTCCATTTATTATAAAATACAAAAAACTGAGCATGAAACACTTTGAACTCTGGGAGCAAGGAAAATCAGGATGTTACTTCTCTGTGACACTCTGTTGTTCTGTCATCTTTAGCATACCCAAATTTTGGGTGTACAAATCAACAATTTTATTATTTGGAAATTTACTCTAGGGTTTAAAGAACAAAAATTAAAGTGTGGAAAGTAGATTCTTTTCTAGTTAATGAAGTTAATGATCAGATAATTCAGAACATCTAAAAACTCCTGAATAAATGCATAAATGTGTCTTCCTTTGCAGGTACAAAGGAGACCTAGCACATTTATCACAGAGGCAATGTCCAAATAAACAAAGTTTGAGGAATGTGAATAAAGTGGAATAGTTTTTATGTCAGTGAGAGCTTTTAAAGATTTATTATGGTCCCACTCTAATACAGACAGGTGAATTCACTACACAACGGCCAATTTTTTACTTTACTTTTTGCAGGGACAACCTGGCATCAAGCAAAGGTTCCTATTTTCTTTATACAAATGCATAATTTTGCCCAAAGAAATCACTTTGTCATATGCATTTTCATGTGGTGAGCTGGCAGATTCGTTGTTGCCTTATATGATCAAACAACAACAATAAAAATCACAGGGGATACAATACACAGGCAAAGCACAATTAGAGCCATGAATAATTCTCAGCGATAAAAATTATTACTTAGAGAATAAACACCATGAAATTACTGATTACCTCTTCCTTTCAAAAAATGACCCAAAGTGGAAAGTACTTTAATGTTCTACAAATACCAAATGTAATACAAATATCCTAACTGGATCCTAACTGCATGAATGACGATCTTGAGCCAAGAAGCTGCACCAATTCTCATATTTTAAATGAAGAATCTTAATAAAAATGATAGTGCCCATTAAATGTTGTCCCATTATCATTAGTACACAGTTAAGACTTTATAGAGAATTGATAGATTTACCTTCAAGGCTATTTAAAGGAAGCTAATAACTGAGACCCCAAAGACCTCAATTTGCATAAAAAGAAGGCAAGGCTATATTCAACTCAGGTATACAAATAGCAACCACATAGACAAAAGGCTCTAAGAACTCATAATCTCTTCTTTTCTGATTTCGTCAGGGATGGCTGGCTAATTGGAAGAACTCATGAAAGTTCCGCACAATCCAATTAGCACTTCAGTGCAATTAAGTGGTGGAAGCTTCCCTATTCTGCAGAGACCGGCTTTGATCTTGCAGTGAAAAGTGTCCTTCCTTAAAGCTGAGGGTTTGATTTTTTTCCTCAGTAATTAGTGCTAATTGTAAACCCAAGCCTGACCTGCTATAAACAGAGTGTTTTACCGCATTTGACACTAGGACCTTAAATCAGTGTTCTCTTTTGTCTGTATTGTACTTGCTTATTAGAAATCTGGCTATTTTGCTCATTATTTGATGCACAATGGATAAGTACATACTAAAGTCAGCTGAAACAAATGCCTTGATCTTAAGAGCTTGTATGGGTATTTTCACTGATGTCTTTTAAGTCCAGTTACCATAAAAGTAGTTGATTGAATTTCACTTAAGGAATATACTGTAGTTTTTCCTCACAAAGAATGACTATTCAAAAGCAATTTCTAAAGAGGTTTAGTGACCCTTGTATGTTTGGAAAATAAAAACAAAGGATGAAAATGGTCTTTTCATAGAAGCAAACATAAAGAACTGCATAAATCAACTGCAGTAGTCTGATGAAAAATACCTATTATAACTGTGTCTGGTAAATCAGCTCATTGTTTAGATACATAAAAATGATTTAAAATATAAGTCTAGTACTAGGGAGTAGTCCAATGAGATATCCCCATATGGAAATAAGATGCTTCAAAATACATTATAAAATCCCAGACCTTCTCTAAGGTATATATAAGATCCTTTGTAATTATCACACATCTTTGCAAATAAAAACAAAGCAGATGGATATCAGGGAGGACATTTTTCCCTCAAATGTGTTTTTAAACACACCCTATTCCATTATTTAATCAATAGCGTCTTTGTAGAAAAACATATAAATGAAGCTAGGCCCTGTCCAGGTTATACTAGTAAGCATTCTGAATTAGGACCAATTTAGTGTTCTTGAAGTCAACACAGCCTAGTGTGCAGACATGTAATTACTAGAGGGAAAACTATGTATCCAACTGCAAACATACATCATACATAAAATATGATGACAACAATTAGCACTCCTTAGAAATGAGTATTTTTTCCTTAAGGGAAAAAGGACAATATGATTGAATATGACTAAAACAAAAAAAGGCAAGATGGATTCTTAGATACTGTCCCTTATTTTATGTCTTTTAAATCTATTCTAATCACTTTTTGAAAACCAAAGTATTACAGGAACTGAGTTTAGATATTAAACAATAATAAAAGGCCTGTTAAAACCTTAGGGGTACTTGTCTCATCCCATCCTCCCGTCCAGGAGAAACAACTTTCAACTCTTTCAGCCATTGCTGTACATTGCTTTAGCTCTTCACCTCCATATTTTCCAACTAGCTATGAATCCTCTAGTAAGATGGCTCACAGGGTTAAACCCTGACTACCTGCAGTTTGGAGCTCATGAGGAGAAGAGGCAGAAGCCTCACACTTAGTACTAGACTTTCACCCCTGTTCTCAGCATGGTCCCTCACCCCATTCAGTCCCTGCAGTCTCCAAGTCCTGAGATTCTCTGGTTCCGTCTTCCCAAGAGCATCGTTTCTTGTATCTCCTGATGTAATCAGTAAGGTTATCTGACCAGGGACAGTGGGGATGTGGGGGAGGAGGGTACTGGGAACTCTAGCTGCAACTTGTACACATTGCCAAGAAATCCCTGTCTTCACTACTCTCACCTTCTGTACTGTCTGGCCTTCAATCTCTGAGAGCTTTTTCAGGAGAAATTGACGAGCTATTCTTTGGTAACCCCAACCTGTAAGCATTTTCGTTTGACCTCCCTTTTCTCTACTAAATCACTTATTCCTTTAAAAGTTTTCTTATTTATTTTAAAATATATACTCAAGGTTTGCCATTTAAACTTTTTAAATGGATAATTCAACGGCAACAATTATACTCACATTGGTGTACAACCATCACCACTATTTCCTATACTTTTTCATTATCCCAGTTATTTATCATTCTTTCTACACTTTCTCGCTGCATAGCTTGTGTTTTTGGGCTAAGGTGATCTTCTATTTTAATCACAATTGAATTTTATGTTTGCATTTCTTTTCCTTAGTTTTGGGGTAATTTTCAATAGAAGGGTGCAAAAGTGTTTTCATTCTATCATCGTAACACCTAAAGTCCCATCTCCATATTTTAAAGATGGGACAGCTCTTGCCTGGAAAGATTAAGCAACTTGCTCAAGGTACCAATGTGATTTGCCTAATTACCCATTCGGGGTGCTTTCCATCAACTGCACAATTCATATAATTATTGGGGTGCTTGTGAGTTTAGATAAATTTTTTGTATGCAATTTTAAATTGTATATATGAAAGAAATTGAGGATGATGTATCTACAGACATTATTAGAACAGTAGCTGTTTAGTAAGCTAGATCTTTCTAAAATTTTATGGTGACAGCAACAAGAAACTGAGTAATAGATAACAGAGTTAAATCTCTAGAACTTCTTATGTAAAAACATGAAGAACTTGCTGACCAATGATAACTACTAAACTTATCACATTCTCCTAAAGCTGGCAGACTTTATTTTAGGACCTGTTTATTACATCATTTTCATTATTTTACCTAGCACGCATCTGAAATGAGATGTAAATAATACCTTAAACATCTGATAATGTAATAGCAAAAGGATAAAATAATATTTTCTGTACTTGGATGTAGCTCTTTTTTGTTACAAATCCTTACTTCCTAGATTCCATACATTACTGTGGCCACTTATTAGAAAATGAGACAGATTATAATATCTAATCTCAGGTATTATCTGCTTCACTGATGAAATAAAAGATAATGGGTCTTAACAGGATAGTGTAATTTAAATAGCATGTTAAGTTTTAAACCTATAATTGATTTAAGGAAAGGAGAAAAAAAGGGAGGAAATAAGGGCAACAACATAAAAAAAAACAGGACAACTCTATTCTCAGGTAGGGACCTTTGACACCCCTATTTCATAGATAAAAGAAAAGAGGATCAGAAAAGTAAAGTAACTTGTCCGACATCACACAGCCATAAAGCTATAATGATTTGAACCCAGGTCCAGTGTTTCCAACAACTCAGTTATGTGAGCAGATTAGAGTTCCCAAAAACCAAAAACAAGGTTTAGTTACCTGAATAAAGCAAATCTAAGAGTAAGCATAAAATATTATAGTACACTCAGCATAATGAGGGCAGGGCAATTTTGTCTCTTCTTTTAGAGTAGACGCATCTGTTACTTTTTGATAAGCTATTCAGAAATACAGAAAACACTGGACAAGACACACTAAACTATGCCCATGAAAAATGTAGTTAAAAATTTTGTTCTTACCTTTAAGGAAATGTGATATATGGTTACAAAAACCCATCAAACCATAACAAAAAACTCTTTTAACACAAAAATTATTCTATACACCAACAATTTGGTCTAGGTTCTTGACCAAAGGTAAAAAAATGGCCTCTAAGGGGGGTTCCCTGGTGGTGTAGTGGCTAGGCTTTGGAGCTCTCAATGCCACAGCCTAGGTTCGATTCCCAGCCAGGGAACTACCCCCCTTCCCCCCCAAAGCCTCTGAGCAAGCACTGAGAAGATAAGTAATAATAAGAGTACTATGTACTTTCTTCACTGGAAAGCCTTTTGCCCCTCCTTTGGAGTCCAGTGACTTTTACTTTAGGTACAATTCCAACAAGTTAGTTTTATTTTTTCTTCTTTTTCTTATAGTCCAGAGCACATCAAAAGCAATAAACAGAAAGGGTGCATAAAAGAAGGTGCATAAGAGCATCAAAACATGAAGAAATGACCATGATGAACTGCAAAAAGATGGGAGCTTAAGTAACAGGTTGTCAAACCACAGCCTGCAGGCCATATTCAACCTCTGCCTGCTCAATGACAAAGTTTTACTAGGAATTAGCTGTGCTCGTTCACCGTATGTTATTGCAGCTGCTTTCATGGTGCAGTGGCAGAGTTGCGTGTAGCAGCTACAGAGACCATGTGACCTACAAATCTTAACATATTTACTAGCTGGCCCTTTACAGAAAAAGTGTGCCAATCTTGTGGTCCAGATCATTAAAAGCATTCATTAAAGCATGGATAAACTGCTTTCCATACCTCACTGGGCCCTGTGGGCACAGCACATCTGAGTTCTCCAGAAATTGTTAGCTTATGTTTAGTATACTTTAGTCTATACACATCATTTAATAAAGCACTGAAAGATGCGCTGCTGCATTTTAGAAAGGTTTCTGGGAGAAATGATTAATTACTTACCTGACACAGTACAAACATTTTAGTTAATCAGAAAACTGTTTATGGAGAACAACCAAATAAATGACATGTTTCTAAAGGAAAATCTAATGTTTCAGAAAAAATACTATTCAGAAGTTAAAATCTTAGAATTATAACACTGGTAACAATCAGTTGGACAATATGCAATCATTTCAGATGCCCTTGCTAAAACACTTCCCCCTTAATATGAAAGTTTCTGCTTTAATTTCCTTCAGGTGATCCATAGTCTCATTTATAGAGGCCTCGTTCCCTAAACTGAGCACAATGGAAACACTGATATCAGACAAGTGAACTGGCATTTTTTGAAGAACTACTGCTGTAATTTAAACTACTCCTTGATCTTCCCCCAAAGCATGCTAGAGAAGCTAATTTCCATAAAATTTTCTAACCCAATTTGAACAGTATAATGTGGACAGTGGGGAATAAATGGGTTTGATCAATTATGAATTTATATGATATGTTAGTAAGCTATTCAAGCTACATCTCACAATTCTGTATTTTGAACACTAATGCCATGCTACATAATTTTAAAATGATGCATTTCAGAAAAACCTCACTAGGGCATATTTGCATATTTGGAAATCTAATTAACCCAAGCATATCTTAAGGCTTTCAAGAGAGAACATACAATAACATTTTTGTCAGCTGAATGTTTGCTTGAGGCTATGTAAGGATTTTATCGTCTGGAGTAATTTAACCCTTCGGCTCCCATTTTCTTTACTGGGGAGTTAGGTGTGGGGAGATGGAATCTTTTCTTCTTGCTGGGCCTGTGACTCAGGGGTTGGGCTTGAACAAGAGGACTCTGGCCACTTCGAGAACACACCATGAACTGCCTGTGATGACTCTGCTGCCTAATCCAAATCCAGTACTCCCTCTTCTCCACTATCTTAGATAACATAACTGAGAGTAGCTTTTCTTGCAGGAAGGCTTGCATTAGGTGGGGGAAAAAATGACCACCACATTGCATGGAGAGCCAAACACCCCTTTTTATAATTTTGTGGCAAAGAATTTTTCCAAAGGAGATAGGGGTCCAAGAAGGGACAGGGCCTAAATTGCCTCCCCAGCTGCTACTTTCTCTGCCCTTAACTTTAATTTCCTCCAGCTGGGTTTTCCTGTTCTCCTAGGCCAGAATCTATGCTCACTACCAACAAGGAGAGAGCAGAAAGAAAAGACCAGTTCCTTGGCCCTACTGGCTCCCGATGAGAAAGCAACACTTAGATTACCCTAGGCATCACTCTCGCTGCATGCCTGGTCGTGCAGGCTGATCCACGGCCGAACAAAGCCCCACTTCTTCTGTGTTTTTACCTTTGCAGTTTTGGCCATTTACATTGCCAGAGATTTTTTTTTTTTTAAGACCTGCTGTCCTTGTTACTGCATTTCCCCAGGGATTACGGCAGCTACGGTGGCTCAGACTGCAAAACACCATTTGTACTTAGAAGGCCTTCACTGTTTTGCCAAGTTCCCTGTGGATGCTTCCCTGTTAGAGAAGCCGAGAGGAAAATGTTGCTCAGGATGATATGGAAGTTGCTTATGTCAGCTTTAGTTAAGTACAAAACTGGATTTAGGAGAAATCCTGCTATGTCCAATAGAATCTAAATACATTATGCTGGGATTCTGAGGATACAAGTAAAAAAAAAAATTATGAACTTCATTTACAATACTATATAGTCAGTTCTTGTTTTGAAATTGCAAATCTGTTCCAACAGGATTAATATATTAGAGAACAATTTGAGCATAATGCAAATTTCACATTTGCTTACGCTGAGTTCTTGGTGACAAACCAGGTAAGCACAGAAAACCATACCCCACTGAACAGAAACGGTGGATAAATTTACAGAACTCATGCAAGCCCACATCTCCAACTGTTCATTACATTTCCCGTGTCATGACTCAATTGTGAGCCGCGTTCATGCCCATCTGCTGTCACAACTTTCCACTGGATTCCGGGTCACCTCCTTCCACCTCTTTACCCTCTGACTCTGACTTCTACAAGGTAACTCCAAATCTCTACCAAGGTATTCTTCCACATTTACCGTGATATCTATGCATTACTGTAGCATTAGTATGTATTCCTTAACTATTTAACACGTGTAACACTGTGCTACCATTTTTGATTAGGTTCCTATCTTTTAAAAATTGTGTGTGTTCCTGATGATGTTTTTGAGTGTTTGCCCTTAACCCCATTTCCCTGTAAGCTACAATTTTCCGTGCGGCATGATGAATTTAGAAACATGTATGTCATCCTGTAACAGAACTGACTATAAATTAGATTTCATTGTTTTATTAAAGATCAAAGAAAGGGCAGAGGACAGAATCAATAGCATTTTAGTAGATAAAAATGAAACAAATATTTTTATATGTCTTACTAGGTAGAAACAATCAATTCACATGCTAGTCCTCCTAGCATTTTAGAGAACACTGGGCTCCCCTCCCACCATACGTCCAATTCAGCTCAGATGTCATCTCCTCTAGCAAACACTTCCCAAACTCCAGAAACCACCACAATCTGTGTTAAGATGCATCTACAATGTCCCACACGTTTCACGGCTGCCTGCTCACACCTTTGGCACTCATCACATCACACTGTAATTCTGCTCACTTACTTTCATTCACGAGGCTGTGCACTCTTCAGAGCCATCTTTGCAAAGGTGTCTGAGTTCTGAATGTAGCATGGTGTCTAGCACAGGGAAGGTGCCCAGTAAATGTTTGTGAAGGAGGAATAAAGGAATGATCAATTATTTGGATCACTCACACATTTGAGCACAGTACAACAGACTCTCAGTTAACCAGTATGCATGCCAGATAAATGGAGTATTATTTCTTTGATTATTTTGCAGGTTGCTTGAGAGTGCCTGTTGCGTGAGTTCTGATTAACAGAGTTAGTCTACTGTAGTTAGCACACAGCCAGCACTTAATAGACACTTGAGTTAAATAAATGAAAGAAAAGAGAAAACAAGAAGGGTACTTATTTATAAATAAGAAAAAACAAGCGAAGTCATCTCTTGACCTTGTCAAATAAAGCCTTATTATAAATAATGTAAATTTATCTTTATAGATGAGTAAGAAAGGAAGATGACTATATTTTATAACCATGATAAAACTGTTAAATTCCTCAGGAGGCTGTCTGGCTCAGTTCTACCATAAAGCAGGCCAACTTTTAAGCCTTCCAACCAGGTAGGTGTTCATTTCATTTTAAACACTTTCAAAGATTATATTATGTCTCCTGGTGGCCTTAGACAATGCTTAATGTTATTTTACAACCAAGAAATCCCTTTCAATGTAAAAACAAACTCTCCCTTGCTACTTTAAACTAATTTTCTTCTGTTCTTCCTTCTAAAGGAATGGGGAACTGGTCAGCATTCTTGTTATAAATCTTTGTATACTGTAAGACAGTTATTAAGTCATCTCTTAGCTTTCTATCTTCCTGGCTAAGCAACCAAATTCCTTTAATCTTTCCCCACATGACCTATTTTACATTCCATTAAGAATTTGTCGTTCTTCTCCAGACCTTTTCCAATTTTCACACTTCCTTTTAAAATGTGGAAACTCAGAGTCGACAAAATAGTTTCATAAAAGCTTATGCAAGGCCAAACATAACAAAGGATTATTTCCTAACTCCCTAAATCCCAGTATCACATGAGTTTTATAGTTTGCTTTGCTAAAAGCCAACAAACTCTCACCACATCTCCACGCCTGTTAGTCTCCACACGCCCTGAGTGCCTGGTGATTGAAGAGGCCTGGCACCCACACTCTCTGTGAACAGTTGTCCAAAGGTGCCCCGAGCACACGCAACACCCTCTGTGTCTGCTCTCACCAGAGCGCTGAACAAGGACTTGGAGGCGCGCAGCGTCAGCCAGGTGTGCCTCATCTTAATTTTCTGTTGTTCTGGCCACAAATGAGCTAAACGTGATTTTTGCAGAGCAAAGCTGGCCTTTGTAGTCTTGTTTAAGTGTGGGCGCCACTCTGCTAACTCACCTTGAGCTCACAGTCCTTTTCTTGTTTTATCTTTGCTTAGACAATCTTCCTTTCTCTGCTGACAGTATAGTTTGCTTTTCTCTCTCAGGACATAACCTTGACTTTGTTCCATATTTTTGAAATGTGATTTATATAATTTATTAGGATCATTTTTGAATTCTGGTTCTAGCTTTCGAAGTGTCTATAACCCCTGTTAGCTTAGTGTAATCTCCAAACTTAATCAGTATGCATTTTATTCTGTCACCCAGGAAAGAATGAAAATGCAGAACGGAATCTAACATGGGCACCAGAATGAATTTTAAAGCTCTTCAAGGTCCCTGTGCTTTATGATAAGGATTTTAGTGGGTCATCTCCTGTAACAAAAAAAAAAAAAAAAAGCATGTTTAACTAATTACGATGAGATCTACTTAGACAAAAATCTTCTCATTTTAAAATAAAGGTTAGCAATGTATGGGGTGGAATTAAAGGTGATAGTAAGTTGATATTGATTCCATTACTTTCCTTTATCCTGGAGGCGGGGGGGAGGGGTTAATATTTCATTATGGAAGGAAAGTATATCATTTTGGGTAGCATTTGCTATCCCCCAAAGAGAAAGACAAAATTACAACTAAGGTTTTATAATGGTGATCTTTACTCCACTGGCTATTGTCACTGTGGAACTTAAAAATAAAGAAATAAATAATTAATTAATTAAAACGTAAAATGTGAAAATACTTTTAAGTTAAAATAAAAATCTAAAGGAAGCAATCTTATCAATTGAAGTGACTGTGATGGTGGTATTGTCATGAGATGAAACTGCTGAAGGATTCAACAAAATACTGAGTAACTGCACAGAGAGGAAAAAATGACTTTAAAATTAAATGCATTTAGTTAAAAAAAAGTCTGTTACCTTCCAAACTTTAAACTAGATACCATGTTTATACAGTTAGATAGAAAGAATATAGCAATTATGAAGTATGTCTTAAGAGTTGTAAAGGCTTTCTTCATTCATGATTTTTAACTAGATAAGCAAATTTAATTTCCACTCAAAAATATTTGATCCTAGAGCAATTTTCATCAGACACAATTTCTGTCACTGTTGCTATAATCTTCAAAATATATAAACACTACACCTAGAGACAATTAACAATGATGTCCTTAAAGAACAGTGTTTAGTTAAGCGAAAATATTTGACTAAAAAAAAAAATTTGATGGCTATACTAAGTCTCTTGATTATTTATTTCCTAATTTCTTTTAGTTCCAGTTTTAGTTATTTCAGTTATTGTGCAACTGTTTGTTAGATGTTTACAAAACTGCATAGGAATGGGTCAAGGGAGAATTACAACAAATTATCTCACTAGACTCAGATTTATGGAATGTTTAATAAAGGGACATCTGCTGTTCACAGAAAAAGGAACATCAAAAGAAGAAAAAGACCTGAGCTGTGATGTTCAGCAAAGAGCTAGGGAACTGACCTTGGAATTGTATTGTATAAATATACAATTCCTCCCCATTTAGTTTTCTGCTGGTATATACACAGTCTGCATATAATGTTAATGCATCATTTATTTATATCAAAAGCATGCCCTAGACAAGTGTCCTAAAAATATATTATAGTAAGATTACAGTCTTGGTCCTGGGAATAAAAGAACTCTTGAGAAAGCTCTCATTCTTAAAATATGCTATTTTATAAAATCAATTCTCAGATATTCAGCATCTCGTCACTGAGCTATAGATTGCCTATAAATATGCTTAAATACTTCTCCTCCTCCTTTCTTTTCTCTCTGTTTTGGCTTTGACTACTCATTGGCATATCCAAGACAGGCTGGGTGACACAAATCCATCAGTTTAGCAGCTTTGCCAAAAACATATGGAAATTCACTTGCCTATAGTAATCTTAATTTTCATTATAGTTCTTGAAATATGTTTAATAGGATGTAGCCTAAGGTCAAATAAACAGACCACTTAAAGAAATAATATCATAATATATCATTTCAACTCCAATATATCATCAGGTTATAAGGTATTCTTGCTAAATAGTATCTGATACTTGTTTTGTATTTCACATACTATTCAAGATTGAAGGTGTAAGTGAAATCTTTTAAAATTAGTATATGCTTTTTATTTATTTTGGCACAATCTATTACATTAAAGAGTACTTGAAAAACGTGTATTGCCTGAGATTTGGATCCTTTTTATTACAGTGTTTTGCATTGTAATGACATTAGGATTAGTGGAATATGACTTATGAATTGAAATGGGAAAGATGAACTGTTTTCTTCAGTAATACACAAAGAATTCTAGGAATCAAAAGAAAAAAGGATTCATGGAATCTGAATCAATCTAGATGTAAATTCGACAGTTCATTTTTAATACAATGATAATAGAAGTTTTTGAAATAACAAGTGTATAAATAATATCAAAGCAGGAAGCGGGGTGGGAGAGAAGGGATGGGGCCTCAAATACATGGTGATGGAAAGAGAACTGACTCTGGGTGATGAACATGTAACACAACACATAGATGATGTATTTTAAAATTGTACACCTGGAACCTATGTAATTTTTACTAACTAATGATACCCCAATAAATTTAATAATAAAAAGAAAAAAATTCCATTTATAAGGCTCAATGAGGAGTCTTGCTTTTGCTAGGTTGTTCTGATTTTCCTGGCTTCGTTATATCTGATTTTTCAGAAAAGAAACTTAAGGGGTTGAACTAATCATATACATAACAAAGCTTTATGGGGGATATGTTTAATATTGCAACATGAAGATAATTATACCAATACTAGGCATGTTAAAAAATGGTTGTATAATATCAAAATGAATACAAATGAATACAAATACAAGTTTACTCCAGTCTTTTGTTTTAAAAGATATTAAATAAATGTGGACATGATAGCAGGAAATTAAAAAAAAGGTTAGAATGGTTATGTTTATATGTTTGAATAGGGTGATGGTAATTTTTTTCCCTTAAAATTTTTGTACCTTTCAAATATTTGACTATGAATAGATACCATTTTTACAGACAGATAAAAAGATGTTAATATAAAAATGTTTAAAAGCCAAATACAATTCTGAGAAGATTGAAATTCTGCTAGCATTCTCCAAGGCCATAAATCTCCAGATGTTACATATGATGCATGATGACTTCTCCCAAGGCTGATACATGACCATTTGGAAGAATCATGACTTTATTTTAAAAGTCTATCTTATCTGCACTGGTTATAAGTATAAAGAACATTTTAAGTATTAAGGAAGCAGAATAATCTAGGATTCTCTATCAGCAATTTTCTTCTCATTGCTGGATTTCCCTCAAACCAACAATTACTTAAATTGACATAAGACTATCTGAAATAAAAGGAAAAAATATTTGAAATGTTCATGATTATTTGAAGCTAACACATAATATTTAGTCAACAAAGAGTTACTGGGTAAATTATTAATTTTACTCAGTACTGGATACTAGACAAAAATGAAGAGAAAAAGACCCTACACTTTCCCTGTCGGGGCTCATGCTGTATAAACTCAAAGACTAGGTGGTAGTGACATTGGTGGCAAGGAGCTGAGTGCAGGAGGGGTCTGCCCATCATTTCCTGTGACTGTGCAGCTGGGCCTTTCAGTTTGACTATTTGGAGATGCCTGTTCCAGACAACAATGAAGAAGCAATCATGGGAGATAAGATGTGTGTAGAAAACAAGCAAACAAACAAATGTCATTTTAAAAAAATGCTTTAACAACATTTGTCTCTTATTTCTTGAGACATTTCATGTTGTGGCAAGCAATTCAGAAAAAAAGGACAGTAAAAGAGATCATGTAACAGACTTCAATGTAAATAAATAGTGTTAAACTGAGGTCTCAAGCTATAACATCTAGAGATAAAACACAATTGATTCTAGTCTCGGGGGGGGGGTGGGGAATTACAAGGATTGGAATACACTAGGAGAATAAGAGACATTTTAAATCCACATTCACCTTCACTGCCTTCCCTCTTTCCAAGCTCACCATCTTTGAGAATTGACTGGAGAAGAGGTCTGGAAATTTCAAGGTTGTTTGCTATTTAAGTACCAAATTAAAATTAAAAAATGCTTATCTCTTGTCATTATTATAGGACAAAGAATATACAGTTGGGTATACACAGGCAGGGGCTAAATCCTATTTGTGTATTATACTAAATTATTCATTGAAGATAATTCTTTCTAAGCAGGTTTACAAAGAATCATAATATACTGTTCAGTAAAAATGGGGTTTACTAAATTGTGCATATCCCAAATATGTTTTAAAAATGAACAGCAACTAAGATGATTTCTGAGTTGTTTATTTATGGTTATTCATTTTCTTTGTAATTTTCCCAACCATAGGGAACACACACACACACACACACACACACACATGTATACGCACGCACGCGCACACACACACACACACATAATTTAATGCGTGCCCTACTATAATGCTAGAAGCTTTAAATTTATTACTGTTAAATTTCAAAGATCCTACAGAGAAGGCATTATTACTCCTAGCTTACAGAGAAAAATACTGAGGCTTGGTTTAGTTAGTCTTGCTTAAGTTCACACATAGATGATTGTCAGAGGTCAGATATTTTTTAAAAAGAAATAATACTAATGAGCAAGGATGAACTGCTTATTGTTGCTGCTGTGTGAGGCATTTCTAGGCCTTGGATATAACCCTGACCATCTTTATAGCCACATCCTGAGAGTCTTCAGCTGATCTCCATGGATATTCTGCAGATTGGCTCCAGGGAAACGTGATTATCAAATCCTACATGGACAAAAATATGTGCATTTCTTTGGGCAGGAGGTTCATAACACTGATCAGATAATGATTAAAGTGCTTGTTCAAGAAAGAAACCTAGCACATAGTTTGTTCTTTCAATAAACTTAAGTAAAATTCCTTGTATGGTTGGATTTATTATAGACAGAAAGGTGATTAAAGGAGAGGCTGGGGGAGAGTGGGCGGAAGCCAGAAGCAGCTGCAGTTGGGACAGGTCAGGAAAGCTGGCCCGGAACCTCTGCCTGAGAAGAGACAGTTGTGGAAGACCACGCTTCTCAAACTACAGCATGATCAGAATCACCAGAAGGACTTGTTAAAACAGATTGCTGAACCCCACCTCCAGGGCCTCTGATGCAGTCGGGCTGTGGTGAGGTCCCAAAATCTGCATTTCAAACAAGTTTCTAGGTAATGCTGATGCTGCTGAGTAGGCAGCCACACATAAGGGTTGAGGCAAAGACTCTGGGACTCAATGGGATTTAAATCCTTGGTCTACTACTTACTAGATGTGGAATTGAAAAGTTACTTAACCACTATCTGCCTCGGTTTTCTAACCTGTAAAATGGGGATGATTATATGAGGGCTGTCCAGAAAGCATCCAGTCATGTAATATGAAAAATAGAGGCATTTATAGCTGTATTTTTCTGAACAGCCCTCATACATAATGAAGATTAAATTGTTGTGCTTATTCCAGTGCATGACACACATTAAGAGTTCAAGAGATGTTATGTATAAATCCACAAACTCAATGGCCACACAAACACAAACAGAAGTATGTAATCATGAAACAACTCCACAGGATAGAATAAGATATTAAATCAAAGCAAGTTGGGTGTACTATACAGTCAGCCCTCTGTAATCCCAAATTCTGTATCCAATGATTTAATCTAAAATATTCTTTTAAAAATGTTACATTATTGCTGATGTATATTATGTAGTTAGGCTTATGATAATTGCATCTGTACTGAATATGCAACAACTTTTTTCTCTTGTCATTGTTATCTAGACAATCCAGTATAAAAAATGTTTACATAGCATTTAAATTATATTAGGTATTATAAGTAATCTGGAGATGATTTAAAGAATATGGAAGGATGTACATAGGTTGTATGCCAATACACACCATTCTATGTAAGGGACTTAAGCATGTGAGTTTTGGTATCTGCCGGAGGTTTGTGTAGGAGGGATGTCCTAGAACCTATACCCCATGGAAACCAAGAATCGACTGTAGTTTTAACCTTCTTTGAGATAAACCCTTTTAAAATTACTGGGTAAAGCTAATAATATCATTGCTATTTCCTTAAATTTCCAGCATTTCAATCATGGCTGGCCCATCGATGCTAAGGGAATCCATGGTAACCACACAAAGTAAACATCCTACTACCCATTAGTGCCAGCAATTATTTGGCATTTGTTATGTTAGTTAAACTGTGTAATGATGTGTGAGGAATCAGTTTCTGCTTCCTTGACCCTTTGGAAAGCTGGTTTTCCAACCCAGCATGCCTTGCTGAGACTTCAGAGTCTGACAGCTGTGACTTCAGGCACTGATTCTCTCACAAGCGCCTTCTGGAAATGAGGCAGCAAACACTGTGGTCTCCAATAAAAGACTAAGAATCTATGACAGGGGCTTGATTATTGATAATGACCATTTCTATTTTGGGGCTAACGGCTAACTAGGACTTTTATTGTTCATTTTAACAAGTATTCATCATGAACCCTGAACTATTCTCAGAGAACATTAATTTTAGGTGCATGTGATACATTAGAACACAATGAAAAGATGATTTTTATGCCTTTAGCTTTCAAGAAATATATCCTGCTTACTTACATTTATGAACAAAGGAAAGGAAAAGAGATAAAAATTAAAAATTCTTTAACAAGAACAGTTTTAAATGTAAATACATCTTCATCCCTGCACAAATCCTTAATCTTAATTCTAAAATATTACAGGCATAAAAACTACACAGAAATTTTACTTGATAAGAATATTTTTAATTCAACAGATATTTAATATATCTCCTTAGTAAATAGCCTGAATTAATTCTGGGGGACACATCTAAGAGACTCAGCACTTCGCTGTTACTAGGGAACTGATATCCATAGAGGAGATGAGACATAATAATGAGGCGGGCATCGGGGGCATGGGCAAGGTCACGGACACAGGACCAAGGATGAAATATTTAAGGCAGAGTGAGAAGTGCAGCTTGGTTTGGATAGGAGTTCTTACTGGAGAAAAGTAAGAGATAAGGCTAAATAAAAAGAAGCCTGGGGGCAAAAATGAATACCATGGACTTGACCATCTTACTCATAGCCAAAGGCTTTGTTAGCTATGACGTCATCTTAACATTTTTTTCGTTAATGTTTCAGTACCTCTGTGCTGGTCACAAATACACAAGGGCTGTCCGGAAAGTATGTGGCCACATAATATGAAAGATAGAGGCATTTATGGCTAGATATTTTCCAGACAGCTCTTATACGCCTAAGAAGATGGTTGTTGGGAGGGACCACAGCCATGGGTCATGCTCTTCTGCATTTCGACAGGGAAAG
This sequence comes from Lyroderma lyra, assembly GCA_004026885.1. Taxonomy (NCBI): domain Eukaryota; kingdom Metazoa; phylum Chordata; class Mammalia; order Chiroptera; family Megadermatidae; genus Lyroderma; species Lyroderma lyra. Next base: position 396,548 of record PVJL010000183.1, read on the forward strand.
AGATTGGACTAGGGGAGCAGACCCTGGCTGGGAGCAGAACAGAAAGAGTACAGGTGGGAAGCTGCTCAGTCAGGGCAGAGAATGGTGAGCAAGAAGGACTAACAGCCCCCACCCACACCATTCAGCTGAGAGTATCCTGCTGGTATGGAGAATACTTGATCTACTCCAACCAGAAGAAAGTATGTTTTCTGTAAAGAAATCTGGGTTGGCAGTGGCAGCTTGTTTGAAAGCATAATACAATATGGCTCCAGGGCAGGGGACATTATACAAGAAAAACATTCTCCTTGATATTCTTGCCAGCATGTGAAAGGGAGAAAAACCAATGAATAAACATAGTAAAGAAAAACAAATACTTATTCTAAGCCACACCCAGATGACATTTTACTCCACCATATTTGTTGACCTCTTCTACCACTTCCCTTCATTACAGCTGAAAACACAACGCCTCCCAATGGAGAATGTATGCCTGCACTTCACTCTATAAGAGAAATATGTACACAGACATACGAACTAAACCTGACCGTGAAAATGTTAAATATGACTGCTTGTTCTCTGTGCAACACTTCCAATATAATTTTACAGTAAAACAGAGTGGCTTCCTGTTGATAATAACTTAATGTGGAAAGTTTCACATGATATTCTTCAGGTGAAAAATAAAAAAGGAAGAACCCTGAGCACAAGGGTAAAATATATTTGAAAATAACATTATTCTCCACTTAAAGTCAGAGAGATTCTCCTATACATGAATGAATTTTTTTTTCATTTGTAAATGGAAAAGCTTAAAAGGATGTGTGTACTGTAAGATATATCAAGGCACAGAACAGGATTACAGTACTGGGCCATCGATATTGACCTTATCTGTAAAAAAGATTTTTATATTAGGATGTCAACAAAACAAACCAGTTTCATATAAAAAGGAATCCTCCTATTCAGTAACACAACTTAAGAAATGAGTACTCTGTTTTATAGTCCTTTAACTCAATGCATTGATGAGTATAATACATGGCAATGAACTTGCTATGAAAAAAAAAAAGCCCACTATTTCAAAATGAAACTTAACTGAAAACCAGAGGAAAAAATGCATCCATTTGCTTAGGGTGCTGCCCAGTTACACTTCATTTAAGCAGATTTTAGGTTAATTGATAGGACTCACAGACAAGGGGCTATAAACCATCTCACTGAGTGTACATCCTGATTATAATGTCATGTTAAGAAATGGAGTGCAATCTGTCTTCATGTCATATTTAATAGATTCCTAGTAAATAGCCCACAAGTGCTCCTTCTAAAAGGTGACGAATTCTATCAACGCCCTGTTGTACTTTCATAATGGAGGGGCTGGCAGCATTTCCATTACAATCAAGACTTGAGGTGGAAAACAAAAGGCGTGGTTTTCCTGCTCCCTGGCTCTGACCACAGGGCTCCCCTCGTGTGGGCCCTGGGGAACACACCTGTGAGCCTAGACTCAGAAAAACATCTAGGAAGTTGGCTGTTAGATTATTACCAGCTTCGGTTTTTATTTTCTTTTCCTGGATTGCTTGCCCTTTCTATCAGTCCCTGCTTGTCCCTTTTCTTACTCTCACGAGAGTCCCACTCTCCTTCTTCAGGAGTGGCCTTGAGGGCTTCTCCTGATGCCATCTCCTTACCCAGACTTAGTTGCTGCCCTGCTGTTTCCTCTGGAAGAAACCTGGCTGCCCTGGGTCTGAGCTGCACAGTCCAAGCCTTCTTTGCCTTTTGGACAACAGTGGATGAACTTCATAAATAAAATCAATTTGAGATGGCAACAGGAGTGGGGGATACAATTGATGGGAAAACTGTCTTCACAAATGAATTGACCAGAAAATTCAGAGGATAAAAGCTTTAGTTCCTACGGCTTCTAACCAAGCAGCACTTCTGACCGTGAGACCGTGGGCACAGCTAGGCCAGGCAGCAGAGGGCGCAGCCTGGGCAGGACTGGAAACTGACACCCTGAAGTGTTCCCCAAGTTCTTCCAGCTGGGTGCATCACAGCCCCACCTGCATTAACACACATCAGAAATGGGAATGGAAGGGACTGGGCCAGGTGAGCAGTAACAAGTAGAGAGAGACAGGAGGAAGAGGAAACACCATAAAAAAGGATGGGGTATTTTTGGATCGGTTCAGACTGCTTTGAACTCACCAAAAAGAACTGAGGTCCAAAAAGGAAATGGAGCAGCTAATCTTGCCTCTCAGACATAAGCAATTTTCAAAAGCCTTGCTATTCCCATCAGAGGCCAACTGTGTGGGCTAGTGAGGAATCTCAGCCTTGGGATTTTGTACAGGTGGAGTTTTTGATTCTCAATTTTTTTTCCTTATGAGCAGGTTGCATCAAACTGAACAAGCTACCCGAAGAAGATAATATACTCCTAGAGCTATCAAGAGGGCAAGTTTAGGTATTTAAAATACTTCCAAAGAGTCGTAATTCCATCTCTATCTCCCATGATGAAATTTCAAGCTATTTAACTTTATAAATTTGTAACGTAAGTTGTACTTAATGCTTATTTTTACAAAATTCAGACATAGTATCTTACTATTAACAAATGAGCACATATTGTTGGAAAGACAATATTAACAAAGGCCTAGTCCCTCAAACTGTGAGGTCCCCAAAGGTACTCTGGATGTAGTTTCTGGGTACAAGGAGCCAGCGATACAATTTCAGTTTCTAGATGCCCATGAGTTCCTGGTACCCACGTAGCATAACATACATTGCATCCTACCAGTGACCTTTCTCTTTGCTCAAACCCAAGCAAGGTTTACTTTCTTGCAATCAAAATAACCTAAAAGAGTTGAATCAAAGTCAAATAAAAATAAAAATAGTTATGCTATCTAAATTCCTACCTATTTTGCACTGGAATATATGAACATGAAGAGAAAAATAATTTGCTATACTTCCATGGTGAATAAATATATTTAAATATTGAGAGATACTATTTGAAAATTAGTATTCATTTTCATACACAAGTGAATATTGTACACAGAATTCTCATATATGCATTTCTGGACAAGAGGAAGTATTTTTGTTGCTGAAGTTGTACATACTTTTCTAGAGTAAAAACTTTATACTAACCTTTTGTAGAAAATCAAAATGAATTAGTACAGTGTGTACAATAACCTACTATGTCATCATGCCAGAAGTTTGACCAATTCCTTTTCATGGGAGTTTGAAAATGTCAAGTTCATTTTTAAACCCATGGCTAGTTTCATCTACTTTAAACCAAAAGTGACAAAATAGGAATTGACTGAGGGGAAAATTCTGCAATCCACTGTTCTTAATATTTGATAATCCATGTGAAGCAGGTTTTACCACAAACTGCTGTGACAGAACAAAGATGACAGATAAACTCCTGTGACCAAATTAATTGAAAATAGATGCCTCAGTCTTATGATACTATTTCAGTTTTTGAAAGAATTATATGCACCTTCAGAGCATGCCACGTCTAAGGATGATTAGTCCTTGTATTGCTGGCATCAGGCTGATATGGCACGTTGCCACATGTCTCAAGCGAAAGCTAAAAGTTCAGGGGAGGTGGTGCAGACTGTGTAGCTATTCCAGGATTACCTCAGAGGACATTCTGGCTTTTCGGTTGAAAGCTTGTCAGTTTCAAATCTATTCTTTTTGTGCCTGTGATGTGTATTTTTCAAACTGGCCTAAGTGGATCTCCTTAGATTGATCTCTTGATTTTTAAAAATTTTTTTTTTTATTTTTGCCATACTACTGACTAATAGAATATAAAGTAACTTGAGGTATTTTGTTGTTGTTGTTGCTTTTTGGTATGTGAGTAGCTCCCTGGCTGGGAATCGAACCCAGGCCGCAGCGCTGACAGCATCAGCATCGAAGCCCTAAGCCACTACACCATCAGGGAACTCCCAACTTCAGGTATTATATCAGGCCATCTATATTTACACATCTTTTTCTACCTTTATTATGATTTATATGTCACAGTGATCAGGTATTAAACTATGGCAACTAATCCCTAAGAGAATTTTTAATGTTCTCTATTTGTCTGAAAGCAATAACACTATGCAAAAGGTAAATGGTGAACCATCTATAAATTTGCAGCTAGCCGAAGTACAGCCAAATATTAAACACAGCCAAAAATGCTGTTAATTAAGTGATTAAATATCATACAAATTACTAATTGTAAATATATCATAATTTCTCTTGGATTTGCTTCAAAATAATTCAGTGTGTGAGAAGACAGCAGAGAAAGTTAGAGTATAAATAAAATAAGTTTAGCTATCTTCAGTAACTGATGAAGCTGGATAATACATACACAGCATTTCATTATAGTTTTGTTTTTTCGTAGAGAACGTTTGTTAATATTTGAAATCTTCCAAGATGAAAAACATAAAACTTAGCAATTTTACAAGGTTATAATATTATCTAATGTGGTTTAAATAAATTTATTTTACATGCTAGAAATATAAGCTACTGAATCATCAGTATGGAATCTACTTTATATAGTAACCATAATACATTTATGAAATAAAATATATCTGTAGCTGCAGTAAATATTTCAATGTCTAATACAGACAAATGTCTTTTATACTGAATCTACTTCTTGCCTTGTCAAACCAACCATAACTACGATAAAGAAACCTGAAATAAACAATTATTTTAACAGAGACTTTTTGTTGGCATGTTTAACTTCTATTCATGAAAGATGTTAATGCTCTCAAAGTAAGAGCTTTTTTAACCTAAGAAAACATTTAAGATTAAATACAAGGGAAAAAGCAGCTTACTCAGATATTAAAGCAACACAATGAAAACTTAACACTAATTTAAATATATGTGTTATTATTATTTGCAGCATGAATAATGTTGTTAGTATCTCCCTTTATATTAAAATAACTTAAATCTTAATATCATATCCTAACAGTTTTTTTAATGTAATAGGGATACATATTAAAATCAAGTAAACTTTTTAAAATAGACCTAAATCACATCACTTAAAATGTAAGTTTAAGTAGAACAGTCTTTTAAATTATATTTTCTTGGAATTATTTTGACATCTTGATTGTTATTCTCATTTAAAAAAATAAAGCATATTTTACAATAACACATTAAACTTTCTAGTTAATAGACTAACACATTTACAGATGTGTAGCTCTATTTATACTGACAATTTCAAAAACTACCAGTCACTCAAAACTTAACAATCCAGTCTAATAATCAAACTTAAGGATGAAACTATCTAATAAATAATTTAACCTGTAAGATCAACTGTGAGAAAATTGTTTATATGGCTGAGCAATATCTTTTCTAATTTTAATGCTACTAAATTTTCCAAAAGTCTATGTAAATTTATTGACATCTACCAATAAACTCAGGCCAAAAAAGTCACATAATTGAAACACTAACACATTTTTTTGGGCAATCGCATTCATAAAGTGTGGCTGGAAATGATCTGCTCCTTTGAGAAGAGATAGATAGAAAAACACAGGAGTAGGAATTTAAAATCCGGGGGATGTCCAGAAAGTATCCAGCTGTATATGAAAAATAGAGGCATTTATGGCTGGCTTCTTTCCAGACAACCCTTTTATATCTTATACATTTTAGATATTTTGTCTGGACAGTCCTTGATTATTAAAAATAAAGTAGCATTAAGAGAAAAAATACTTTCTAAACGATAGGCAAAAGCCAAAAACTACATAAAGTCATGTGGATTTTTCAGCTACTCATATCTGCTATTGCTTAATTTTTCTAAAAAAAAAAAGTCAGATTCATAATGGTCAGTCAGGTAAGTAAATTTTCTCTCACCAGATGCTAAAATCTGTTCTGAGAAAAATAATAAGAGTTTTATTCTAAAAGAATAACAATCAATTATAGAATTGAACCTATTATAAAACTAGATGCTTTGTGTAAGGTCTCTCATGTCCTCCTTCCTAAATTCTTCAATTTTTTTTTTCAAGTGAGGAAAAAAGCTATATATGTATCTTAGTAGCTCAGGACACATAACTAGTAAGGCAGTGGTACTGGCTTGGCTTGATGACTGCTCATACTATCTGCGTATTCTGTGTCCAGAAAGGAAACCTGTCTCAGTGGGCATCTGGTTTATTGTTTTTAACCAATGTCTACAATCAATATATTTAGAGCCTAGAAATTTAGCATAATTTAGCACATGTTGAATTAGATGCTTTGCAACCATGGCTAGACATGAGTAAAACTGAAAAATGGGTTTTAAAGTGTTCTTAGGAATGAATGAGAAACTCTGCCCAGACCAAGCAACTTATAAATCTATACCTATTTTTATAATAAAAGACAATATACTTTGATAGTGTTTAATTCATCATGGATGAATTAGGTGAAATTGAATTGATACAGATAGCTGAGATAATTATTTTCTACAGTAATTAGATTTGCATTATCATATTGGCTAAAGAAGAATACTGTTAGATTTACTATTTTGTACATATATGTTTGAAAACAAAAGGAATATCATCAGGTTTCTTTGGTGTACAGGGCCAATTTAAAATGTTTCTTTTTTTTTTATTAAGAAACATAATTTTAGTGGCTTACGGCTTTGGTGTTGGCGCTGTCAGCGCTGCGGCCTGGGTTCGATTCCCAGTCAGGGAGCAAAAAGCAAAAAAAAAAAAGCACATACCAAAAAGCAAAAAAAAAAAAAAAAAAAAAAAAAAAAAAAAAAAAAAAAAAAAAAAAAAAAAAAAAAAAAAAAAGAAAAAAAGAAACATAATTTTAAAAATAAGGATCAAACAAAAAAAAATTCAGATGTCCTCTTCATAATATATGTGGTGTATAATATAGCTACAACATTCTGAATTCTGTGATTACATGTAAAACCAAGTAATTCTATATGCAGGAGTCCAACAAGATACTACCTTTCAAACTCAAAATGCACTGTTGCAGAAGACCAAAGAAATGCTTTTATAAAAATAGAGCAATGTGTTTAAATTACAGATCTTTTTAACATATGAATGAAACATCAAACAAATAACTGGTACTAATGATAATAGAGCAAATTTGGGTTTTTAGTTTTTAAATGTGAAAAGTCTACTTAAATGGATTCAAAGAATAAAATTACTCATCTAGATGTGGTATTACATTTGAATTTTTTGCTCCATTAATTAAATGTAAAAGTGAAAAACAACATGATGATTTGATCTTTTTGTTTATCTGAATGTAAGTAACTGCCTACCTGGAATTTAATCCCAAGCTAAATTTTCTTTCAGACAGCAACAAAATTTGGCAAAGAAATAATTTTGTGTAAAGAAGTCAACGCTTCATGACACTTGATAATGAAGAGGACAATCCCAAATGGCTATTTAACCTCATATCATGTCTATTTGCCCACGGGGTTGTTGTCATCGGAACATATAAATTAAAGTGTATTCGATATATTTGGAGTTTGTAATATTTCTAGCTAAATAATGACATTCTGTGACTCCCTGAATTAAGTTAATTTCTCCACTAGGTTCAACATTAGAACTGTTCGTGGATCTCCACTCTAAAAAAACCACAGCATGGGGCTCCAGGAGGAAGCTCTGAAGTTCTCTGTTCTTCCTCTAACCCCTCTTTATTTCTCTCCTTGGAGGAGGAGTGTGGATTGGAAGTTGGATTTCAGTATGGCAACTGAGCAACATGTTCTAGGGATGAGATTTGCGAAAGAGGTAAGAGCTTGCTGTATTGTGGAGATGACTTTGTTCTTGTACCCTCCCATGAGGCTCCGTGAGGCTCCACTCAGCCTCTCCCTACCTCCACTTTTGCTTCAGCATGGGCAGACAGGACTGGAGCTACTGCCCCAGAGAGAAAAGGCATGCAAGAGTGCAGATGGATGTGCCTTTTCGTGTCAATGGAGTTGCTCATTCTAAGATTGGGGTTTGGGGCCAGGAATCCACTTTGTCCTTCGACCAGGACAAATGGTGCACTCCAAGTTTTTGTGTTTTGTTTTGTTTTCCTTTAATTAGAGTTCTGTGTCAGGTGTGGGACCAAAGGTGTTCAACATAATTTATTCATTTAACAATTAATTATTAGGTGAGTAATGATTAAATGTGTAAGTAAGTTCTGGAGTTAGTCTTCATAAATTTAAGTTCTAGCCCCATCACTTAAAAACTGCATAACTTGGGCCAATTATTTCATTTCTTTTTGTCTTAGTTTTCCATCTATAATATGAAAATAATTATTATAACTCCCTACAAGAGCTGTTGTGAGAATTAAGTTAATAAAAGTAGAAGTGCTTAAAATTGGCCTGACATAAGTGCTCAATAAATATTAGCTACTATTACTGATAATTATTTAATATAAGACATATTAGTAATACTAGTCTTGCTTGACAAGCAGCTAAGCAAGGGAAGACACAAACATAAATATGAAAGACAAGGTCCCTGCCTCTAGGGAACCTGTCTCATGGTATTGTACGTGCATCTTCTCAGGGACTCCGAGGGTTGGTATGTCTGAGTCAGGATTCCTGAAGTGATGTACCATCTTCACAACAATCTAATTTTATCCTTATAACAGATATCAACTTTCAGAATGAGGCCAGGGCCAAACCTGAGGCTGACAGGCTAACCTTCTGTTTATAATTGAAGAGGCCCAATTTTATACTTTAAGCTTGATTTATTAATAAATAATTTTTAAAAGTGATAATATCAACAGGCACATGAAAGTGAGACTTCCTGAAGACAAATTAAAATGTATGTTACTGCAGATAACTGGAAGCCAGTAACATAGAATGCCGGTCTGTCTTCTCGTTTCCTTCTGCTTGTCCTGTTTCCTAAAAGCCTCTGGCTTGTCTAGCATAACTACACAGCTGACAGCCAATAGTGTGAACAGGTGGAGCAGGTAAATGGTCCTTCTGAAAGTAGAGACAGGAGTGTAAAAGGCTTTGCAAGGAGCAAGGCTGAGGCCTCATGGTTTGTAGGTCTGGGATGTGTCATGGAAAACCAATGTCAGGAACACAGACGATACATATATATTTTTAAATCATCTTGATTTAAGTGGGCCTCTAGAACAGTGATACCTAAATCAAACTAATTATAAAAGTCACTAGAAAAACATCAAATAACATTAGCAAAAACCTACAACACTCTGTCCACCACTCCTATGCCATCACCCCTGCCTCCAAGATTTAGTAGGTCTGATATGGGGATGGTAATTTGTACAGAGCTTCTCACCACTGCCATCCCCAAACCTCAAGCTACTCAGAATTTTGAAGACAGTGCCAGGGTGGGTGCACTTACCTCAATCTGATCTTCAGAATCACTACCCAGCACCCGCCCCTGCCCCCCCGCCCCCAAGCCTCCAACAGAGACTCTGTTTCTCTGGTTGGGGTGGGACCTACCGCTGGTGTTCATGTGATTCTAAGGTGAGAGCAGAGCTATACAGCATGAGCCCTAGTTCAATGCTTTCCTGCTCAGCATTTTATTACAAAACTGGATGTGATTTCTGGGCTTCAATGCAGAGACCACATGACAGTGTCATCATCAGTAGATACTAACTGAGCTCTTACTCTGCATAAGCTATAGTACAGAGTGAAGACACACAGGTTAATTTGGGGTATATATCCTAACTGCTGCTGAAGCCAGATTATAGGTAATAAATTAAAAAAAAAAATTCCAGGGTTACAAATATGCTGTGTAACCTTCATCCACTTCTCCAGAAATAACCTGAAGGCTTCTATTTCAGATCTAAGCTCCTTACTGTTTGATCTCTTTCTATTTCTGGTTCTAAATACTGCTTATACTGAGAGAAAAACAATCACATATGGTTTATTTGTTATTTTATAATATTCTTCAATCGACTTACAAAATGAGGAGTCAACAGAATTTATTTTCAGGGGTACTCTATATAAAACACACTTTAACATACCTAAGCATAATATTCCATTGGTTAAGGTAGGAAGATTTAATCACAATATTTAATAAAATAAAATCTAATTGCCTAAATCAGAATTTCTTTCAAATGAAATGAGAGAAGGAATGAACTATTACTTTACCTGTTTGCCTCTAGAAATGCTGTGATATATAAAAATCATACACACACACACACACACACATAAACACACAAAATGACTTCTAAAACTATAAAATTAGGTATGTGACTATCTAGGCAGGTATATGACCATGTAATGCTGAAATTTTCCTTATGACAAAAAAGAACTAGGAAGAAGTAGGTACAAATTGCCTCTCTTTATACAGTTTAATGATCAATAGATTTAGGCAGACTAGGAAGGAACTAACTTCCTATTGTGGAAGTATAACATATAACAAATATCCAGCACTAACATAAAAGTATAGTATTAAACACAGAGCAAAGTGGAACGTTCCGTTATTGCACATCAGACAAGATGGATTCTTGAGACTGGAACTAGAATGCAAAAACCGCTGGCTTGAGAAGGCCACATAAACAAGGCAATGACTCTTCTCACTTCTAGCATTATTTTTTTAGTTAAAGCCTTGCCATTACTAAGCAGATTTTCCTCTTTGTCCTTCTACATGATGAAAGATACATTTAGCTCAAGAATACACGTTCCCTTCAGTGTCCCTGTCAGGGCTGTGGTTGCAGAGTAACAAATAGCTAGCAGAGATTTTCAAAATTATGTTAAAACCATACTGAAATTATCATTCTGGTTAATGTACATATTTTAAAATGAATTTTAAAGGTAAAGATTGTGTCTTATTAACCAAAATGGTTTGGAAGAGACAGAATTAACACTGATTCATAAAGCTGGATTGTTTTATCTGACTATTCTAGGAGGTTCCAAAATTATTTTCAATAAAGGCTAGTGACATGGTATCAGAAAAATTGTTTCCTAAAAATAAAATACTGGGAGAGGAGGGAGGGGGAGCTAAATATATAGTGACAGAAAAAGAACGCACACTGGGTGGTGAACTTATACAAGTTGACAATGCACTGTAGAATTGTACACCTGGAACCTACGTAATTCTTGCTAACCAATGTCACCCCAATAAGTATAATAATTAAAAAAAAAAGAAAATCCTTCATTTTGATACCAAATAATTCCCAATGTTTTAAAAAATCAATAAAATAGTGTGTTTTCTTACTTTCTTTTAGTCAGAAGAATTTGTGGTAGGGCAAAATCTTTGTGTGTATGTGTGTGTGTCCATTAATCTCCCTTCCTCTGAGGCTATAGGCAATTAATTTATGAATACTTTGTATTCAGCCTGAAGGGAGTGTTAAAATTACATAATTAAAAATATAAATGTAAAAGACAATAAGCATAATGCAAAATTTACTTTGATATTTTTATAATGTTATATATGTCTGAAGAAAAAAATGTTTTTTAAGTAGAAAGGAGTCAATGTTAATCCCTATTGTTAGAAGTAACGATACTGATTACCTTTGGGGTAAGGTAATGACTGAAAAGTGTCATGAGGGGTGAGAATTGTGGGGTACTGGAAATGTTTCTTGAGTTGGATGCTGGTTACAGAGTGCATTCAGTTTGTAAAGATTCACTGATATATGTGCACTTACATATAGTATACTTAAAAGGCTTTGAAAAAAAACAAAAATACATAGGAATATAAAGCATAGGAAATATAGTCAATAACATGGTAATAACTAGTGCCAGATGAGTACCAGACTGGTCAGGGGGTTCATTTCTTAAATTACATAAATGTCTAACCACTATGCTGTTCACCTGAAATTAATAAAAATAATATTGAATGTCAACTGTAATTGAAAAATTTAAAAAAGGGGGGGGTAGGTGATGGGAAATAAATAAACTTCCAGGGATAAAACAAACAAGGCATGGGATATAATATATAGCACGGGAAATACAGTAAAAACATTGTGATAGCATGGTATTGTGTCAGCTGGTTGATGGACTTACAGTGATCACTTCTCAGGTACATAAATGTTGAATAACTATGGCATACTCTGAAACTAATATAAAATATTTTTGATAAAAATCTTTTCTAAAATGCAATAAAAAGCAAAAGCAAAAAAAATTAAAATGGCATTAGATCATTTTCACATTATATTATCTGAAGCATTGTGCTATTCCTAAATTTTTATATATTAGTAAATATTTTCACATTCACAATAAATAGAATAGAATGGAATGGAATGGAATGGAATAGAATAGAATAGAATAGAATAGAATAGAATAGAATATAGAAGTGGTTCTTCTAATTTCAATGTTGTACAAGACCAGTTATTTCCTATTTAACATGATTTATTTAAAATATATGCTCTTTTGAGGAATTAGGAATAATTTTGAATGTGTGAGCTTCCATTAAAAGTAAAAATGGTTAAATGAGCTCTTTCATATAGAGCATTTAAACTATCTCTACCAGGTAAATCAAAAGAACCAAAAACAAGAATATATATATTTTTCATCAATTCCAGTAGGCCTTATTTTAGAGACTATGAAATTTCCCTTACTTTTAAAGAAAAAAAAATTACATCTCCCATAAGAGCTTGCATATGTATGGATGTATCAATGTAACCAAAAGCCTAATGAACTCAAATTTCTGAGGACTTTTATAAATTATTCAAGATCTTTAAAAAGTTATTTTTGAAAGATGATATGAAATGTGTAGTAAGAAGTTTAAGTAATCTGGTCTCACTTAAAGTTTAATTTAATAATATTATCAAATAAAAATAAATAATATTAAATAAATTAAATAAGTAATAATATCAAATCTCTGAGTACAGGGTATTTAAATTGGTTCTGTAAAATCTAATAAAAGGCATAAAACTGCTATTCTAAAAGAGGTGAAAGTTCTGGACATGGAACATAAGAAATGAAAAAATACAGACATAACGAAATGTTGACATTAAAGGAGTCACAAAACTGGAATCTGAGGCTGGAGAAGTGCGGTGGGACAGCTGAATCTCAAAGACACAGCCCACAACCGCAGCAGAAGCAGATACTTAATTTTATGGTTAACTTAGGACCAAAAACTCAACAACCTGAACCACGTTGAAATACCATAAATCATTACAAATTCCAAATGTTCTCATATATGTTGTGCCTGATTTTCACCTTTATTCATAGAATACTGCTCACTGCGTTGCCCAGGTTTTCTGTCCAAAACCTTCCTTCTTCCCTCCACCAGCCTGACATCTTCATCCCCTCTGAAATCTTCCCTGATCACACTCAAATATATTTTTCCTTCTCTGAATTTCTCTGACACTAACAACTTAATTCTTATGTAAGAACTGTTTTGTAAATGAAACTCATTTTTTCTGATGTGAGAAGCAAGAACAAATTCTATCTACTGCATTTTTCTCATCGAATCTTGTAACAGTCTGATTCACAGATGAAGAAATTGAGACTCAGAGAGACTAAATAATTCGCCTGTCTTTACATGGTTATTAAGAACTAGATTGGGTTCTGAATTTGGGCCTGGTTGACTCCAAAGTATTACATTAATATAGCCTCTGCCTTCAAGCAGATGGTGATTTTGGAGGACAGAGAGAATTATATTTCACCATGATGCCTCTCTTAGTAAATGGGCTGCATTACTAACTTTGCTATTCCTAGCATATTGCCTGAGACAGATGTAGATATAAAATATTAGAAGGAAGATAAAGAACTTGCTCATGTTCAGATACCTCATTAGTGGCAGGACAGGGACTAGAAACTGTCTCCTGGCTCTTTTGCACCATGTTCCACTAAATAGTCACAGCATAGGGTGCTCAAGGATGAAAGATTTTATCTAAGCTGGCAGCATATTGCAGTGGAAGGGGTACCAGATTTAGGGTCAGAAAGAGCTGTCTTGACCATTACTTTGTATCCTTAGGCAACATTTGAAAATACTCTGAGCATACTCATATTTCCTTATCAGTACAACAATAATAATACAGATATTGAAGATCTATAACGTGAAGACTAATAGATCCAATGTACATTAAATTACTCAGAGCTAGTCTCTCTGCCCCTGCCCAATTTATATGTAATATTTAAATGCTGAACACTAATATTCTACTGATACCTCATTATTTGCAGGGGTTCAGAAATATCCCAGAAACAAGACAAATGTCCTCTACAAGGGATCTACTCCCCATGGGCTTCTGTGACCCCTCCAGGCATTTTAATGAGAGAACAGTGTACCTTGCTATTCATTACCCAAGAGTATTAAGGAGATGACATCTTGAAAACAATTTCAAAGATTCATTATCATATTAAATAATACAAGTTTCATTATAAGAGAGCAAGGAGTTATGAAGGAGATGGTTTCCTTTTTTTATTTCTGTCTGATTTGTTCCTGTCTGTTTTCCAAGATGTCAGATGAACAATCTGCTTTATTTATAAATGATACTATAGCTGAGAACAAAAGGGTAAGATTATAGAAAGAAAGAAAAAACCCCAGAAAGATGAAAAAGGAGGTAAACTTAAGATCTATTAACTACATGGATGGATTAATAGCCTGAGTCAGCAAGGCAATAAGGTAAATAAATCTATGTTCAGTGACTGGTTGCATCTTTGTCACAAAGAAAGAAAGACAAAAGTCCATGAACATCCACGTTTCTCAAATTTTACTAAATTCAGAATGAATCCTGAAATGGAGTTTTATACTAAATATGGTCACTCTAAAACTGCCACTTCCCAACACAGTAGCCACTAGCCACAATAGCTACTGAGCACTTAAGCATAAATAATCCAAATTGAGATGTATATGTAAAATATATATCAGCTTTCAAAGACAGTATTAAAAACAGAATGTAAAATAACTCAGAAGTAATATTTTTAATTGATTACATGCTGAAATAATGGTATTTTGGATATACTTTGGATATATCTTTATTAAAATTATTAAAATGAATTTCACCAGTTTTTTTTTTCACTTTTTTCAATGTGGTATTAGAAAATTTTAAGTTACATATGCAGCTTGCATCTGTGGCTTGCATTACATTTGTATTAGACAGTGCTGACCAAGAATGAGAATCAAAGATATCTGTTATTCAGGAAAGTGACAAAATATGAGAAATACTGTCTTAAACAAAAACAAGAGGGGTTGGGCTTCATTAAGAATTTCATTTGCAAACTGTTTCATGAGTTACAAATGTTCATGTTGTATTATACAGTAGGTATTTAGCATGTTACATTGCCACCTGAAACATCTATGCTCTTTAAGATTATGATCTACAGAGATAAGATTTAAAGAACTTTATCTTTAGAATATATATCTAGAACATATATATTTAGAATAAATTATAAAAATATAAGTTATATATATAAAATGACACATCACTAGAACATCCAAATTCAGTACATAGATAGATAGATAAATATAGACATAGATATAAAAATGTTGAGGTCAAACAACCAAAAGAAAAAAACCCTAAGAAACCTGAGATTTGATATCTCTTTCCTAAACTACTCCAATAGCTTCCTTATTACCGATCTCTTCGTGCAACA
The DNA here is from genome assembly GCA_004026885.1 of Lyroderma lyra. NCBI lineage: Eukaryota > Metazoa > Chordata > Mammalia > Chiroptera > Megadermatidae > Lyroderma > Lyroderma lyra. The sequence goes on from PVJL010000183.1 coordinate 411,909, forward strand.
CCCCCTCCACACCATTGCTAGAGTTCTGTTTTAGAAGGTAAATTTGATTTTATCACTTTCCTCCTCAAACACCTTCATTAACTCCTAACATTTACAGCACAAAGTCTAAATTCTTGAATTAAAGTTTGCCACATCACGCTCCCAAAAACCTTTGCACTCTCTTCTGCAAAAATTCTTCAGTAACACAGGTGACCGCCTTGCCCTTGCAGTCATTCCACGCTTACTCAGAGCTCTGCTGCCCGTCTCCTCCCTTGTGGCTGGTGATCGCTCCTTGCCTTCAGTGATACCCAGCTGGCTCTGGATGGCCTTTTCTATACTCTCCGGGTGTCTGGTATATGGATATCATTATGTATCCCATTCATCACATTATATGGTATAGACAGGTCTATCGCCCTACCTAAGATCAATTTGAAAGGTATTAGGATAAAGAGAACAACCTTGGTATTTTATATTTGTGTCTCTGTTATCTACTACAGTGACAGACATAAAATTAGACTCTTGGGATTCTGAAACGTCTAGCACGTTCCTGCAGCTATGACCCTACATCCTCACTGTTCCACCACAAGTTAGAATGATTTTTTTTGTGTGTGAAATATATTTGCTTTAGTTTTTATTTTTATTAGAATAATATATGTATACGAGGTTGGACAATTAATTTTGCAAACTCATCCTAGAAAAAATGCTATGTACCTTACTGGTGAATACCACTGCAGTCACCTTAGAATTACCCTCCTTGGGAAGCTATGCGCTGACACCAGTGCCCAGTTCACCCTTCAAAGCAATTTTGGAACTCTTTTTCTGGAATGGCCATCAGAGCTGTCGTTGTACCCAAAATCTGACAATTAAGTTCGTGAACTTGCCACTGTGTGCTTATACAGCAGCACTATACACACAACTCAGTAAGGTGTCATAGTCCTTGCCAAGGTTATGCATAGCTTCCCAAGGGGAGTACTTTGAAGGTGACCATAGTGATACTCAGCAATGAGGTATGTAGCACTTTTTCTAGGATGAGTTCACAAAATTAACTGTCCGACCTCTTATATTCTTTAAGTTATATGGTACAGCCAACAGTCTCACTGTACACTTACTCATTTCTGAACCTGACTTCCTGAAATCAACCACTTCCAATTCCTTTAGATGCTTCTGTTTATTCTTGCTTTTGCTCTTATATTTCTCAGGTTTTGCTCTCAAGGAGGACATAGGCAAAAAGAAAGCAGGTGTGTTTCCATCTTCACGATCCCTAAAACATCTTGTAGAGCACTTTATACATGATAGATAATCAATAAAACACCTGTTGGTAGGTGACTGAATGGATGGGTAAGTGAATATTCATGCTGTTTGGTGCTGGAGCACAAACTACTTACTCAACAGTCTAAGTGGAGATGCATTTATATACCACAGTCAAGGCAAATATAAACAAGTTAAAATGATGTTGCAATTAAGAACAATTAGGAAGGAGATGTAATAATAAAAGGCAAGATAAGACGGGTAAAAACCAGAAAAATCTTCCAAGCTATAATAGTCAGGGTAGCCAGGGACCAGAGGTTATGAATGAGTTTTAGAATCAGATAAATTTAAATTTGCATCCTAGCTGAATAACCTTGGGCAAATTACAAGACTATCCAGGGTTTTGCGTTTTCTTATCTATGAAATGGTGATAATGCTCCCTCCCTTCCAGATTTGCTATCAGTAAGTGTCAAGTATACTCTATAAATGAAAGCTACTTTACAATTATTGTGTGTACATACAGGAATAATTATAACAATAAAAATACCACCACCCTTGGCAACCTCGAAAATGAGGCTGACTTCTGTCTAAGCAGAAGATTCTTGTATACTTACTGCTAAGGTTTCACTAGGCTAGGATAGAAACAGAAAGAAGTCATTAAACTTGGTAAAGGTAAGTTTGTGGGCAGGATGTGAGGACAGCTTCCGTCTGGGGCATTACGAAGGCAGAATTCTACTTACATCAATATGCTAATCACTTTTTTGTTTGTTTGTTTCAGAGAGTCTACCAAGAAAAATCAAGTTTCTTCTTTAGATGGCATAATCAGAAGCACAATAATAGTATTTTAGAAATGACAATGGGTATCTGATTACTGCTAAAATTTAATACATATACTTGATGGAAAAGTAAATTTCATAACATCCTATACTAATGTAATCCATACACTAAATTGAAACTCTATCTTCAACTTTCTATTAACATAGATATGCCAGAATCTCAAGACAATACAATTTCACTAGAGAGTATCATATACCAGAACCTTAAATTGCTTTCAGTATTTCCATGATGATTCAATGCATTAAAGATAAGTGATTGGTTAAAAGCATTTAAATCAACTTTATGTTCTTGAAATTTTCCATGAACAAAAACAATATCCATTTAGAAAGATCTTACCAAAATGATTTTATTGTAAAGAAAAAGAAAAATAACACAATAAATTATTTTAAAGCATTTGGCTAGTGAAGTAACATCATGTACTAGGTGGAATATAAGACAAGGCCTTGAGTCACAAAGTGCTCACAGGTGACAGGTAATCAAAAATACCTGTGCCCACTTCCATTTATCAGGACACATAAAATTTATGAAATAGTTGATGCACATAATCATTAAATTGATCTACAATTATAAAATGTCAAAGCAACTAAGAATAGTAGAATGTTGTTCTCACAGCCCTAAATAACCTAAGGGTAGAGGGAAGAAAAATTCTCTTCACATATGGTAGTAGACTTTTCTAGTTTTGCAATACTTTTTTATATATAACAACTGTAACTATTTACTAGTTATTATCTAATTTAGGGAAAAGAAAATCCCAAATAGAGAAATAAGAATGGTATGTGTAGATATTTGTATGTATTTTTTGTTTTTCATAAAAGCATGACAAGTCAAAATCAAGTCTCAAAATGAAAGTAATTTCTATTAATTATAACTTTTTAAAGTTAATGTTCATTATAATAACAGAAGTATAATTTAAGTAATCTGAATTCAAATATTTGAAAAAGCTAAAAATCTATTTCTTTTAACCTAATTCTTTGACTGAGAGTGCAGAAGAAAAATTAATTTCTTAGGGTAGCTCTCCTGTGTCCTATAATAAAATTCTATTGGTGTTTTCTTCCTGTGCTGCTAAGGGCTTTTGATGACTATAATAATGAGAGAAAGAGAGAGAGAGAGAGATCACTATCCTGCAAGTTAATATTTCAAATGACAAAAATTTCAACTCACAAATTTCTCTTATTAAATTGCAGGTAAAAATCCAATAACAAACTTCTCTTCCAAACATTATTGTGTTCCAAGTATACTGAAATTTTATTTTTACTACAAAATAGCTAGTATTGCTAGATAAAATAAGCATTCTTTCAACTATATAGTTTATTTGGTAAGAAAGTAAGAAAAAATGTTATCATTCAAACCAGCAATTCTTCTCCTACATATCCTCTCAAGATGGATAAAAACCTATATCCATGAAAAACTTGCATGAGAATATTCATAGCAGTATTATTCATAATAGTGGAAAAAGTAGAAACAACACATGTCTATCAACCGGCGAATGGATAAACAAAATATGGAATAGTTATACAAAGCAATACTAGTCAGCAATAAAAAGGGATGAAATATTGATACTTGTACATGTCACAACATAGATAAATCTCAAAAACATAATGCTAAGTCAGATACAGAAGATCACACCTTGTATGACTTCATTTATATAAAATGTCCAGAAAAGGCAAATCTATGCAGACAGAAGTGGATTAGCAATTGCCTGAGTTTGGTTATGGGAAAAAGGATGAACTATAAACAGACAAAAGAACCTTACTGAGGTGATGGAAATATTCTTAATCTGGATTGAGGTGATAGTTCTTTTTTAATTTGCTAAAAAGAAATGAACTGTACACTTAAAATGGGTGAATTTTACGATATAAATAAAGTTATTTTTTATGTAAGTGTAAAAAGGACCCCAAATTAAAGACTCCACAGTGAAGGAGGAATGTCACAATTACCTTGAAGAGATTTGCTAATCTTAGTAGCCTGACTTTAATGGCCAATGTAAGACACAGAGGAGAAGAAAATCTCCTGAGAATTAAAGTCATGGGCCATCCTCACATAAATCTGGAGTGTTAATTACCCTTCTTTCCTGTTCTTGGAAACCCTTACTTGAGAAATAAACTCAAAGGATGTCCAGATTGGTAGTGACTTAGAGTTCCTGCAAAAACAGATCTCTGAAGGCACATTCGTTACGTAGGCCCAATTGGATTCCCACAGTTAAAGCCCAAATAGGAGCTTGCAATTATAAAACAAAACCAAACCAAACAACCCAAGCCACTATGAATGAGAGCCAGCAGAGAGAACTAGCAAAAGAATAAAACCCCAAAGGACTTCAGATTTTAGATTATCACACATAAATGCAATAAATGTATATTTAAACTGTTTAAGAAATAAAAGGAAATGGAAAACATGAGCAAATAATGAAATACTATATTTAAAAATATCACTATTTCTAGAAGTTAAAAAAATAATCACTAAAACTCAAAATGCAAAAAAGAGAAAATTAGAGCTGAAAAAAATTAGAATTGCAAGACAGATCTGAAGATACCATCCTTTATAACAGGGACAGATAACATAAGAGAGATATTGATAAACAACACAGGAGGTCTAATATGTGATTAATTAAATAATCAGAAGAATAGAATGGCGATAATGGGGAAAAATTAATGTTTGAGAAAATAATTACTGAAACTTTCCCCAAAATAATTAAAAAACTTGAGTCCTTAGACTGAGAATGCTCTGCAAATTCTAAGCTTGGTTAACTACAAAGAAATATGTCAGTAGAGCTATCACAGAAACTCTGCACAACACTAAAAGGAAAAAGAAGACATTACCAGCAGTCAGCAGAAAAGACAATCACTAACAAAGAAATGATACTTGGCAGCTCTCTCAACACAGTGGAAACCAGAAGACAGTAGAATAATATCGTCAAAATACTGTAAGAAAATAAGCGCAGTTCCTAATAACAGCTATATATAATTTAAGAACATAAGTAAACTAAAATGTGATCTGGTATTTTAAAAATATTTGTGCATAAAAGCATCACCCATTTTGCTTAATGACTACAACTGTTCTCATTCTTGCATAAACTGGCAGGTAACAGTGGTCTCGTACTTAATTTAAACCAAAAGGTACAAAAGTAAATGTGATATAACAAGTAAATAAAAATATTTCTAAAATCATTACACCAAATAAATATTATTCTATTATCATATAAAATGATTCACTTGAACAATAAACGCATTTTTCTACCTCCCTTTGCAATTTTACAGAGTGAAGGTAAGCCTGCTGGTCTCACAAAGCGGCAGCGGGTCGGGTGTGGCACCACGGTGACACTGTGGGTAGGCCGGTGAGACGTACTGTCTTAAATGGGATGGAAAACAACAGTACTGACCCATTTCAGATGGGACCTAAACATGTGAGGTCCTTAACACTGAAGGTCAAATCTATTAATAGGTGTGGTCAGTCTAGTCTCACTGGGCTGAATTCAAGGTGTCAGTAGGCTGACCGTACGTACTGGTTGAAACAGGACAGTGCCGTTATTTTCTGTCTCATTTAAAATGGTACACCTGGTCAGCCTAATTGTGGGAGGAAAAATCCCCAAGCCTGGGAAAGAGGACAGCGTCATTCTGGGTCTGGAGCTGGAGGAAATAACGCTTAGTTTCTCCTCAATAACAATCAGGGGCTTCACTGGAATCAACATTTTCTAATAGCTCCTATAGCTCTCAAACCTGAAAAGCCTTTAGCCTAATCCTATAGGATGCACCTAAAACTATCTTCCTTTAATCTCAAAGCAAATAAGCAAGCTAATTGGAAATACTTCTAAATAGAATGTGTAGCACTTCATATAATACATTCTTGCGATATTTTCCACTAATAATTATACAGAGAGTTTCTAATCCTGACTCATCATCCCCTAGCCCCAGGAGATTTAATAATAGAAACACCTGCTTTAAAAGATGTTCGCAAAACTGACCATTTTATTTTTTCTCAAGAACACTGTGCTGGTTAGAGGACATTAGTTAGGGGACAGTAGGTGTCAGTCTACAGGTCTTCCCAACAGTAGCAAAGTAAATTACTACAGTGGCCAATTTTCAATGATTTTATTTCCTATTTAGTTGGTCATTTTGAGTCGAGATTGATATATAAGGCACAAGCAATGTTCTTCTTAGTGATTCTGCTGCCTGATATTAGCTGGGACTAGGTTTTCTCCCTCATGCAAAAATAAATTGGAAATCTAAAGGTCTTGTGCCCCTGGCTGTGTCTGGAATGTGTGAGCTACCAGAGTCCCTGATGAGGCCAAGCCTGGCTGGTCCGGCTGGGTCCAGAGGCTGGAACAGGGATACAGAGACAGCAGTGACATTCTGTCACATGCCTTACTCCTCCATTTCAATTTTAGGAGTGAAAATATTGTTTCTTAAAACAAACAAACAAACAAAAACTGTAGATGGTGGTTAAATGTCTGCCCTCCAGTAAAATACAAAATAATTTTAACATTTAAGGTCAAATCTAAAAGCTGATTGTTAAAATCCCACAGTGGCTAACAAAGTCATTTCCCTTCTGAATGAGAATTTGACCTTTGGTAAACTTCCTAGATGTGTTTCCCTAAAATGCTACCTTAACCATGTTACTAGGCAACATTGCTTACAATAACAATGACTCTAATTGGTACAGAGCAACCATCTGATATAAAAGAACATTAGATTCCTGAGGGGGACACGACTGCTTTAAATTTCCTGAGTGCAGTCATTTTTGTAACTGGACATGTAAATTCTGGGGCTGCCAGATGCTATGCCTATTGAATGTTCCAAGAAATATTAGTTCTTGGGGGTTTGAAGCTTCTAAGCCAGGGCAGTGCCCCCACCCAGTGCTATGTGGATCTCACTGCCTTGCACGTGAGCCTTCATCTGGTGGGTGACAGAAGATGCTTCCACGACTGCTGGGTGAGCTGTGGCATGGACTGCGGCAAGGTCTCTGACAGAAGAGGACTACCTGACACTGCCCGGCTGAGGTTCCCATGTTTCATCCTTCTGAGTGGACTGTGCCAAGGGTGTGCCATGATGGATAAATGTCTAAAATGTTGAGTTGAATCTAATAAGACCTCGTGGTAGGCAAAGCACCTAAATGTACAATTTTTAGTATTTCTTTTGGTTTTAGGTCTACATGTAATCCAGGATAAAGAACATATTGCTAAAGTAATGAACAAATTAATTTTAATAACATTTTAATTTATTCATTCATTCAAGAATATGTGAGAAGATTCATTGTAGCTGCTCTGTGATAAATAGACTGTAAGGTAAGAGGAAGACAAATAGGGAATACAATTATGTGGCTAATGCAGTTGTCAGTGGCGCTGGCTCTATTTGAGATGTATTTCGAAGGTAGAGCTGACCTGGCTTGCTAATGAGAGGTACAAAGAAAAGTGAGCCATCAGAGACAGTGAAGTTTTGGCTGGAGTAACATGGTGAATAGCGATGGCATTCACTGAATCCGAGAAGACCAGTAATGGTTACAAAGAAGTGACAGACATGGTGATGGAGAACAAACAGCCATCTACTCTGTATTTAGATGAGCCCACTGAAAACTAAGTACTTACATAAGCCAGTATGGGGAAAGGATGCTTTGAGACTAGTGATAGTATCGATCCAGTTTTATAATAAGCATCACATACTTAATTCCTTTTACAGGAAGCAGGGATGAATAAAGAAGAGAAAGGAGGAGAGGCAAAACACAGCTTTAAGTATGTAGCACATCATGTGTTAAAGTGAAATACCCCTTAAGTTCAACTTGCTTCACTGTTCAAGGAGAAAATCCTTTCCTATGTACTTCAGGATAAAGGATTTGCAACTATATGGTGCTCGAGAAATATGCTATTGCTGTAATTTAACTCACTGTATGTGGGCTTCAAGATGCACAGTTGCATTCCAAACCAACTTTTAAAGTAAATTGCATGGAATTTTCAATACATCAGGAGCATTTGTAAAAGTTATACAGAGAAAACGGATTTTTGATAGTTATGAATTACATTTAGTGCTGCAAGATTGCAGGGAATGCTCTTTTTGCCTCAATATAATTAGAATTACTGTTGACAAAGTTTGAATTTAAATGTTTAAAGATTTAAATGGAAGAATATAGGTCACTGAATTTTCATTCACTGTGTAAGTATTACTAGCGGCAGAAAGCAAGCTTTGTGAGTGAGGGTCCAATTTGGGCCCTGGAGTCCATCTTTTCTGTAGTAGGTGGGAATTGAGTACGTGTTAGTGAGAATAATTTGGCTCTCAGTCAGTCAATCTGTGAACCGAACACGCACAGTTAGAAACCTGCCTGATATGGAATAAAAACTCAGTTCAGAAAATACCAAATGCATTTGTGAGACAGACTAAAGTCCACACAAATCATATCTTACAATCACAAACTGGAAGGGATTCTATCTTTCCTAGCTGGTCGTAGATTTAGGTAAATTTGTAATAGTCCAAAAATACACTACACAGCTCTAAAGCCTAATTCTACAATTTTCAAGTGGTTTCCTAAAGTTGAAAAAAAAAAAAAAGAGGTAAACATTTGTAGAGCCTACTGCATACAAAAAATGTTTTGAAGACCCTCACTATATAGCTGGAAACCTTAAGATATTAAAGTATGTGTTTACTTTAAATGTTATATCTAAAAATAATGAATTCAGATGTATATGCTATGTAGACTATTAAAAATAAAGACCACTTTCTTAAATAAAAAGTTAAAAATTCTATTTTTGCATAAATCTGAGAAAGCAGAATAGATTTCAAATCAACTATCTAGCCAGCAAAGAGAGGAAGTATGAGGTACAGGAGAAAAGCAACATAATTGTGGAAAGGCTGTGCCTTTCAACATAATTTGTGCGTGTGTGTTCGGGGCGGGGGAAGGTCTTTCTTCAGATTTGTGCTGTTTGGTGCTCTATTTGTCCCCAAGGGTCCCCAGTTCTAGAATCAGTGTTTTCCTCCACAGAATGATGAATGTAATGGATAAAACTGACCTAAGCAACACATATCTTGTGTGCGTTCCCTGAATTCGCTCTAGCCACCAAATACGGGAGAAGTAAAAAAGCATGACAGAAATTTGGGAGGAATATGCAGGTGGGGAGTAGGAGACTGGCCTTTGCATTTCACAAGCATTTAAATCAATCATAATGGTGTCCTGGTAAGCACCACACACCAAAAGCCACGAATTACGTGCAAATTCCAGCGTGCTTGCTAAACTCACTCCTCTTTCTGCCACTCAAGAAAATATTATCAGAATCCAAGTGAGTGAAAAGGAGAAATCACTGAATCTGTTCTAATTTATAATTTTTTAGAAAGTAAACCATTTGCAAATCTTGATTGCAAGGTGTGTTGTAAAGGCAAAGTTGAAAACGAATGTCTTAGAGGATTTTGTGCAATTTCTTATGCAAATAAGAGCAGAAGGTATGATTCTCAGAAACAGCCAACTGCATTTGCCTCAACACAAAATAGGACTGATTGAATTTCAAACTCATCATTTATTTTGTAAAGCTGAAATGTTAAGCTCCTTACTGCTGTTCAAATTTGGCTTGAATCATATTTATTACACTATATGTGTGTATATATGCATGTTATTGTAACTATTAGGTGTTATTATCCTGTATATGTTATTCTCATTCATTTAAAAGAAGTTTTTGGTTACTATAGGACATACATGACTTAAAATTTCAAATATACTGTCCTCAAGCATGTTCAGAAAGTGTCACTCTGGGAGATTTTGGCTTGGTCACAAGCTGGTTCCTGCATGACTTTCTTGTCCTCAGTACATCAGAGAAGAATCTCTGGATTTCAAATCACAAATCCGATTTTCTAAGGCTGACTCTGGAGACAGTCTCCAAACACACAGAGGGTAAGGAAGGCGCTGGATTCTATTAGGATATTATTATGATTTTTAAATCTAAAACAACAGAAGAATCAATTATGAGAGGAAATAAAATATCTTCAAATCAAAACTGTTTTCTTGGAGAAGATTCTAGAGCCATACTCATACTCAAATGTGAGGAAAGAGATAGAAGGAAGGAAAAAAAATGGGAAATTTCATCTAACAAATAGAGATGATTAAAAATATGCTACAAGCAGCAATCATCAAACAGTACTTAAGTAGTTTTCTACATAATTTTCTTCTGTTTCCAAGAATTATTTACCCCATAAAAGTATCTTGGCAAGCACATTTGACATAAAGTCTGCATGAAGGGAGTTCATTTTAAAAGGCTATATATATATATATAAAACAAATAGAAAAGTACCACAACTCCCTGAAGACAAAGAGAATTTTCTTTTGTTTACTCCGTATTTCTCATTTTTAAACCCCTTTTCTCTGCCCACACTCAGTCATTCTCAATGAAAGACAAGTTGCTTTGAGGGGTTCGGCACACACTGCACACAGAGGCGCACAGGCTGGATCCGCCACGTCAACTCAACACAATTGTTTGAAAAGTTGAAAAGTTCAAACTATTTATTTAATGTCATGAAGATAAACCCAAGAAAAGGAACACATTTGACAGATGAATTCTAGGTGATTGAGTCTTATAAGCCCAAGGGAATGTTTTAGGATAAGGGTTAAAATGAATAGTTTAATATAAAAGTTAAAAGCAAATTTGATTTACTTAATTAGAAAATTAAATGAACAAAACTGCAACTTTTTGCATCAGGATAAAGTTTCTCTAATATCTATCCGAAAGTAAAATCACTAAGAGAATGTGTTCAATTCTCTTATTCCCAAAGATATGAGATGTGAAGAATAGTAACCCCTTATTTCATAGGTAATAAGGTCAATATGTGAGACTTGACAAGCTTGGGAAAGTTGGCACCTTTTACCTTGAGAAGAACAGTATTCATTTTGCACCAAGTAAGTCCACCAGTTTTCTACTCTTGAGCAGTTCCCACAGTCAGACTGATCTAGTTCTTATCTATATATTGAAGGAGAATTTGAACCAGAGCGGTGTTTTCCGAACTGCTGGTCATTCTAGTAAGTGAGGAAATCAATTCAGTAAAAGTTCAACAAGCACAATAAATGCACCGTATTTTTCACTGTAAGACAAGGGAGTTGGAAAGCCCTTGAATGAGATTATGTAAGACCATATAACCTGAATACTTTTCTACTTATTTTCAAATGGGTCCAAGAGGCCTAATCTTGGTAGTCACATAAAACAAATGCAGAAAATCCAAGACAAACAAAATCAGAGAGCTGATGCAATAGCTAAAGTGTGAAACAACTTCTCCTTTCTATGTTCCACCCCTAACTTCTCCAAAAGCAGAAAATGTGGGTAGGATTAAGAGAATGTTGGATATAAGAAACAAGCAGTTTCTTGTGTATTGAGGATGCTTTAAAACCTGAGGCTGATGTTGCTGAGTTGTAAATGGGAAGATTGCACTCGTGATGAGATACAGAACAGGTGTTAAGTTGGAGGAATAGAAAGTAGATACAAGATTCAGAGTGTAGCACAGACTTAGAAGACAAAACTTTCCAAAAAAGCATAATTCACTCAAGGAACCAGAGTTGTTTGGGAAAGCACGGCTGATGCCATGACTCGAGCATGAAATGCCCCAAATGAGCCTGGTATATCTTGAAAAATCAGTCTATGTCGAAAAAGACAGGGAAACCATCTTGAAGAAGTATCCAATTGCAAAGATTGGACAACCTGAGTATCAATAAGGGACATGACTGCAATGCTGAGTTTTTAGTGAAAATTAAAGAAAAATAACAATAGCAGCTCATTGCTTACCTTTGGAGGATGATGGAAACCAAATGAATATTTTAAAAACTGGTGAATAAAGAAAAAGAGTCTATATTTATTCCTTCCTTTCCTACATAAATTGAACTTGGGACAACTAAAAATTCAATAAAGGAAGGCTGCTGTTACTGTAAGGAAGTCCTGCCAACAGACAAAAAGAGAAAGGCTGGCTTGTGAGGCTTAATCCTATCAGTGTTGGTGGATATAAAGATTAGTGATAGACATATAGTAAAATCAATTATTTTAATGTTTAATTTGTATTTTGTGATGACAGTTTCTATCACTTTCTAAAGGGAAATTTGGCAGATGTTTGTTTGTTGTTACTGGGTTTTTTTTTTCCTCCAAAACAAATCAGATGCCAAATGTCTTAAGCAGGCTAATTAACCAGTAAATAGCGCAGGAGATTCAGTCAAACATCAGATGAAAAGGGCAAAATTATCTCAAAGAGGAGGTAAAACCCTAAGAGAGCGTGAAGGAAATATGGCTTGCTGCTTTAGAAGGAAGGCATGCAGCTCCTGGGTGTTTCCTCCCTTTCTGCTCCTGCTTTTCATGGTATCTCAGAAGAGCACTGATGCTGAAGAACACAGAGGAGTCAGAGAGCAGAGCCACATGGGAGAGAGATTCAATTGTGATTTCTCAGAGAACATTCTCAGAAGAGGAGCTCCTACGGGAAGAAAGGTAATGGGCAACTGAGGCAGATGACAATATGGAGGCCCCAGGAACTTCAGACCTTAGGTTTAAGGAAGATGAATTTAAGAGAATAGTTACTTATGTTTTGGGGAAAGTACAACTGTTTATCTCTAAAATTATCTGTAGTTTAAAAAATTGTTATGAAATTATGTCATTTAGTGTTGGCTAAGATTGCTTTTAACTGATCATTTAAATAAAGAAATCATCTTTATATGAAAAGCAGAGAAATATGAGAAGTCATCTGCACATAATCCAGCAAACAATTTGTAATGGGGAGATTTTAGTTCCAGCTTTGCTAATTAATGAAAACCTGCCTGGGCTCCAATTTCTCATCTATTAAAGAAGTGTAATAATGTTTCTTCTTCCATCATTAAGTTTTATAATTTGGAAATTCAGAAAGGGAATATAAGAAAAAACTTGAACTTGTGGAGAATTATATACAGTTTTGAAATTATCAAGAGAATATTTGTCAACTACAGGAATATGCACTGAACATCAATGAGAGTCTACCTTCCAGCAAGGGACTGTTTAATCACAGCATGCAACTGATACTTGTTGTCAGCATAACCAAGTTGTAGTGAATAAGCACATTAAACCCATTAAGGTCTATAACTATATAATTAGATCTCATGGGATAATTACTTTGTGACACTTATTTTTAATATGCAGATGGACAAAGATGGCAGTAGGATTCAGTTATATTTTTAAAATTCTGACAACTGGGAAAACCCAACAAATTTTCTAGTAATAAACCTCAGCATGTTACTGACTTACGAGTGATAACGCAAGAGACTGACTTGATACTGAATCCATACCATGCCACTACTCACAAACTATGTGAACATGAGCCTTTCCAGGCCTCAGTTTCCACATCTGGCAGCTTGCGTATTAATAGTGCCTATCTAAGGTGGGGTGTTTAGGAGATTAAATGAATAATGCCACAGAAGACACCCAAGAAATGTTAACAATTATATCATTATTATTACTGTTAAGAAAGTTTGTATTTGACTTATTTCAATTGAACTTGATACTTAATCAGTAGTTAAAACCCAAAGCAGTGTTTCCTTTTATACGATGTATGTTAAGTAAAGTTGTTACCATGGGAATGGTGAATAAGACAGGAAAAGTCGAGATGAAAGTTGGAACTTACCCTGAATTTTCAACTAGAATATTTTCATAAGGTTTCTTCAAAATTTGCCCGTGTGTGTACATAATCACTTTGGATGATTTCTGTTCTTTCTTTAGATTAACCAATGCATACAAACTCACCCATTCAGACACCTGTTCTTGCTCTGAGCTTTCCTAGGGCTGTAGTACCTCAAATGCCCTTCCTTCTCATCTCTGTCCTTCCATGCCTCCTATATCAGAAATCTTTCCTCAACAAATCTTTCCTCTGATGACCCTATCTTCCTGACCCTTTATATCTTGTAGAGACTTTTAAAAATCTGACATCATCATATTGCTTAATATGTTAGAAAACTTTTTCACTGCTTGTATCTTCTTTCTCAATGTAAGATTATGGACTTCTCACCCATCTCTGTATTCTCCACAGCACTCAGCCACAGACAGATAGTAAACATTTGCTGAATGAAACAAACACAAAACCAGTGCAGAAAATATCCCAGGATCAGAAAAGAATTTAAACATCATAGAGATCAATTCTTTGCCCAAATGCTTCCATCTTTCCACATCTTCCTCAAGAGATTATCTTGCTTGAATAACTCCTGTAATAGAGAATTCACTACCACTCAAGACAACTATTTTCAAGAAGTTTTAAACTCTAGTAAGTTGTTTCTTATATGGGATAGTAAAAATCTAGTTTTATTGCAATTATATTCATGTTCACTGCAGTCCCCTTTAGCTCTACTCATGACTGATATAATACTGATAATGATGAGTAATGATTCTATTTATACTACAGCATAGTACAAGGAAAATACATGTTTAGCCTGCATACTCAAGGGTATTAAGCAATGAGGATTAAAGATAGGAACTCTGAAAAATGACTACGTGACTGAAACAAGTTTATCTATAAAAACATTCCTTCACAAGATTAATGTTAAAAAGAGCTAATTAACATTAACAGGGAACATTATATTTTAGAAATGCTAAAAATAATTGAGTAAAGTTGAAGTTTATATTTCAGTTAATTCAGCTAAATATGGACATTTAGTATTTAGTTATAAAAATTAAATTAATTTGGAGCATATATATATGTGTATGTGTGTGTATATATTTATTTGGAGGCTTAAGAAAGCTTAGGGACAAGCACACAGAGATTGGTCCATCTGTCTTTTAAATGTAGGTTAGAAGAGTTCTTATTTTAAAAATAAAAAGTCTATTACATATGAAGCTAGAGTTGGCCTTTGAATTGGTTATAGAAGTATTTTCTTGAAGTAATGTCTTAAGAAGTCTTTCTCAATAGATTTGAGATCTGTAGTCTATTATGGCAAGACACATCAATAAGCATTGTTATTGTTCAGCCTTTTATTTCAAGGTTATATAGCTGGAGTCTTAGGAAACAGGGAAGAAAGTCAACAATTTCTTTGTTGTTGAGCAAAACAAAAGCACTTAGAAAAACTTATAATTAAATTCAAATTTCTGGTGAAGTCATGACTATTACTGAGAAACAGGGGAAAAAAGAACATAATACTTGCTAAGTACAACAGTAAACACAGTAGTGAGGAACTTCAGGAATAAAGTAAAGAAGTAGAAATGGAAAGAAATAACTTTTAAGGTGGACATACGAAAAAGAAATTTGAAACACTAGAAGATGTAGCAACTTAATACTATATTTTAGAAACAATATAAGGTATCTATATTTAAATGATAGAATGGAAACCATGAAGAGTCAATAGTAAGCAATAAGACATTCTTTTTGACTTGCAAATGTATTTTCTAAGGTTCTTTTCTGTCACTTGATAACTATCAGATTTATTCCTGCTGACAAAAGGAGCTGACTCTTAACCAGTCATCTTAGAGCTGTTTGAAATACAACTTAAAAATGAAACAACATAAAAGGGAAGATCACGGAATTTAATTTTAAATGGAGCATTATTGTATGTAATACATACCTAATAATATATATGAAAAGATGATACACTAAAGAGCAAAATTATTTTTGGTATAAGGTTTTTTTTCGTGAATAATTTATCAGTGTTAAGTTTGTATCCCAGGTCCTCACTTTTTTTGGTTAACTAACAGCTAAAGAGGTGTGGTATCCCAAGAAGAGGTTGGGGACATACAATCTATTAATTTTTCAATAGCATTAGAAGGTCAGTAAGTCTGGGGTGAGGCGTGGGTTACACTAAAACAAAGATTAAGGTCATCAGGCCCCTCTCTATCATTCTTCTTGTCTGGAGGGAAAAGATGCATTACTCTTTTAAAAAATAAGCAGGTGAGCCCTATCCTCTAGATCCCATCAGAATGAAAGCTCCAGGAATGGAGAACCTGTACATGTCCCACACCTACCACAGAGCCCACCCAGCACACAGTAGGTGCTAAATTAAATCAGTATTTATTGACAGAATGAATATATATCATGTCTGTCATGTGGCAGGCCAAGTGTCATTGACATCTCAAATGATAACCGTGAGAACAGTGATCTCCTGACTTGGGGGGCCCATCCAGAGCAATCCAAAAGCTTCTGTGGAAGCTCTGGGTTAGGTGTACATGTCCTAGATCAGGCAGAAGAGCTTTGGAACCAAGCAGGAAAGGGGGCAGCCAAAGGCCATCCAGGGAGAGCAGCCCCGGGCCCACAGGAATAGCGTAGCACAGGGTCAGCCTGTGGGTTGTCAGTGACCTTGCAGGCCCCAAACACCAGTGTCAGTAGTTGAATGTTTGTAGTCCTCTTTAATTAAAGGCTATTTGACAATCTGAGAAGAGAAGCAAAAAGATATCCTCTAGAGTGTGTTTCTAGGACTCCCAGGGATGCTAAAGTCAAAAGAAATGTGATAACAACCCAGAAAAAAACCTGGGTCCTTTTTACAACTGACCCCTGACACAGGGTCACACTGGTAAAATTCACTATGGAGACACTAATGGACATAAGTGCTGTATTCATCCATCTCATTTATTACACCACATGGTCTGTGTCCTGCAGCCGAACAAAAAGACTGGTTCTGACTGCCGCCATAGGCTCGAATGATGCAGGCTGATTTCTACTCCTCGTCTTCTTTTTAATCTTAAGCAGACACTTTTCCAAAGGAGGAGAATTTTCAACAGAAAAGTGCAGAAAGGTATATTGGGAACTATTAGCTGGGAAATTATTATAGGAACAAACAGAAGCGTAAGGGAAGCCATGAGAAAATTATCCAAACAATGAAGGTAACAAAGACAAGAGAGAGGGCAGAAACATCACATAGCATATTGAAGGTTTTAAACTTTTCGCTATAGCTTTCTCTTTATTCCCTACTAACAAGAACCTGATTTAGATAGCTTAGGTATGGATGTCAACTAGGCAGGTACAGATTAATACATCAAACTTTAAGTAACGGTTCCACAAACAGAAATGCCACACTTGGAGGAGGAGGAGGAGGAGGAGGTCTGATTCTTCTTCAAAAAAGAAATTATTCTATTATAAGAACTGCCAACTGCTATGAGTACCGACTATGCCACCAGGAATGACACAGATGTTTTATATTCATTTTCACTACCATTTATGGTGAGTATTGTCACGTACTTAACTGATGACAAAACTGGGAGGTTAAGTAGCTTGCTCAAGGTCACAAAAGAAGAGGTGAGATGGAATCCTAAGCTAATCTCTGACTATTTTAGTTTCAGTTTTTCCCACAATATTGCCTAGTTGTTCAGTGACAGAAGAGTGACAATATTAGATTTCTCTTCAGGGAACAATTTCTCAAAACTGTATCTTTTCCATTTTGCTGTGCCTGAATTATTGATTTGTTTATAATTGCTATCCTTTACCACGAAGATCTATGTTCAATTTGGGAAATAAGAAGCCTATTAGAATGATAGTTTTCTTCATGACAGCTATATCGTATATAAATTAAAACAAACATAACTTCATAACAGTCTGGCCAGGTGTTGCTAAGTATTATAATATCACATTCAACATCTGCGAGAACCTTGACAAAAATTACAAACGACATGCCAGGCAAGCTGCTTTTTCTGAATTAATACATCCTACAAAAAAATTTTAAAATCTCAGTATACTCTTCTAAAAGCAAGTGCAAACACGCACCATGGAGAAAGGAGGTGAGGAAGGGGCTAGCTAGCTGGAATATGAGTAAAGCCACAGTCAGGAGAATTAGGGAGTAGTCTCTTGAAGGGTGAAATTCTCCCGGTACTGGGCTGGCATACATCAAATTTTACAATTTCTAAGTAGTCTCAATCAAAAAATATATTTCTATTTATCCAGTTAAAGAAGGAATAAGGCATCTGTTCTTTCTTCTTAAAATTTATAATTAACATAGGAGAAGAAATTACAGCCTCCTCTAGCAGAGCAGTTACCTGCAATCACACGTTGTTTCTCTGGTTACAAGGAATAATTCTTTTTGATAAAAATTATTCATGTGTTATTGGCATGGTACCAGGGGAAAAAAGATGAGCTGAGTCAGCTTGCAGTAATTTGTTTTAATTTTATAATCAAATAGCAATTATATTACAATCTCATAACCTATCGACCTTTTCCCCTCATCCTCAACTGTGCTCCAACATTTTGAAGAACAGAACCAAGATGTGCACAGACTTTCACCATGAACCCTGTGAATACCTAAAATTTCAGGAAAGGAGGAGAGACAGGTGGGGCAGAGAGCTTGAAAGGTGGAAGGACTGAGATATGAGAAAAATCATGACAGTGATCTTGTCAAAAATGTTCATTTCTGGTTCCTCTCAACTGGACTCAAGCAGTTGTTCTCAACTCTGGCTGATGTTAACATCATTTAGGCAGGTTTTATAAAACCATTATTTGGGCCCCACCACCTAGAAATTCCGATTGTTGAGTAAGACTCAGGCATCAGTATGCTTTTGCAATTCCCCAGGTGATTCTAATGTGCAGAGAGGGTTGAGAATCACTGCCCTAAGTAATTCAGAGGTAAGAATAAACATAAACCGTAGTGGCAAGGTTTTAACAAAGTTTTCACCTCACCAGAAAAAAAAAATAAAGAAATTCTAAAGTCTCAAATCACTGAAATGAGACTAGCACTCTACAATAAACAATAACAATAAATAATAGTAACAAAACAAAAACATCCTCTGAGATGTACGAAAGGGAAGAGGTTAGAAGAATTTGGTGTGAATCTTTTCTCTGTCTCGCTCCTGCAGGAAAGCAACGTGTAGCAGTCGCATACTCATACGCTAAGCTAATCATTAAACTAGATGCTGGGCACACAAGAGGAGCATGAGGTCAGACATCAATGTATCATTTTACAAATGAGGGAACTGAGCCTCAGAGAAGTGAAGGAACTTCTGAAAGGCTAAACAACAAAGAACAGTGATAGAACTTGATCCCAGGTCTGTCCCAAGTGCGAAGCTTTTCTCCTTCTCCCTATCTTCTACAACATTTCCTCCCATTGGCTAACTTAACAGGCGCTGCAAAAGAATATAATTTTAGGATTACTTCCCACTATGGATTAGGACCTTGAAGAGTTCATTCCAAGGAACCTAAATCCATAACTCCTTTGGCTGTTAGCAATGTGAAATTGGCCATGAATAATAGGTAAAGGGAAGAACTATAAAATATGGCTGGAGGGGCAGGTAGAGGACTAATGGTAAAGAACCTTGAATGTCAAGTAAAGAGTTTGGAATGAATGAATGAACTAGTTAATTAGCAGATCTACATATAATGAGTCTGTGCCCTGTGCTGTGTAGGGAAAACCCTAGACATGAAAAAGGGAGATGTTGGAGATTTTAGGGTTACTATATCCAAAAGGTAATCCAATATGCCAAACCAGAAAACAACCCACAAGGAAAGAAAAACATATCACATCACCCCTTTTACATGATATAATTAGAAAAAAAAAACCCCAACAACCCAGAAATATTATAAATAATACGTAATATTATAATAAATAAATTCACATAAGATACACTTACCATTCTCAAAAAATAAACTCAGAAAAGAAATTAGAGTTATTTTTTAAGCCAAATCTTTTTTATGTTATTTTTAATTATGACTTTAAAAGAGTTTTTCCAGAGGATAAATTTAGTAGCTGATAAAATTCACTTCTCTCACCCAGGGCAGATGGTCAGCATGACTTCCTAGGACTGGAGTCATTAGCATATATCAGAGTTAACAATAAAAATTTAACAGATTATTAGTTTCCCTCAAGGTAGAAAGTATATTTTCAAATGTAAGTGAACAAATTAAAAAATCAGAAAAGAAAAAGGAAACCACTTCAGTCTCCCATAAAGCCAACTATCTAGACAAAACTTTATATTCAGATTAAATATATTAATTAATAAGAAAAAATACATAAAGCTGAACAAAAATAAAAGGCTTGGTTATTTTTTCTTTATTTCTCTAGCAGAATGATTTCATATTGTTCATATTTTTGTAGAACACTGTGTTTTACTCCATTTTAAAGGGATATTGAAAATTAAGATAATTTAAAAATCTTGTATACAAATGTATACCTTTTACTTCCTATATATCTAAACACGGAAACTTTCAGTACTTTAAAGAATTTAAAGCATTAAGAAGTGTGGCATTTGGATTTTCAGTAGGGTGCATTTGACAAAATATTAAATTAAGCGTATCAGGTAAATGTAATAATTTCTTTGGTTATATTTGTTCTGTCAAATAATTATCTTCATATTTATTTTCACTATATAGCTCTTAGCCAAAGTGTGTGTGTGTATGCACATGTGCATGGGATTGCATATGGTGACAAATTTATACGTATGTTCATTTTACTCTGGTTCTTAATCTCATGATTTCTTGATTTTTTTTTTTTTTGGTATGATCAGAGTTAGCACAAATAAAGATAAAACGTCTCTATGAGATACTGCTCTTGATTTCTCTTAAAAACCTTTCAAAGATTTTATAACTTTTATTCTTGAAACAGATTAGGACAATGGCTCATTACATACCATAATCTGTGATTTTACAGGACACCAAATACAGCTCTTTCAGGTTTTGTCCTTCCTTTGCAATGACCTCCACACACCTGAAACACACAAAAAAGTGGTGAGTTACACTAATGCATTTCAAGTTAAATTAGCAAGAGTTTGGCCATAACTGTAACAGGAAGAGGTCAGAGTCTGACGAATGCCACAGCTCTCTTCTTTCAACAAAGCTCTCTCAAAGTGTTTCAGAAAAAGTATTACGTTCCCTGCTTTAAACTCAAGCACTCTAATACCTAAATAACTTTAATTAAATACATTTATGACTAGTGCATCTTTTAAAACCAAAGTGATGAAAAAAGAGATTTCTCTAAGAGTAATGTTACATTTGGAAATAAAAGATTAGAAAATACGCTATATAGTGAACAGGTCATTTATATAATAAAAAAGATAAAAATAAGTATAATAAAACTGTAGATTATAGATGGATGGTCATTATAGGTGGATGGTAATATTGCTCATGGTTCAATGATTAATATGAAGTTGGATAACATTGAAACACTTTTTTGGTGAAATTTAATTTAACATAAAATAAAAACATTGTAAAATCTAGAACATATTGATTATAGAAAGAAAAATCTGCACATATAAGAATTTTAAAATGTTTTCTAAAATGTTTTAGTCTTAATATTTTAAATGAACTGCACAGGTAGAGGCTATTTTAATAACAGAAATAGTTATGTAAGATTTATAGTCTTTTCTAGTTTAAGTTAAAAGGTTTTCGAATGGTGCACTCTGCTCTAATAGCCCTAGCAGAACATTTAGTACAGAACTGAATGAACTTTAAAAATAATGATTAACAACACTGTCCATTTTGGGGGCTCAGTCCCCTATAATATCAGAAAAACCAGCACAGACATAGTGACATATAGGCAATATGCATCCTTCAGTGCAGTTCCTGTTTTAATCTTTATAAATATCAGTTAAGTAAAAGGGTAAAAGCAAAAAGAGTCATTAACCTTTTCTAGGAAGTAAGGATCAAATAATTTGATACCTATGTGTATAATCCATCAAAAAAAATCGTGAGTATCCATCTCTGTCTTTTAGATATTTTATTTGCTGTCTGGCTTATTTGTAGGCATCTTCATAAAATGTCAGGAAATTTTATAGAATTTTACTTCACATAATTCATTACTGAAGGTTAAATTAGTTACAGAAAAGGCATATTTTTCTTTCAAAATATTTTTATAGAATATTGTTTTAATAAAATGATAAAAATTTAAAGTTCGTTAGAATAACTGAATAAGCACTGGTTATTAAAAAAATAGATTTATAATAAAAATCGATAAGGTCTTCCATAGCTACAAAAGAAAACTTAAAACATTAACACAATGTTATTATGATTGATACAGTTTATTATGAAGAGAAATTTTAAAACTTAATTCCATGTCATTTGGCTTTAATGTAACATCTGAATAAACTCATAAAATAGAAAGGATAAAAGAAGAAATGAAACATTACAGACAATAACCATGTTTAATATACGACTTTAAAAAATAATTTTCACATGCTAAGGATAAATATGAAGGCTGTAGATTACAACATCTTAAATGGTCAAAAAGAAAGTCTGACTACTTTCTATCATATCAAAGATACATATCTCACTGTCCTTCATCACCTATCAAAAAAGAAGGTTCAGTAATTTGTATGACCACCACAAAATGAAATAAATTAGTGCATAAAAAATGTTCATATCATTCATTTTCTTCTCATGCTCCTTCCAAATAGTTCAAAATGCGTGATTTTATATTTGATATGAAAAAACACTGAACAAATGCAATATCCTATTTGTGTTGCTGCTACTTGATTCCATATTAGATATGCCACAAGCACATATGAACATTAAAGACACACAGAACAGACTACAAACAGCAAATAACACAAATTGATTTTACTGCAGAGCCAGATCAAATGCTATTTCATAGGCAACAAGAATTGGTATTCATATAAAATAAGATAATCAATCACTGGATGAAAACTGTCCTAAAATTGATGAAAGGCCACAAGCATCAGGTTTTCTCTCTACAAGACAGATAACAGTTATTGTACACAGATATCGCAAATATATTTAGTTTACTCAAGAGGCAGTAGCTGAGAGATAACACAAGATTAGTAGTAAGCAATAAGTAAGTATCCTTTAGACAAAAAAAGAAAAGAGAAGTATAAGAGAAAAGCACTTTTCCTTTACAAAAGATCACCTAGAATTTCTGCTGTTTTTGAAAAATCAGTTACATACAGTTTCCCAAATATTTTTAATAACTGTGTGATAGAAGTTAGGCACAACACAGAACTACTCTTCAATACGAATTTATGGAGGCAAAAAACTATTCTTTGGAAGATTTGCAGGAAAATTTAATTTTTTAAAATTTAAATATCACATCATTTATAAATGTGATATCTGAGTAGAAAAACCCCAAGTCCTGTGAATCTGGATTGAAACTCTTAATAAAATATTAAAACAAAAAATTGGGGGAGTTCCCTGGTTGTGTAGTGGCTTAAGGCTTCGGCACTGGTGCTGTCAGCACTGCGGCCTGGGTTCGATTCCCAGCCAGGGAGCTACCCACATACCAAAAAGAAAAAAATAAAAATAAAAATACAAAATAAAAAAAAAATTGTGTGGTTCAAATAAATAGTTAAAATATCTAAACATCTATTGTTTTGAGAGTTCAAAATGCAAGTGGTTTGTATTATTCTTTTAGTGCAAATTAGGGGAAATCGAACCCCACCTCAGGTTCCTGGCTGGTGCCTGGAGCCCCGTCATTAGGCTAGGTCTAGTTTCCCAGGCAGCCTGTGGTGACAGCAGGTCATGAAACAACCATGAGTGGTGACTGTCCTATCTTCTGGAAACGTTTAGTGACCATTCTAGAATATATTTACAGGCAGTACCCTAATATAACACAAGTTTGTGAACCACATTTTTCCTCTAAATAATTTTACTCTTTTAAAATATTCTTGGCTATAGTCATGACCTTTAGTGTATTATCATGAGGGAATTTCCCACTTCACTGTATAGATAGATACTATGGAGGCAACAAAGTAGTAAAGTTTAGTAATTATTTCTTAAAATTATTTAAACTACATGTAGTCATGTAAGATTTTAAAGACATATGTTTAAAATAGTACCAATGAAAAGAGAAATGTTTGCAAAGTGATGATCTGTAAGGGAGTAGGAGAGTGAGAGAACCCAAGACCACATTTAAAACCTTCACAGATATCACATAGGAGAATATTCATAGTCTCAGAGATAAATATAGTTTTGTCCCTAAGGGCAAGCAATGAGTCTCTAAACTCATAATCCAGAATTCAAATTTTAGGCATTCTTATCCCTGGTCCCTGTCCCCCCCATCCCCACCATCCCTAAGGACAAACCTCAGAATACCGTGTGACCGGCATTCTCCACGGGTCAGTACATTTAAACATTTCTCATTTTATGCATGACAACCTAGAGAAATTACAAAATTTTGGAAAAGAACTTTATCCTTAGGGAGAAGAAGAATCTGTAAGATTATTAAGGAGGAATTCACAATATAGTAAAATGTCATAGTGGAAAAATGCAGAATATCACATACTGTTAAAGTAGCCCCTGAACATCAAACATGAGCCTGATAAACCATCTTCCCAAGTCCCGAGAAATAAAGAGACAAGTTTCGACAAAAGAAATAAAGAATCAGGAGACGGCGCTCTCGTCTCACCTCTGCGGAATCACAGAACCACCTACGACCTGCACCTTCTCTAGAGGCCCACATCATCGTTCTCCGTAAAGGGACGGCCTACATGAAAACTCTCTTCTAGTTTATTCTGAATTACCTCTCCTCAGATTTTTTCTTGCTTTCATGTTTTGGCAGGGTTCTGAAGAGAATTTTTTTTAAATTGCAGCCTCTGTAAACTCTTGAGTAACAGCTGATGGGTACATATATATAAACTCCTTCAGAATACTGAAAAGAGCCAGAAAACCTGATCCAAAGCATCCAGAATTGTTTTTTATAATAATGTAATTTTATGCTCACTTGCTTTTGATAATATCCTAAAATGCACCTGAAACATTTGATCTGAAAAGTAACACAAAGGTTTCTTTTGTGAACAGAGAATTTTATTTGTTTGTTTGTTTTTGTTTTTTGTTAAGAGAAGGCATTATTTAGTTTCAGTGGAGGGAAAATCTATCTCCTTAGTAATAGATTCCTAATCATCTGATTTATGTGAAGGGTAAAGGTTAATGAATTAAGTTGTGTAAGCTTCAAAACTATCAAAGGAATTCAAAAGAGCCTTGAATTATGGAAAAACAATGGCCCATTCTACATACATACCACATTTTATGTTTTTTGTCTCCTCCTCAAAAGCAGGAACTTGGCATTAGTGACAATTGAAAAGAACTAATGAGGAAATATGACTACATTTCTTGCAAGAGGAGTGTCCTAGGAGACCTTGTTACTGTTTGTGATGTGCTTCAAACCCAGAAGAAGCTAATTGGATCTGCCAGACACTGGTTTGCAAATCTCACTTTAAAGGACAGGCTCAATCACCTTAGAGGTGTGAAAAGAAATGTCCCCATTAGAGATGCATTAGTATGTAGCTTGGTGAATTTCTAAATAAACTTTAGGATGTTCTTTCCCAAGTCACTTTTATATTTGAATAATAGATATATATTTAAGCAAAAGAAAAAATGCAGTAAGACAAAACAGCCCCACAGATTTAAAATAGAAAGTATAAAGAGTGCTGTAAAGTAATTGGTAAATAAGTGAAATGGGGAGGTAGGTATGTTTAAGGTTGAATAAACATGTAGACCAAACCTTAAAACTTCTTCTTCTTTTTTTTTTTTTTTTTGCTTTTTGGTATGTGGGTAGCTCCCTGACTGGGAATTGAACCCAGGCCGCAGCGTTGACAGCGTCAGCGCCGAAGCCTTAAGCCACTACACCACCAGGGAACTCCCCTTAAAACTTCTGAAACACAAAGATATCATAAAAGTGATCTATTTGGGGGTTTTAGAAATAGAATTTCATTTTCATTGTCATCATTTCTTAAAACTAAACAAGCCAACAGGCCACCCTATGTTATATTACCCATAAGAAGTTGCAGTACACACACACAACAGATTTATAAGATCTAAAGAGAGCAACAGGGAGCAAAGTGGGTCCAATTCTATGCTATGTAAAGCTCATCCTGACTACCTCATATACAGGTCATTTAAATGATAGTATAGCAGAAGTCATCAAAACATAATTTGGCATCTTACAAGAAAAAATAATGATAGCTGACTGATTTTTCCAAAACCCCAATTGAGTATTACTGAAGAATAATCCATCCAATCCTAGTGCAGCAGATGAATGGGCATGATTTATAGGTATACCCTGCATTCAGTAAACACTATTTAAAGATTTTTATGTACAAAAAAAAAAGGATAAATTGCCAGGTAAACATACACAAGATAAATCAATTTAAAAATCCATTAATAATAATTTCCCTTTATTACATGAGAATATAATTTCATTTATGGGCAATCTATTTACAGATAGTTTTTCTAGTAACACAACACCTTAACCTTACAGAAACAGCATGCAATAGTTATTTTTAAACTTTAACTTAAATGCACATAATGACAAATGAAAGACTATTTTGGAAAAGTGACACATGGCATCCAAGTGACATATTGAGTGCTCTTTGTATTATGGTACACTTCCTTGTAAATGCTCTTGTATTCTATCCCATTAACAACACAGTACAAAATATACACTTAAATCAATTGTTCATGTAAACTGCTAAAGATATTCTGATAGAACATCTCACAAGAGATGTTTGCTGCAAGAGAGATATGTTTTTAAAGGTTCATTCTCAATTAAAACACTAAATCATTTGCTCAAAGCACGTTCTTAATATACCACAGGGGCAAAGACTAGGAATGACATGTAAAATGTCAACAGCTCCACCAGTTAACAACAATCCCCTTGGGACACTCATTAAGTTCTCACTTACCAGATGCTATTCTCTAGAAAGCCAGTATCTGATTAGTGAATCTAAGATTAATTTAGGTATTTGCTACTTAAACAGAGGCGAACTGATGCCCAAAAGTTTACAAAATGAGAAGAGTTATTTTTTTAATGAGACATACCACAATGAGTGACTTAGAAACTTAAATGTTATTGAAACTTAACGAGTTTGCATCTTTGCCAACACAGGTGTCCCCCCTTTGAGGGAGACATGGCAGATGTTGTCATTTGCTGATTCTCTCTGGACCACCCTCGTCCAGAGCATCGCTAACGTTGGGTATGTTTCCTAACTGGAGAGTAAGGAGGAGTCAGCAGTGACAAAAGGATTACTGTAACAACAAAATAGTAATTCCTAATATATTTAGGAATGACCATCACAAACCAGCTCTTAAAGAAATACTTTCTTCATTTATATACCAAAACATGTTTTAATTTAATTTGAATGTTTCATAGAGTACTTTAAAAATGTTTTTCATGAAAAATGAAGCCCATAATATTTTCTTTAAATGCACATTTTCTTTAAACTATCATACTAAGAAATAAGGTGGTTCAAGTTCTTTCCAAAGGGGAGGGAGGAAGTTCAAATGAACATTTTTGTGATAAACCTGGCCCTGGCTTTCATATTTAAGACATATTCATCCAAAAGTCTTGTTTTTAATTTTATCCATTTTTCCATCATTTTGCCACAGCTACACGAGATCGTTACCTAACAAATGGAAATAACTACAGTGGGTGTCAAAAGAATGGATACACATTTTAAGGAAGGAAAAAAACTGTATTAAAATTGTAATACTCAATATATGCCGATAACAAAATATGAATATGAGCCATGTTCGACTTCTGCAATTACGAGAGGTGCTCAGAATGGTTACCATCAGTATTTATGTAATAACAAAGATAACATTGTTTCTAATATGTATACTTTTTGGGGCACCTTTGGTATTTCTATGCATTCCTCAGAATACACAGAAAAAGGAGTCTAAGCTCTTCTTTATTTAACTCAATAATGTTTTACTGAGTGCCAACTATAACATGTGTTAGAAATGTTAAAAGATGTAATCAGAAAGCCACATTATTATAAATGATAGACAAATACTTGTAACTTTGACAGATCGACTACTATTTATTTTTGTTATTGTTGATGTTAATGTTGATACCTAGAGGCAGAAAAACCATATCAGTATCTCTATATCTACTGAAAGAAGTTATATTTGAAAACCAAAAAAAAAAAAAAAAAAAAAACCAGCTAGGAAGGAAGGGAAGGAAAAAAAGTAAAGGCAAGTTTTCCTAATTTAGCAGTTTCATATTCATTCCTCAATATGAAAACAATATACTTACTTTGAAATAGGAAAAGTTAAAAACCTTCCTCCCTTTAAGCTTTTTGGGGTTCCAGCCATTTACAACCAATAACTCTGGGGGAATCCAGGCTGTGCACAACATTGATACAGTTAAGACCAGTGCTCTTTTTATGGTACTTTGGCATATTTTAAGGTAAAGGGCAGAAGAGAAGATTTGATTATCCTACATGTAACCAAATTTTACTGTGTGGAAGCAAAAGTCTGGGCCCTTAAAAAGGCAGGCAAAATTCTGGCAAGCTCCAAAAACCTTCTTTTCCCCTCCCGCCTCCAACCCCTTGCCCATCAATAATAAATAAGTACTTCCATGGTAAAGCTAGAAATATTCCAGAAAGACTTGTTAGGCTTCCAAATGGCCGAAGTATAATTTAGGTAGCATATTAAACATATAATTGATAATAATCTCCATGCTCATCCTTTACCCTAACTGCTATAAGTATTAATAAGAAAGTCTCAGTTCAACAGACAGCATATATTTTAAACTCATCTTTAATTTAAAGTGGTTAAGCCTGTTCTTTTAGTGGAATATAAAGGCATCCAGAAGACGAAATTTCAGGCATCACTCAGGAAAGAGTTAAGTACGTTCCTCCCAGAAGACACCATAAGTTCAGCTTTGTAGTGACTAATTGCCTCCTTAACCTCTGTACTCTGGGACTGGCCTGTGCTTCAATCCCAGTTTTGTGATAGAGCCAAAGACTGATGTTCAACACAGCCCTCCCGTGACCTGCGTAGCCAAGGAGTTAACTGGGACAAGATGCTGACAAAAGATTTCCTTCTCTCTTGGGAAAGCCCAGAATTTCTTTTTGGAGAAGCCAAATTCTCAGAAGACTATATATAAAACACAGTAGGTAAAGACGATTTATAAAAGTCAAAAGAATGGTTTTACTTTAGCTAACAATGATATTCAACATCACAATGTACTAACTCAAAATTTTGGGAAAATGGTTTTAGCAACACACACACATATTTTAAATGTAACGAAGAGAACATTTAATTTGATATCTTTGAAAGCTTATAATTAGATAGGTGTAATTAGATATAAAGAAACAGAGCAACAGCCTTCGTTCCAAGCATTTCCCACATGCTTCAAGTATTTATACTCAGAAAGCCTGCACACAGTGTCGTCAATTTTTAAGCTTAATAACTTTCTAGCCTGATCGAAAACCAATAAAAGAATTTTTACAGGTGTTTTTAAGTAGCAATTATATAAAACAAATTAATGTTGCAATTGGGAGAAAGGAATAGTGAAGGCTTGTTAGTTTCTAAAAGAGAAGGGATGAGAAAGGAGTTCTAGATTAGGGAGGGGGAAAGTATAGGCAGTGGGAACGAAGTGACCTACGTGTTCATTCCAAAAGGAGAAAAGAGAAAGATCACAGGGGCTTAATGAAGGCAGGGACACTACTGATGCTTAGCTAGGCTGAACTCTGAACCTTTGAGGCTTATGGATTATCCCTGCTGAATTCATAAAACCTGCTTCCAAAGCTCTGGTTCTGTCATCGCCTTATTCATATTTTCTCCCATATTATTACATATTAATGTGCATGTCAGAGGTAAAAGAATTTTTGCTTTAATATTTACAGAAAAGAGAGGCAACAGGTTAAGTTTAGATGTCTTGGTCTATTTACACACAGAGATAGCTTTTTTACTTAAAAAGTAACATTTACATACACTTCTTTTAAAAAAAATTAATCCACATATTTCTACAAATGAAAATAAGAGGTCTTAGCTAAGAATTCTCTTATTAAATATGCAGCTTACATTTTTTAAATCCCACCAAAAGGATGATAGCTGATTTCAGTTCATTTTTATCTGAAGGAGAGAGAATGAAGTCCTACCTATTTTCTTATGAAATAATATTCAAGTTAATAGAAGGAGATTTAGAAATTCCAGGAAAAGTCTATTGAAACTTACTTAGCTTTTTTAGCTAGCAGGCCAGTTTAATGATTCCTGACATTGAAAAGTCTATTTGTCTGTAAAATATACCTCTAGAAGATTCTTTAATTCTTTATCCATCAATGCAAATACTTATCAACAATTTATGTTCAAAGGAGTATATAATATATATGTGTATGTATGTATATGCATGTATAAAAATATGTAATTCTTAACAACTATTAATACTTTTTCCCTTATCAATACTGCCATTAAATCAGCAAAAACATAATTATTGTAAATGCACTTAGTAAAGGAATTTTAGCAGCCTCTGAAGTATCATAATCACTAAAATCCAGGTTGCTTTGCTTGGACTAGTCATCAGTCTATTTCCTACGAAGGGAAAACACATCTCCTTCTTCTTAGGGAGAGTGGTGGAAAGCTAATGAAACTAGTGCGGAAGACTGATAGAAACCATGGGGGGTAAGCATTACCCATTTTCTCCTTGCAGAAAGTTGCAAAGGCAAGACAGTAAGCATGGAGAAAAAGAAGGCACATTTCACTATTTGTTTCAGACAGCGGGTACCTTGCAGGCAACATCATGTCTGACAGCCAGCAGGAACAAGCAACACTCCCAACTCCAGTACTCAGCTTTATGTTATTTTAAAATATAAGTCAGAATGAACAATGCATCTCTGGCATATTTCTAAATGTTCTATGGTTGATTATTATAGTTATTGTTCTGTCTGCATAATCCATGTATTTACGTGGAATAACAGTATTAACATGTCTGTTCTACACAATAGATACTTCTCTCAAATACCCCTACTTCAATAAAGGAATACATTCTGGTATTCTAAGGAAGGAGCAAGATTGAGAGCTGAGGAGAGTCAGTTCATTGTTTGCAAAAGTCATCAATGGAATAAAGAGGAGAGAGCTATGCCAGGCATTGGAAAGGGATCTTAGATAAATGTACTTGCGGAGTCAATTCATCAGTTTCGTGTCTCTATGGATCCTGAGGGTGTCAGGAGTTCTGCCATGGCAATAATAGGATTTTATACAAAAATAAATTAAGTTACAGCACAAATGCCTTTTGTGATCTTTTATTAAAAGGTATATATATGGTCATCAGACACATAAAATACTTAGGCCATTTGGCAAAATTTGGGACTTTTGGAAAAATAATAGCGATTCCATGTCATGTCATACTTTGAAAAAGGTGAAGAAAAGCTCTAAGGGGTGATAGTATAAGCAAGTCAGTGAACGTGATAGACAAGTATATATACTCTGGGACATATTAGTTGAATTAGTGGCTTGAATTAAGGTTGTATAAAGAATACTGTAAAGAGGAAGAAAAAAAACAATTTATATAATATATAATACATATATTAATATACTATAACATATAATATATATGTAAGATGTATAAACATATTCATATATTTCATAATTACTCAGGGGCCTACATTTATTTTATCTGTTTACTTATATCCAGCCTGTTCCTGCAGAAATGCATACAAAACTGCCAAAGAAACATTTGAGAGAGGCAATGAAATTGGAAAATATGGACAATAAAATAGTAAAGTTAGGAAGATGCTCACCCCAAGGGGATTCGCATGTTTCAGTCTTGAGAAGTTTCTACAAGGGGGATAAGATTTTGGAATAAGCTTTCAAGAAACCAAATTAAAGAAAGAAGTACAACTGTAAGATTCATAATGCTGGTGATTATTTAAAATCTGATGTTTAAAATAAGCTACAAAATGACTAGATGTACTTAAAGTATTACTGGGGAAAGGCTGAAGTTTCAAGAAAGTATCAAAATATTCTGTACCATCTAAAAAATTTCCTCCCATTTTTAAAATACCACTGTGTATTTAATCCATGAGAAACTGGTCTCTCAAAAAAGTTTAAAAGTGAAAAATATACTGCATATGATTAATAATACAATAATAAAACAGGGGTAATACTTAGCTACATCAGAATTGTAGTAAATTTTAATGTTTCATGTACAAAATCAATCAGTTATAGATAACAGAAATATGTTTCAGATGCTCAGACTGTCAAAGTGTGTGTATGTGTGTGTGTGTGTGTGTGTGTGTGTGTGTGTATGTGTGTGTGTCACAGTCTTGGGGAATACAATTGGTTTTCTAAGTCTCTCCTATAAAATGGAACTACAATATCTACTTTGAAATATTTTTCTTTTTTTTTCTTTTTCTTTTTCTTTGCTTTTCGGTATGTGGGTAGCTCCCTGACTAGGAATGAAATATTTTATAAAGGTTACATTTCATGTTTGCAAAGGTGTTTTTAGTTATACAACTAACATTTACTAATCCCTACTATGCCCCTAACTGTATGGATACAAAGATGGATAAGACAAGTTTCCTCCTGAAAGGAAATCAGTCTTGTTAACTTTAACATCCGCCACACAAATAAGAGAGGGTTATAGAATAGAATAGAATTTCCCAAAGTACATTTCTCAGAAAACTAGCACTTTGGCACTGTAATAGTTGACATATGCAAGAAAGAAATATATGATCCAATAAGTTCACATTAAATGAAATCAAATTCTTCTTTGTTAAAAAAAATGAGTATAAAGCACCTAGGAAAGCACCTGGCACAAAGTAAGCAATCAAATATTAATTGTTATTATTTCAGCTCTAGCACAGAACTAGGCACATTACAAAATGCCTGAACTAGGCTGAATAATGGTCTCCAAAGATCACAGTCCCTAATCCATTGAACCTATAAATGTTACCTCATATGGAAAAAGGACTTGGAAGGTGTGATTAAATTAAGGATTTTGAGATGAAGGGAGAATCCTGGAATATCTGGATGGGCCCTAAAGATAACTCTAAGTTTACTTACAAGAGAGGCAGACAGACACAGAGAGAAGACTATACTACCCCAGAGGCCGATACTGGAGTGATGTGGCCACAAGCCATGGAATGTTGCAGCCACCAGAAGCTGGGAAGAAGAGGAAAGAATTCTTCCCTAGAGCCTCCAGAGGGAGGCTGATACCTTGATTTTGACCCAGTGAAACTGATTTTGGAAGTTTGGACTCCACAACCTTGAGAGAATAAATATTTGTTGTTTTTAAGCTGCCAAGTTTGTTACAGCTGCCACAAAAAACACAGTGCCTAATAAATGTTATTAAACTAATCACTGAATTATACATGTGGCACCAAGGAATATGATTTATAAAGGTAATAAGCTCACTGTAATCAAGATAATATAATTGGATAAGATGAAATTTTAAGTTCTGAAAGGAACAGAAAAGGCAAACCTTAAAGAATGCTATCTTCAGCCTACATTAGAATAAATTTCAAAAAGGTATGTTTTCTAAACTTGTTTTTTAGAATAAATACTCATTTTTCTCCAACATTTTATTATGGACATTTTCAAGCATATAAAAAAGTTGAAAGACTTGTTCAGTAAAAGCCCATTATCCATCACCTAGACTCTATAATTAACATTTTCTACATCTGCTTTATCTCAAATGTATCCATCAATCTCTCTATCCATTCAGGTAACTAGCTATCAGTTTATCTTATTTTTTGATGCATTTCAAAGTAAGTGCAGACATCACTATATTTTACTCCTAAACACTTTAGTATACACATCATTAACTAGAGTTCAATATTTGTGATGATCCTTCTTTTATTTTTAGTAAGATTTACCTACTGTGAAATGCAAAAATCTCAAATTCAATCAGTTTTTACATATGCATGTATCTGTCTACCCTGAACCCCTATCAAGACTTAGGTGATTCCTAGCACCCCACTAAGTTTCCTGAGGCCCGCCCCTCATCGAGTCAATGCCCACATCCACTCCCAAAGGCAACTGCTGTTTCGGATATCTGTTATTTTGCTTAGTTTTATCTGTTCTAAAACTTCATAAAAATAGAATTATACAATACATACTCTTTTGTGTAAGGCTTTTATTTTTTTTACTCACTGTAAGTGTTTGAGATTCATCTATATTGTATCATAATTTAGTAGTCTTTTCTTTATCTTTCAGTTGGCAGAAGGTACCCAATTAATATGAATACAACAGTTCTTCATTCATTCTTCTCTTGAAGGACATGTGGGATGTTTGCTAAGATCATTCTTATACAATCTTTTTCTGAACATATGTTTTCATGTCTCATGGTTAAAAACCTAGGAGTGGAATTGCTGAGTCATAGAGTATCAGTAGTATGTATGTAGTAGATGAACGATTAGATTTAGAAGAAACTATCCAATCTTCCAAAGTACCATTTTACATTCCCACCAAGACTTAAAAAACTTACAGTTGGTTCATTTCCTCACCAGTGTAGATGCTATCAGACTTTTTAGCCATTCTGGTGGGTATGTAATGAAGGTCAGTCTAATGTTAAAAAATTTAAACATCGCATTAAGATAATAATTCTAGTCTTTTTATCTTTTAAGAAATATACAATGACAAAAGGTAACAATACTAATCAACATTTTAAAATTTATTTCTATATTTGAGGAATTTTAAAAAACGCATAAGGTATATAAGTCCACATATATGATATAATTTATTCATTATACAGACACCACTTGGTACAGACTCTTTTGCAATAACTTTTCGGCCCAGTTGCAACATTCATCTCCTAGTTCTTTGGGATATATTCATGGTTAATTCTATTTCTTTTATCATCTTTATTCCAGGGCATCTAACTATCCAACAATGACCAGATAACTTCAGGAAACAGATCTCAGTCATTTCTTACAGGCCTGAACATTACATTACAAGGGCTGTCCGGAAAGTATCCAGCTATGTAATATGAAAAACAGAAATATGTACGGCTGGATTTTTTCTGGACAGCCCTAAAATGTGTCACCTTCCACATTATTTCTCATGAGTTTCAACTAAAAGTTGGAAGCCAATTTAAAATCAGGCCCAAACTATAATCTCCTCTGTAAGCAGAAAGCTTTTCATGTAAGGTTTCTTCCTTAACTATGTATTTGGTGGAAGACATTACAGCATGTTGTGACTTAAAGACTGCATCTCTTACCATCAAGAGAATTTTAAAACATGTGTTGCCAGAAACTGGATTAGAACTCAGTCAGCAAAGAGTAGAAGCTGAATACCATGGACCACTCAGTAGAGTTCCCTTCAATCAATGGGTAAAAAAAAGAAAATTTCTTTCCTTTATTATTTCTAATTATTTAAGTGAATTGATCAATTTCAAGAAACATTCAATCTACTGATTTTCATACCAAAATATACTGCACATAAAATAAGAATCTTCTCTGAAACATAGTGAAAACCATTAAAAATTTCAAATGAACATGATGAAGGTGCTTAGTACTGATGAAGAGACAGTCAGTATTTTTCTCTAATCATAAGTAAACACAGAACAAATAAAAGAAAATTTAGCCTAATACTTCACCTTTTTTCACTACATTGTAAATTTATGTCTCATACAAAATGATTCATCTATGATCTTGATGATTTGTGCTAAGCAACTAAACACCAGGTATTTAAAGTTCTTTGTGAACATGGCTTCCATCTAGGATTGAGGAAAGAAATAGCTACAAATCTTTTAAAATATTCCATTAAGGCTCGAGACACACAAAACCTGTGATAAGTCACAAAGATTGCCAAGCAAGTTTCTGTATTTGAGGATTGTACTACATTTGAAAGGTCTTTATGATATATAATAAAAAATAACTTCAAGATATCAACAACTTTAGGCATATTACTATGAACCTCACATGACCAAAGTCTGGTATTTAATGAGAAAAAGATATTATATCTTCATTTCACAAATACGTAAAAATACAGTAAGAATTCTATGAGCTATTGTATTTATTTTTTATAAGATTAATAGTATTTAAAAGTGGAAATCACTGAAAAATGATTGCAAAGTTATTAACTGTATGGAAGTTTTTAAAAGTCATTTTACATTTTTACATTATTCATTTATGTCACATAACTTTCAAAATAATCTACCTAATTCTTTTTAACAAAAATTTAAACACTGATTAGAGTCAACATTTACACACCCTTATAAGGAAGAATAAATGCACGTTTATTGCAAAAATTAATAAACAGCCCAAATCTATGAGCTGAAAATTTTTCTTTTTTTTTTTTTCTTTTTGGTATGTGGGTAGCTCCCTGACTGGGAATCAAACCCAGGCCACAGCACTGACAGCGCCAGCGCCAAAGCCTTAAGCCACTGCACCACCAGGGAACTCCCTGAAAATTTTTCTTAATAACTAGTACAACCAATGTCAAATATTAACCATAAAGAGACATTCAAAATTATTTGGGGGAAGAAGTTTTAATGGCTAGTAGGTTGTGTATTTACACAAATAGGATACGACCATATTTGTTATTGAGCCTATATTTTAACATCCATTATAGTTTTAATGATGAAGATCATATGACCAAAACTATAGCCTCAGTAAATATAACCTAAATATAATCTAGA
The DNA here is from genome assembly GCA_004026885.1 of Lyroderma lyra. Classification (NCBI taxonomy): domain Eukaryota; kingdom Metazoa; phylum Chordata; class Mammalia; order Chiroptera; family Megadermatidae; genus Lyroderma; species Lyroderma lyra. The sequence goes on from PVJL010000183.1 coordinate 448,146, forward strand.
ATCTAGAGGCCTTTCTAAATTGTAAGTAGCTGGCTTTGCATTTGACCAAAGACAAAATGTATAATAAAATGTGCTGATATTAACTAGACTTAGTAAATACTTCAGCTGTGATCGTTATTTATATTGTCTACTTAACCAAAAGAAAAAAATTGGCAGTTGCTTAAAATGAAAGTAAACGTTCATTTTAGTTAGGTATCAGACAATGAGATGACTTTGAAATTTGCTCTACTAAAAAAAAAAAGTTTAAAAATAGGCTTCCTTCCCAAAGCCAAGTTATATAAAATTTCAAAGTCATTCTTATAAAGAACGAGAATTTAAATATCTTTTCCTGAAAAATTATCTATTTTCATGGCACAGCTGAATATCAGCACTAGCATTATTATGAATTTTATTCACATATTTTAGGGACAATAGTATAATCACAGAAAGCTACCCAAAATCCTGGTCTACATGTTATAATGAAGTAGAAAAAAAAATTGATCTCAATAAAAATATTTTGTAACAGATTAGCTTTAATTACAGCATTGATCTCAAAGCTGCTGGAAAATGTGACCAAGCAGCAAATCGGTATAAAAAGAATACATAATAAATTAATGCTTAAAGTTCTATGGCAGAATTGTTTATCATCAAAAGTTTTTAAATGACATTGTTTGGCTGTTTATTTTGAAATAGTAAAAATGTTGAAGCACATAACGTTATATCTTGGGAAACAAAATAAGAAAACTGTACAGTTTCTCCTCACCAAACTTGCAAAATTGTAAGAATTAAATATTAAGTATAATATAAGCATTGAGAAATCAGACACTATTTCTTCAAAAATGCAATGAACTGTATGACTGATACCTAGGAACAACCCCCAAAACAGTCCCCACTAAGAGTTTCTGATCCTTCACAGTTTCTACCCTCACTCTAGAAGAAGTTTACACACATATGTATATGCGTGCATGCACGCACACACACCCCTGGACTTAGTTGTTAATTTTTAGGCCTTATTGTGGGAAGAATATGGGGAAACAGATACACAAGTGGCAGGAGCATAAATTAGCAAAAACATTCTGGAGTGTGGTCTTTCATTACTCATTCTTTTGTTTATATACTTATGGACCACCATACATGGCCTAGGGATATACTGGATCCTAATGACACAGGATGAACAAAACTAAGAAAACTTTCAATGAATATGTCCTGTGATGTAGAAATTTTATCACTGCAAACATAAATAGAATAGGTTAAATAAATTATGGCACCCAGATGTAGGCATGTAATTGGTTGATGCGTATGCTCCTTGACATGTAAAGATTGCAAGAAACAGTGTTGCTTAAAAAGTCACAAAGAAGCTTGAATAATATGATCTTTTCTACATGATTATATTTGTTACATAGTCTTAAATTGGTTTAGATTCAATACCTTTCTTTCAAAACAATATGTTAATTGTCAAATGATTTGTAGGGATAAGGAGATCATTTCTGAGACTTTGGGAGCATGAAGTTTGTACCATGAAAGTTGACCAACACATTAAATATGTAAGAATATAAATGCAAAGTGCAGACTTTAATAATGTCATAGGTGTGCTTTGGTTTAGATATTTTGGGCAATACAGCAGCTATAAAAATGATAATAATGTATCAGTAAATGTAAATCACTATAGCACAGGATTTAGAATTAGAGACACTGGTTTGAATCTGATTATGTCTCGTGATGTAGGACTATAGTCCAGGTTATTTAACCTGTGTGGTCTATCACCTTAAAAGTGAAATGGAGAAAATGATTTCATAGTGTTATTATGAGGGTAAAATGGTATAATGTATGCGTAATGTTTGTTATTCAAAAGTGCTCAATTATTATTTTAATTTGTAGCTATTATTAAACATTCCTAGATTAGAAAATGTATATTTGTAAAATATTGTAAGGATTTCTTTAAATTTAGTATTTTATATTAAAATTCTCAACATGAGAGTGTTGAGAGTGTCATGTTTAATCAACTTTCACGATTGGGTGTTAAGTAAAAAGTGTCTCATGTCATCCTGTTGATACAGTGCTATGCCCAGAAATGGAACTTAGTGTACAGAAATTCATGGACTCATACACTCTACAGTGAAATAGAAAAACATACATGAAGTGCTCTCTGCCATCATGTATGGCATGAAAATAGATACTTGGCCTATGATCTCTGGAAATGTCATCAATTTAAGCATTTTAGATGAAACACAATGTTCCCAGTGATGTACCTGTTTTAAAATCTTTTCCCAACAATACAATTTTAAGACTTTATCTGTCTACCCACACACCTAACTTCTACAGGGAATTAAAAAATGCCCACCTAACTATTGGCCCTTGAATAGGGAATTATAAATACACAGCTGTAATGGACAGGACAAGCAGCCAGCCAGGACTTTAGAGACGTGTCCAGGTAACCTAGATTGCATTCCTAAATATCCAGTAAGAAAATGGAGATTTATAAAAAAACAAAACAAAACAAAACAGGTGAGCTATCTACTTCCCAAAAGCATTTTGCAAATGCATTCAAACCTATTAAGTCTATTCAAAGAGGTCAGATATACAAATGAAAAACTTAGGTACAAAAGTATTTGACATAATGTAAGATAAACATAATACATGCCTTAGAATAAATTTAAATATCTAGTTTTCTAAAAGGCCTAAGCTTTTTATACTAAACTATTAGAATTTCACATCAGAAAGTAATTTAAATAGAAAACGCTTTAAGATAACTCAAGCAAAATTTCAATGCCAACAGTATATTTGCATTGTGAGATTAATAGATTTAATAATGACATACATTAAATGTGATAGAAGAAATAAACAGTATGGTTTTCATGTAAAAATTTATAGAGAGTTATTTTCCCATAGTTCTAAAATGTAGTTTTTAAGCCCAAAACATATTTTTCACATCTTTCCCACTTAAGGGTCCCAAAGATTTATAAATTTTTAACTCCATCTCCCCGAGCTCTTTAAATTCTCTTTTTGGAGACTTTCTGATGATGCATGGATTTGATCTATATACAATTCAGCTAAAAATTAAATGCACAATCTTCAAAAACTCTAAATCTTTTACAGTTGTGTAGCTGAAGATGAAAGAACTTGTATACAAATGTTTTAGACTAAAAAGCTTTCCTATGTAAGATGGAAAACAAGGGGCTTAGTACTTTTTCTTAAATCGGTCCTAAGGGATTCTGTTAAAATAGTATGTTCTTTTCAGCAATTCCATTACAATAGATATTTCACTGGAAACAAAAAAGTTCTACTGTCAGACTAACAGTCAATAATAATTTTACTACTATTAAAAATAAGTATTATTAGTTGGTACTTTAAAAAATCTTTTGAAATTAGTTATACATTTATTATTTCAGTTTATACTTCAAAATACCACGTAAGGTGGTTTTATCTTCATTTGATAAGTGAGAGGCCTGAGTTACGAAGATATTGAGTTCTGGGACCAACAATATTACATGTTGTGATAGTTAGCCCTGAGTTAGTAATAGAATGAGACCAGGTTATTCACGCCTAGATCTGGGATCTCTCAAGCTACACAATGAAAGAGAAGAGGTAGCTAGCTAACCTTAGTGGGCACTCAATAGCTGCAAATTTGCTAAATATTTATTTACTTAATTCTGTGAAATATTACTCCATTCTACCATTTTACCACCTCCAGATCACAACTGCAGAAACAGAAGCTCAGTCTGATAATAAGTGGCAGCTTTAAACTGAGTTTGGCATGATTATAATTACCAAGTTCATGCTTTTTCCCTAACAGGAAAAAACAGAAATAATTCAGAAGCTAAGATATACACTCCTTCCCTACTCCTTGTCTACATGGATGCTTTCTCACATGAGAAAGGAAAGAGGGAAATGAACTCAAAAGCCAGGTAAATTTGGACTGGGTCTGTAGATTCTTAGTACTGTATTCTGATATTCCTACACTTCTTTCTAACACTGAGTAGTAGCCCAATGCCTTGAGGTTTCCTGCAGAAATTGTCCCTGGAGGCTATCTCAAGCTAGGAGATGGGTAGATTTCAGGAAGAGGAATACTTACTCTGCTTGATAATCAGCTGAATGTGTCTGTAAACAGGAGTCAAAAACATACTGTATTTTATGCTGTATAATGCACAATTTTTTACCATAATTTGTGAGAAAAAGTAAAGGTGTGTATTATACATGGGTAGTATTACTGCCATAGCTATATAAATGTTTTTAATTCTTTTATTTATGCTTATGAGTGAAAAGTGTAACTTTAGAAATCAATAACAACATCTATATAGACAAGGAAGAACCCCAGGGCAGATGAGACTAAACAGTGTAACGCTGGATATTAGCCTGGCAAGGCTTAAGGGTCTTAGATCCCTTAGTTACAATATAAAAAAGCACCTTGGAAAATGGATGGGGTCTAGGACAAGCCTGTCCAGCCCCCAGCCTGCCCACAAGCAGCCCAGGACTGCTAGAAATGTGGTTCAACACACATTTGTGAACTTTCTTAAAACATTGAGACTTTTTTGCCTTTTTTTTTTTTTTTAGCTCATCCGTTATCATCAGTGTTAGTGCATTCGGTGTGTGGCCCAAGACAACTCTTCTTCCAATGTGGGCCAGGGAAGCCACAAGGTTGGACACCCCTGGTCTAGGACCTTGGCAAGTGTTTGTATGCTAATGAAGGATGGCCTTTCTTCCAGGCAAGGCCCCGGTGACTTAGCAAGGTGACATGTCAGAGGCCCCCCATCCGGCACATCCTGGCATCCTCTGCTGGCCTGGTCCAGGGCCACCAGGTAGGAGGCTAAAAAGTGTGCACCTCAGAACACTGCTGCATGAGGTTGTTCTTTTGCCTTCTTGCTTTGCTGTTCTGTTCTCCAAAGGAACTCTACCAAACAGGGTCAGGCTGCAATTGTGAGCATGAAATGTTGGTAGTGGGACTATCAGGCAGGTGTCTCGCATCTTAAAATTCTTGTTTTTAGGCTAATACATCTATAATTTTTTCCCAACTACTGTATTGACAAGCATTTATAACACCCAAAAGTATTTCTAAATATTGTAAGGATAATTTCAGGAAAAAAAATTAAGTACTTTTCATCAAATCTACATAAAAAGTGATTTTAAAGTGGTTTCCTAGCTGAAATAAATATATCTATATCTTGGAATTCAATAGGAAACTATCTATCTATCTATCTATCTATCTATATATTAATATTATGCTAAGTATGTGTATTTACATTTTATCTATCTCCATATTCATATGTGTGTATCTCTCTCTCTCTCTCTCTCTCTCTATATATATATATATATATACACACACACACACACACACATAGATACACACATATAGATAAGTAGATAGATAGATACACACACACATATCACAGCCAAAAGTATATTCATCAGCTTCATCCATTTTTTCTGTTAATTAGAAGAGTTTTTCTTAGTTGATTCAGTAATTCTTTTATTTAAGAAATTAATCTGGTTTGCATTACAAATGGCAAAGAGGTACAGTGAGATCATATGGATGTTCTGCTGCTGTTTAGCCAATGCATTATTTACTATCCTTAGCTCTCAGCCACCCATCTCTAACATGAGTGTGTGGGAATCATAGTACTTTTGAATGTGTTTTTTCACCAGGCAAAAATCCTTTCCAGAAATCCATCTTCTCATCACAGAGAGCAATGACCTCTAACCTGTGTATTTAAATCTCTACATACCTCCATCACTCCTCTTTGGTTTTAATCTTTCTCATTCCATCCCCACCCCCACACCCTATGCCTCCCTTTTCAATGTAAATCAAACTTCCAGACCCCTTTCACCCCCATCCCCATATACATGCATTAAATCAGTCTGCACAACACCACCAAGAGTGGAGCTGAAAGAAAGACCTCTGAGTCCTCATTCCTTTGATTTTCTACATCCCCAAGGCCCTGCCCCACAGATACAGTGCAAGTCAGGTTGAGCATCACAGACCTACATCGAGACATCCTCAGAAATAAGATGGTCTTTATTATTGTTATTATATGATTAAAAAATCCCCTATTTTCTATTACTCTATTACTCATGCTTTTACAACTAATAATCCACATTTGAATTAGTATTATTGAAATCATTTATGTCTTTGGAGAAGGGGGAGGAGGGGCAGAGAGTGAGGGAGAAGGGGAGGGGGGGAGAGGGAGAGAGAGAGAGAGAGAGAGAGAGAGAGAGAGAGAGAGAACGATCCAGCGCAGGCGCCACAGAGAGGGAGAGAGGGAGGGAGAAAAAAGGTGGAGGGAAGGAGGGAGGGGGAGAAAGAGAGATAGCAATTTCAGAGAACCAGACTCCCACTGCCCTGATTAGACCCCATCCACACATCCGTAAGCAGGCGGCCCTTTCTCTGGGTCTCTGAACCACAGTCACAAAACTCTGACCCTGAAAACACTTTTTCTTTCCAGTTGAATTCTTTCTATAATTTCAATATTTAAAGGCATAAATGAATAGTCAGGTTCAAGAAGTTGCTCTGTATTAGAGCTCAGTTTCATTATGTCCTATTTTCCCTAACTGGGCTATGATAAGAATGTGCCGGTACCAATTTTTACTCTCTGAAATGCTGTTACTCTTCAAGCACAATATATAAATTGATATCCAGGTCAAGGAATCCTGAATATTTTCACAGATATATATTTAATTAAAATCACAACTTCCGTTGGTGCAGGTGCAGGCTTCCTTCAGTCATTAAAGCTCTCTAGGCTTCATTTATCTTACTAAAAAAAAAGCCAGGGGAAATGCTACTTATGCATAAAACACTTTGAGCTCCCTAGATGAAAGCCGGCATATATAAGTGTGATGTATGTTTATTGACTCTTCTCTGATGAAAAGTGGCAGCCTTCTGCTTGAAATGGGATTAGAAATTCTAACTATAACAGAGAAGAGAGAAGCACAAATGAGTAACAAGCAGTCAGAATAAATAAAATTAAAAAGATGGAGAGCACCCGTTTTACAAAAGGAACATCAGTTGCAAAACTTGTGGTTTAATTTGGCATGCTTTCCACTTTTAAAAAATTGGGCTCAACTGCATGTATAATCAGCTACAAGCAGAAGGTACATTCAGTAGTACATGAATAAAAAATGACCTTTTCATTTGCTCTTCCATAGCTTGGCATTCCTATATTATTAAAATATAATGTATTAAAGATTAAGTAAGAAAATTAGCATACAGACATGATTATGTGGCCATGGATATGTGAGCTACTCAGCATCAAGGTAAACCCATCGATATAAAATTCATATTTAAATGGTGTAGATAATTCAAAATAACACAAACTTTTCTAACAACAAAGTTGGTTATTCTATCAGGAATGGAAAAGAAAGGAATGTGGAGAGACTCTAAGAGAGCCACAAACAATAATCATAAGCTATCTGGTATCTGGGAGTGAGCTGAAAACATTAGATAAACTCCCTAGCCTAATAAAATTTAATATTCTCAATCTAAGACTTAAAATACTAAGGCAATTTTCATACCAATATTTTGGGAGGAGATAAAAAAATTCATTAAATATTTTTTGTTGTATTTATTCTCTTCTGTGGCTTATTTTCCTCTCTCACTTTTTCTTTTTCACATAAAATACATAAATTATAGAATAGTAAGAGAATGCACACCAAGTAATTGTAAAAATATAAACATAAAATTATCAAATTTCCAAAAAACCAGGTCTTTCCTTTCACCTCATTATTATATAAGTGATAAATGTTCAGACAACTTTTTTTTTGGAATTGGGAAAATGAAAAGAGAAAAAAGAAAAGAAATCCTATGAGGAGTTAGTCACTTCTTATATATTTCCTTTCACTGCCTTCCAATGCATTGCTTTTTCGTTGTTGTTTGTATGTGGGTTTTTCTTTTCTGTATCTGATACAATGCTACAGTAGAGATGCATTGTTATATCATGCTCTTTCAGGTAACATGTCAAGAAGCATATTATATCCAGAATGTGTTTTTCTTTTTTATGTAAGTTTCATTTTTTCTCTTTAAAAAATTGCTTTACCTATGGCAATAGAAATCTGACATTCCTCCAAACTTTGTCTTCTGTCCTGCAGATTGTTCCCCAATGGCTTGAGAAATGATGGCTGTGGTCTTATTTGGAGCACCTCGAGAAAGGTGGATGCCGTAGTGCATTGGTATCTCAACTTAGAGAGTGATCAAGATTTCTCATAGTCAACTATTCAAGAATTTAGCCTCATATCTCAGTTACAGGAAAGCCTGAGGTGAGGTTAAGTATAAGGTGAAAGCTATTCGGTAATCTTAGTTTAACTTGGGTTTTAAAGACATGATCTGACAATCTCTCTTCTGTAGTTCTCCCACCCTCAGGGCTCCTCAGCCTACGACTGTTAACTGGTAAGGAAATCAGAAGCAAGTCTTTGAACTACCATTCCTAATTTGTTAGATTCACAAGCGAAGGATCTGTGTGTGTACCTATCTATACTGTAAGTATGTATTGGAGAGAAATTCTTTCACATATGCATTCATTAAAATGAATAAAATTCTTCATTATGTTTAAGAAAATTAGGTAAGATGGAAATCACACAAAATTGAAAATTTTGGGGGGGAAAGCAAACCTCTACTTTAAAAACGATGTAAATACAACAAACATTTATAATAGATATGTCTTTCTTGTTTTCTCTGTTCTCAAAATAAAAAAAAAATACTGAAGTTTGCTATGAAAAAATTGATCATCTACTGATGCATTATTTTTTAATTTCTTTTTCATATTATCTCTTAAAGATAAATGACAATAACAAAGACACATTAAAATGACAGTAAGAACAGCTTTTTATAGTTTTAATTATTTTTTTCCTTTTTGGCAATAAATATGATGTGGTATGTTACATACTGTTATATACTGAGAAGCAACAATACAGTTTAAGTATTCATAATTATAAAGATAATTTTTACTTGATATTTTAAAATATGAAATATATTGCTTCAGGCCCTTAATATTATGGCTGTTTATTAATACATATGGCAAGCATCCTTATATTTAGGTCAATCAATCACCTACTGTGCTTTATATTCTATTCTGAGATATTCTGCATAGAGATATGAGTCCATTAAGTTTTGCTTTCTGAGAAATAATTTCACAATTTGCAATGCAGATGATGAGCATTCATTTTTTTCTATTTCTTTTGGAATTGGAGCTCATTTTAGTCTATGAAATAAAAGCTGAAGAACTGAAATCAAAATCCAGGGTAGGGGAGACAATGGATGGGCGGTGAAAAACATGTCACAGAGCCCAGGTGGCATCTGAAGGTGGCACCTGAGTGGAGGCTTAGAAGGGCTGCTTGAGAGTAACACGTCATCTGAGTCTTTACAGTAGGAACCTAGCCCCACCTCAGCACTCCAGAAATGATTTTGTGTTTGTAAGGAAATTGAGAAGCCTCTTTGGGATGAACTCATGAAAATGGAACTCTCATATATTACTAATTTATTAACTTAGAATGACACATTACTGTAAGGCAAACTGGATCTCTGGCCTTGTCAGATTAGTCCATTCTCACTCACACAGAAATTTGTACTACAGAGTTCATATACGGACAGAGACCTAAAGGGCTTGGTGATTTTATCTCAATCAGGGTTTCTAGGCTTCATTCCTGTAGATTCCTTCTGTCAGAGGTCCTCATCTTAACCTTAAACATTCTAGTGCCTTTTAGCTAGGCATTATATTTGAATGATACAACAGTAAGATAGTGAAAATGAAGCCCATCTCCCACCTCTTCTCTCCCTAGATGCCCAGTTTCTTTCTCTAGAAGCTAGCTACCCAATGAGCAATTTCTTGAGTAGGCTTCCAGAGATAACCTATGCATTTACAAACATATGTCCTATATGTGTGAGTTTGTGTATACATGTGTGTATGATATATATATATATATATATGAGATACATATATATATATGAGATACATATATATATATGAGATACATATATATATATGAGATACATATATATATATGAGATACATATATATGAGATACATATATATATATATATATATATATATATATATATATAACTTGTCTCTGAAATTTTAGCAGAGAATACATGCTGTTTTTGTGTTTTAAACTTCCATGTATAGAACTTTTTAGTTTTAGCATATACATTGGACATACAAATAACACATACAGTAAATACCCTTAAATATTATTTTACACATGTGGGAGTTTATCTGTTAGATAAATACCCAGAAGCAGAATTCTGGGTCAAAGGGTATGCACTTTTAAATTTAGAATGTAATGCCAAATACAAGTTTTATAATGGCCAAATTTGAAATTGGAAAACCCAATATGGCAATTTAACTCTTGCATATTGTGACTCTAGAATGATTTACTATGAATTTTTATAGAAAGGGAAGACATCAAAATTAATAAAGTCTGCTTCTAGTTACCCTCTTATTCTCAAAGCTAATAATTCAAGGTAATTGATTACAGATCCCTAGAAAATAGGCCATGACTCACATGGAGTATATATACTGCCTGACAGATAAGAAAACAAGAAAAAGGATCAAACATAAAAGATTTTAAACCTGAGTGTTAAAAGAGTCCCCTTTTCCAGTAACCTTGAAATTTCAGGGCAAAAATTCCTTTCAAGAAAGAAGTGATGAAAAAGAAGAAAAACAAGAAACTGAGAAAAGTGAAATAAAACCACCAGGACTGTCTGAAGTGGAAATCCTGAAGTTACCAATGGTCTCATGAGGAAGGGATGGCTGCCAAAGGAAACACTGAGGGTGGTACCTGGGGAAGGAAATGGCTTCATAAGAGGACAGGGGACTATTGAAGATCACGTTTTTGGCAGAGATTTTCACTGACATCCTTCCTGATGACAAGCTACTTCCAAATGCTAGGAGAAGGAAGGGAGGAAAAGAAACTGGATAGACTTACATTGTGAAACTTCAGACTCCAAACACAAAATGTCTTTACTGGGGACACGAGAGATATTTTAATTATAAGGAAGGTCATAAAATCTTAGAGATCATTCAGAGTCAGCGAACTAGTACTGTTATGAACTAAGTCACTATGTTGGGCTAGAGAAAAAGACATTCTAAATATCCAAGACACAATAACCATTGTTAATTTATATAACATATAAACTAAATACATAAGACTACATTTTAAATCTTTTTTTGACTTAAAAAGTTTGGTATTACACTTTGGGATTACAAGGCCTAATACATATATATGATGCTATTACTTATCACAGATTTAAAATAAACGGATCAATCATAATAACTGTAATTTCCATAACTTCTAACAAATTATATAATTCTTGAGCATTACAATACAATCTTTTAAATTAACTATATAAAATTTTCCTGAATAAAGTAGAATATAAAATACATTTTAAATGTATAATTTGCATCTAAAATTTGAGGACAGTGTCCAAATATTAAAGTCATTTCATTATGTATTATTTTGGAAGGCAAGCAGTTATAATTTTCCTGCATTTTATTATCTTGTTTAAAAACTTGCATTATTTTCACAAGGTTACCATTTGTTTTGTAATTACAATGGTTACCTGAGTAAAATTTAAGAATTTCTCACTTTTCAGTTATTCAAAACACAACATACAAAGGCTGTCCAGAAAGTATTCAGCCATATAATGTTAAAAAATAGAGGCATTTATGGCTGGATTTTTCATCTGGGCATCCCTCGTATATGCCTTTAGAGTATGATTTTCTGCTTAGTATATGAAAATAAATGAGATACTTATATCTGTAATTAAATAAAGCATTTGGATCTTAAAAATGAGCACTTAGCATTTAAATATAAAAACCAAATAATACTTTAAAGCAAAAATATATATTTTAAAAATGAAATTATTTAGTTTATCTTCTGAAAAATGAATTACTAATTTTCTTCTTATAGCTACAGTAAAGCAAGGCCACAGTATCATGTATCTCTGAGTATATACAATGGTTTAAACAGATTCCTAAAAGACATAGTCTAGACTATGTATCTCATGCTTGTTCAATGACTAGTCTAAAAAAATGTGAAGGATATTAATAATTTACATAACAGAAATACTCATTACCATAACAATATGGATTTTAAAATGCACTAACTATATGGTACATTGGAATCACGTAAAATAGACAATATCTACCGCATATTATATTGTTGTATGTATATCTCTTTCATAGTCTTTCTAAGAACATATACATCACTGTATTCCTACTAGTAAGCCTAGTAAGCACCAAACAGCACCAAATATTAGTTCAATAAATGATCATTCAATTAATACAGAATAAATGAATTGACTATAACATTCAATTTTCAGTTAAAACATGCTAAAGTACCCTTAAAGTAAGTGGTAAAGTGAGAAAAAATTATTATTATGCATAACTAGAAAATGAAAACTATTAGAATTTAGTTTCTGTAGTATATGAGCTTGAGGAACTGTAGATTACATGAGCCCCTTCTAAAGCCTGGAGAGGTCCTAGAATTTTGTTCACGTCATATGTTTACATGAATTTTTTGTTAACTATTTTAACTACAATTAAGGGTACTGTGCATTTAGAATCTAATTTTACTTGTAATTTTGTGTTTGTGATTTCTTAAAAAGTGGAGGGAAATTTATAAAAGGGACGGGCTTTTGGATCTACTCCTCCATAGTTTCCTATTACATTGAGTATATCTTAAAACAAGAATTGAAACTAAACCTACATTTGGGCATGTAACAAAGATTTACTTTACATTAATAAATATTTGTCATTGCTTGCTAAAAAGTCAAAAGATGGCCAATTCTAAGTTACAGGCTAACACAGATTCTGAAATACAGTTTATCACCTAACAATTCATATGACGAGATTTTAATTATGTATCAGCATATTTTCTCAAATTGTACTTTTCTTTTCTGGCAACTATGCATGGACATTTATTGACAGTAGCTGCTCTACTACTTATTTTACTTCATGTGTTGCTGTTTCACACTTACTCCTATTTTCAAACAGCCTAAAATACCTGACAAAACAGACACCTGGACATCACCTTTCAAATTCTTTGTTTGATTCAGCCTGTGAAAATATCATAAAGTTGTTGATTTTTGCCTATGCAATCTAACATGTCATGTTAAAAAATGTGCAGCAATTAAAATATATACATAGCACTCAATATAATATTCAGTTAAATATTTTGACATACTTATGCTACCAAAACATAAAAATTCAACTATAATGTAAGTACCATGAAATACTTTTGAGTCAACAGTGTTTTTGGAAATGGAAGCAAAAAGCAAAAGTTGCCTTTACATCAATAAAATATAAATACTCCTAATTGCTAACAGACATTTTCTGACAAGTGTTTGCCCAAACTGAATGTTTATAGCCTTGCTAACACCTGAAAAATAGCATGTACAATGGAAACAGCAGTTTTAATAAAAAAAACCAAAAACAAACTTATGTTAGCTAATGGGGCAATTAGAATACCCTTGTCCATGGAATGATGTATGAAAACATTAAAAGAACATCTGATACTGCTGAAAACAAAATCATGAGATTTTTGCTTATTAAAACAAATGCTTGAGGTATGAGTATTTCTCCTTTTTATAGGACATTTTATTATTTTGGGAGCAGAAGCTAAGAAAAAGAAAAACCACACAGAGAACATGCCCTAAAATTTACAACTGAATCATGTTTAGTTCAGCTATAACATCATTTGCTTTCCTCTCTTGTGTAATGTTATATCTACATTAAATAAGCAATTTTGTATTTTAATAATTTTTTATTTTTCAATTATAGTTGATATACAATATTATATTAGTTTCAGGTGTTCAACATACTGATTAGACATTTGCATAACTTATAAGGTGATGATCCCATAAATGTAGTACCTATCTGATACCATATACAGTTATTACAATATTATTGTCTGTATTCCTTACACTATACTTAGCATTCCCATGACTATTTTCATAATTACCCATTTCTACTTCTTAATCATTTCCCCTTTATCACCCATCTCTCCAAGCCCCCTCCCATCTAGTCACCCTCATAATGTTCTCTGTATCTATCAGTTTGTTTCTGTTTTGTTTGTTCATTTATTTTTGTCCTTTAGATTACACATATAAATGAAGTCATACAGCATCTGTCTTTTTTTGTCTGACTTGCTCCACTCAGCACAATACCCTCTAGGTCTATCCATATTGTTGCAGATACCAAGATTTCATTTTTAATGGCTAAGTAATACTCCATTGTATATATGTACCACCACTTCTTTATCCAGTCATCCACTGATGGACACCAAGGTTGCCTCCATATCTTGGCTACTGTAAACAATGCTGCATTGAACATGTGGATGCAAGATGTCTCTTCGAAGTAGTGTTACGGGTTTCTTCGGATAAATACCCAGGAATGAAATGACTTGGTTGTCTTTTGTCTCTTATTATAGACTTTGTTTTAAAGTCTATTTTGTCTGGTATAAGTATTGCTACCCTGGCTATTTATTTATTTATTTATTTGCATTTGCATTTTCATGAAATATCTTTTTCCGTCCCTTTATTTTCCAGTCTGTGTGTCTCTCCATTTGAAATGAGTCTCTTGTAGGCAGCATATGTAAGGGTCTTGTTTTCTTATCCATTCAGCCACCATATCATTTGATTGGAGCATTTAATTCATTTACATTGAAAGTAACTATCAATAGATATGTAGTTATTGCATTTTATTATTCAATTTTTATCTTTTTATTTTTATTTTTTTTTTCTTAAAGAAGTACCTCTAACATTCCTTATAATACTGGTTTGGTAGTGATGAACTCCTTTAGCTTTTTCTTGTCTGGGGAGTTCTTTATCTATTCTTCGATTCTAAATGATAGCTTTGCTGGGCAGAGTAATCTTGGTTGTAGGTCCTCACATTTCATCACTTGGTATATTTCATGCCTATCAATCCCTCTGGCCTGCAAAATTACTGTTCAGAAATCAGCTGACAGTTTTATGGGAGCTCCACTGCAGGTAACTAACTGTTTTCTTGTGCTGCTTTTAAGATTCTTTCCTTGTCTTTAAACTTTTGCATTTTAATTATGATGTGTCTTGGTATGGATTCATCTTGCTTGGGACTCTCTGTGCTTCCTGGACTTGTATGTCTATTTCCTTTGCCAGATTAGGGAAGTTTACCATCATATCCCTTCAAATAAGTTTTCAACTCCTTACTCTTTCTCTTCTCCTTCTGGTTATGCTATGATGCAGATGTTGGCATGCTTGATGTTGTCCCAGAGGGCCCTTAATCTATCCTTGTTGCCTGGAATTCTTTTCTCTTTGTACTACTCTGATTGGGTGTTTTCTGCTACCTTATGTTCTAAATTGCTGATTTGAGCCTCTTGTTCATCTACTTACGGTTGATTACTTCTAAGAAATTCTTTATTTCAGTTACTGGATTCTTCATTTCTAACTAGTTCCTTTTTATGTTTTCTATCTTCATTTTTATGTTTCCAATCTCTTTGCTGAAGTTCTCATTGAGATCACTGAGCATCCTTATAACCAGTGTTTTGAACTCTGCACCAGCTAGATTGCTTGTCTCCATTTTGTTTAATTCTTTTTTTGGAGGCCTGTTCTGTTCTTTTATTTGGGATGTGTTTCTTTGTCTCCCCATTTTGGCTGCCTCCTTGTATTTGTTTCTATGCATTAGATAAGAGCTGGCATGTCTTCTGGTCTTAGTAGGGTGGCTTTATGTAGTAGGTGGCCTTATGTAGTAAGTGTCTTGTGGGGCCCAGTGGTACAGTTTCCCTGGTCACTTGAGCTGGGTGCTACCGACATGTCCCTTGTGTGGGATGTATGTGCCCTCATATTGTTGTTGACACTTGGTTTCTGTCTGCAAGTTAATGGAAAAAATTGATCCTTAGGCTGACTGGTTATAAGGACTGGCCATGACTACAGTTGAGGAACTGTTGTGCAGGGGCTGACTCTACAGACAGTGTGATGTTTGGGTGTGTTGTCTGGGGTAGCAGCCAGGTAGTGCTCTGGTCTGAAGCCTGTCACTGGGCATGAGAACCCCAGAGTATCCTGAAAAGAACCATGTTGCAACAGGCCAAGTTCAGCCTCAGCCTGTGCCCTGCCCAGGGTCATTTGTAATGACCTACAAAACAACCCACAGATTGCTGCCACCTTTACTTGGCTTAGAGGTGCCTGGGAGAGGCTATGCTGTGAACTGAGGCTGCCTGTTACTATTGCTGGGCTTGGGACTGCTTAGCAAAAGGTAAAGGACATGCCAAGACCAGATGCTGCTTGTGTGAAGTTTGTGAACCTCTGAAAGATTTTAGGGAAAGTCCACAGCATCAGCCAGGATAGGTTATTTCTATGGAAAAGCCACTGGAAGAGGCTTGGGTGGGTCCATAATTTGGGTGGGGTGAGGTCTCAGAGGATCATTAGGGTGGGGCAGATGGTGTTAGCCAGTTTGATGGAGACAGCATGCAGTTAGAGGAGAGGGCTCAACAAAGGAACAATAGTTTCTGCCAGCGCTTGTGTCTGGGAAAAAGCTGCTCCTCCAGCCCTTACCCCAAAGCCAGAAAATTCAGTTCTTCCTCGTAAGTCCCTGGTATCTTTCTAGCTGCTGCTCCAGCGCTAGAGCTCAGAGTGAGTGTGTCCATCAGCAAGTAAATCTGAGCATGGGCCTAGGAGAGCCTAGGGCTGCAGCTGCCCTCCATCTCACTCAGCCACAATTTCTAATGGTTTTCACAGTCTGAAGTTATGGGGACTTCTCTCCTGGCACTGGAATCTGGGCTGGGGAGCTTGGTCAGGGGCTGGGACCCCTCACTCCTCAGGGAGTACTTCTGCAGCCATATATAGGTAAAGCCATATATAGGTAAAGAACAAATCCCTTCAGCATCTCTGCCCCTCCTACTAGGCTCGATGTGGCTTCTTCTATATATCCTTAATTATAAGACTTCTGTTCAGCTAGACTTCAGGCAATTTTCGATGAAGATTGTTTTATAATTTAGTTGTAATTTTGATGTGGTCATGATAGGATACAAGTTCAGTGTTTACTACCCCACCATCCTGACTGGAAATCACAATTTTGTATTTTAAAAGGTGGATGTTAACAATAGGAGAACAGGACTTAATTTAACAGTTTGGCTTAACAGTAAGGCTATTCTAAAATACTTATTTTATTTTGAAAATAGGGACATTAAAGACAAACCTTTCTTAGTCAAAAAAGATAAGGAATGTGAGTGATGTCTATGTGCAAAAAACGTGGGGGGGATCATTTTTAAAGGATAATTTGTGTTGTATCAGTTAATATGTTTTTGTGTATAACCATCATGCCAATAGTAGGTAGAAACAGAAAATAAGAACTCATAGAAAAAAGTTGTAAAGGAAATTATCCTCATTAAAAAGTTAAATTCTATGACTTATAAATCAAGAAACCACAGAGGTAAACTAAACTTCCTGCTACCCCATTGGAGGAAAGGAAAATTACTTTTCCTGCTATCACCCCTCACCCCCACCCCTACAAGTTAGTCAGCAAGGAAAGCTGTCTTATTTTTCTTGGTTTCCAAGGATGTTATGTCTCACACAGCTGAAGGAAGCTATGAGAGCTGACAACTCCTTACATATATTAATACCTTTCTAATTTCAAGAACTTGCTCATGCAGATGCCTAAAACCAAGTTCTATAGTACTGATAACAGATTTTTTTTTAACTTCATATTCTTGACTAGCTATAATTATTTTGAAGCTAGACAGCAGTTCGGTGGTCAAATAACCAAAACTAATCTGTAGAAAGTTTTTACAAAAACAATTTACTCATCCAAGTTACTTGCTTGATTGCTTTGTAAGATATTTCCTTGTGCACATGGCATATATTTTTAAATTAAAATATTAAGCATTAAAATAGCAGATTAAGTAGAAGCATTTCTCCACAAAACAGATTTCTAAATGAATCTATCAAGGTTGAAAATTTCATCATAAATTATTATGTTCATTATATTGTTCATCACATCCAATAAGGTCCTGCAAGGTCAAATTCTGCAAAAGATTTAATAATATATCTAATCTTAAGACTCTGATCAATGGTTTCCTTCAGGATTGTATGCATCTATATAAAGTGTGGCTGTCTTTAAGCCCACTGTTAGGTTCAGAGACTGTAACTTTAAAAGATACTTTTAACAATTCTTCCCTACTACTAAAAATCACATCTTTCATGCTGGCAAATGCAAAGATCTTTTCATGACAGCATGAAGAAAGAAACTGCTATAAAATGAAAAGTGAAATATTATACTGTTTTTATGTAACCAATAGTGTTTATTTAACAAGGATATACTTTATCACTACAAATGCTTTGAACCCATCTCAAGATGAATCTGTTTTTCCTACAACTTTTCTATTTCATAAATCAAAACAGTACTCATTAGTATAAACTTATTAGGTTAAACCAAACCTCAATTGCAAGCATCTCAGCATTTCTGAAAACATAGATATAAAGATATCCAAGTTAATGTCACTTAATTAAAAAGATATAGTTTGCTTTGGACAGTTTTTACTAACCCTGATCCTTATTATCCGAACTAGTGAGATGAAGATGATTTGGGGCTGAATAGTTCCAGAGTGCAGTAGAGCATAAAGACCTCTTAAAACAGAGAGGCCCAAATCCAGAATACCCACTAACATGCATCAACTACTGGGAAATGCAATTTTAATTTGTAGCTGGATTTTATAGAAACTCTTTTGTGTAAATAAAAGTGGATCCTTAAAAAAATAAAAAGAAATTCAATATGTTTGCAGATGAAGCAGTTAAGGCATGGCCACAACATTTTTCTTTCTAAAACCAAAACAAACGCAGTTTCTGGATGGGCAAGAGCTGTCTAAGCTAATGAGAATCCAAAGCACGTTGAGTTAAAATTTTACAAATTAAAAGATCAATTTGTGAAAACATTTTATGTTACTAAGATACAAATGGCACTACCACATATAGGTGGCATGGCTGGGACAAACTCAGTCATCTCACTGAAATTCCCAAAGTGTAACTGTTGGCTTGGTTGTCAAAACATGCATTTTAATATCCTGCTCTGAAAGTAGGAATGCAGGTACTAAGATTTTCATGATCCTACTATACTTGACCTATCTGTATTAAATTTGCAGGTAAAAGACAATGGAGCAAAATCTGTAACAGGACTACCTGCTTTAGGACTCAGTATCAACTGAGAAACAAAACTCCATGTGCATCACATATCTCATGTGTAGACTTGAAATTAGACAGAAAACTTCTTCTTATTATTGGCATCTCCAGTTGTGAAGATGACTTCATTGAAGTGCATGGATTCCTCTCTGTGCCAGTCTAAATCCAGATCCAAACTGACACCAACTTGATTCCAAGTCACCTTCTTCATCCATAGCACCTGTGAGCAGTGGGGGTGGTAAGAATCTTTCCGTCCTCTTCTAAACTTTCCCTGTCACAAAAGTTGCTCTACTCCTTTCAAGCCTTATTTCTTCAGTCCCTCTGTGATACTGTGACTTATAATAAGAATATATATTTGGTTTTCCTCCCTATTTCTGACACAGTGCTCCTAAAACCCTTGGGATTTCCTAAGTCAGGAGTCCTCAACCTTTTTGGCACCAGGGACCAGTTTCATGGAAGACAGTTTTTCCTCGGACTGGGGGTGGGGGGTTGCAGGGTGGTTTCAGGATGATTCAAGCACATTACATATATTGTGCACTTTATTTCTATTATTATTATTATATTGTAATAGATGATGAATTATACAACTCACTTGCCACTATAAAGCCTGCCACGAGATGCAGCTTAATTGTTACCTGACACTCACTGATAGGGTTTTGATATGACTCTGCAAGCAACTGATTTGTTACGCCTCTGTATAGTCAAACCTCTCTGCTAATGTTAGTCTGTATTTGCAGCTGCTCCCCAGCACTAGCATCACCACCTCAGATCCACCTCAGGTCATCAGGCATTAGATTCTCATAAGGAGTGTGCGACCTAGATCCCTCACACATGCAGTTCACAACAGGGTTCTCACTCCTATGAGACTGTAATGCCGCCGCTGATCTGACAGGGGATGGAGCTCAAGCAGTAATGAGAGAGATGGGGAACGGCTGTAAATACAGATGAAGCTTTGTTCACTTGCCTGAAGCTCACCTCCTGCTGTGCAGCTGTGTCCCTAACAGGCCACAGACCTGTACCAGAAGATTGTGGCCTTGGGTTGGGGACCTCTGTCCTAAGTGATGAGAGAGAAAAGTATGTATTTTTATGTTAAGAGGTAACTTTTGGACTGCGTTAAGGATGGGAGCTGGCTGCCAGGAGAACCGACCCTGTTATTAAAGGGTTGGAACTTTCCTCCCCCCCCCCACCCCAACACCTCTACTGGAAGGGAGAGGGATGGAGCTTTAATCAATTACCATTGGCCAATGCTTTAGTCAACTGTGCCTATGTAATGAAGTCTCCATAAAACCCCAAAAGTATTGGGTTTGGAGATCTTCTGGATTGGTAAGCACATGGAGATGTGGGGAAAGCGGCATTTGCAAACTGCTTAGAAGCTGTGCACCTATTCTCCATACCTTAACCTATGCCCATTTTCCATCTGGCTGCTCCAGAGTTATATCCTTTTATAATAAACCAGTAATCTAGTGAGCAAAAATGGTTCTCTGCGTTCAGTGATCCAATCTAGCAAATTAATCAAATCCAAGGAGAGGGTCACTAGAACTCCAATATATAGCCAGTTGTTTGGAAACACAAATAACAGCCCAGGCTTGCAACTGGCATATGAAGTGGAGCATGAACCCTTTCACTGTGGGATCTGATGCCATCTGTGAGTAAGTGGTTTCAGAATTGATCTCAACTGCTGGACATTCAGCTGGTGTCAGAGCATTTGTTTGCTGGTCTGAGAAAAGCCCCACACATTGGAATAGGTGATTTTCTCATTCCAGACCTGACCATTTTTATTTTTTGTCTCTTATTCTTCTCTCCCAATCACCCACCCAACGTGTGTGTGTGTGTGTGCGTGTGCGTGTGCGTGTGTGTGTGTGTGTGTGTGTGTGTGTGTCTCCATGCTCAGGTGTCTCTCCTTCCCTTCATGAGTACAGGTAAAATCATTTAAACTTGCTACTTGCATTCTTTTCTGTCTCATCTTTCATTTACTCATTGGAATTCATTATAATCTAGTTTCTATCCACTACATTTTAGAATACAACTCTAGCAAAATTGCCTAAGTCACAGAATTTCCTATATCAAAAGTCTAGATCAGGATCTCATCCTACACAACTTCCAAAATATCTGGATTTGCCAAAAACCTCATTCATGAAATAGTCTTCTCTCTGGCAGCATCAGACTGATTCTTTCCTGATTGCTTTTTAGTTTCTTAACAGGATGCTGGAGGTCTTTCCTCAGCTCCCATGAATGGGGTAAACTCATCGATTCCAAGTGGCAGGCATAACCCTCTGTCTAAATGACTCCCAAATGCATCCTAGGTCCTGATGTCTACGCCTGTAATACTTCCCTCATAGATTTCAGCTGAGATTCAACCTGTCTAAACACTGTCATCAATTCTATTCCCTTTGATCTTACATTACCTAGCTAAAGTGTTAGAGAGCTCATTTGACAAAATGTAAAGAGTAACATGAAAACACCAAAAACATTCTTACTAATAACCCCAAATCCTCATAATATATTAAATAAGAGAGCTATTACTACAAATTCAAGCATGAGCAATATAGCAAGAACAGCTACAATGTCATCATCTACAGGAGTCTTCCTAGACGGAAGTCCTCAGCCACATCTTGATCTCAACCACTAACAATACTTTTTAAATCATTCCTCACTAACTTTTGCACTAGAAACATTTCAGATGTCTAGAGGCAAGCTAAGGGGCACTTAACCCTCTTGACATAAAATGTAATAAGATGCTTTTAGCAGAAAGATGTTATAGAGCTAAAAATTTGAAGGACCACATCTGAAGTGAAAAAAGATAAAGGTATATGGGATCACGTACATAAAATTATTGAAATAAATATGCTTATTTTATGATAGCCTTTTTCACTTACACATAGTTTTGCTTTAGGATGAATGCTTATAGTCCTATGTTAAGTTACAAAAGTTAGAAATTCCAGTAAGGTTATATTTTAATAATATTTCATACTGCCTAGAAGAATTTAAACTGGGAGGCTGGCCCTTATATAATAAGAATTATTATCAGAGATACCCTTTTGTGACCTAATCATAGGGCAGTACAAACTTCTAATTATTGAACATCTGATTTTCATATTGTGCTATGAATGGCCTTTCTCCCTTCTGAAGCCCAGGTGCCTTGCCTCATTCCTTAGCTCAGAATGTCACATAGATCTAATTTTACATTTCTGTGTCTAAACTTCTTATGTTTGTGAGGTCTGACTCTCTCCTATATGTGGGTTTCCCACATGCACATCTGTAATTAAGCTGGTTATTTTCTCTTGTTAATCTGTCACATGTCAGTTTAACGATTAGCCTCCCTGGAAGAACCTAGAAGGGTACAGGAAAATTTCTTCCTCTCCCACGTTAGGAATAGTTGGTTAGATGGCAAAGTAAATTGGGCAAAATAAAAACCAAAAAACTCTGTCTGTATGCCTACATTAACACCAAATCTAGGGGGAAACTTGGTGGATAAAGACTGTGGAGTTGTACACCTGGAACCCATGTGAGTCTTGCTAACCAATGTCACCTCAGTAAGTCTAACAATAAAAAAAAAAAGACTGAACTGCACTATTTTCAAATTCAGGCTAAAGTGGGGGCAAGGGATAAAAGAAAATTATTTGAAATATTTATTAACACCTTAACTACTTTCTGAAACATCTATGAAAACTTGAGACACAACTAAAATGAAAGAAAATATTATTTATGAATTTAATTACTACCAATTATAAAGTATTACCTATAAGGACTTAAATTTAAGTCCAAATCTACATAAATATTACACATGGAGAAATGAAATATAACCAAAACTGAAAAAATAAAGAAGTAATTAATCTGTTCTACCTGGCAGCCTCAGTAGAAGATGATGACAAAACAATACAACAGGATTTACAACATAAGCAAGTTTCCCTGAAACGTTAACATGTTAAGATCCTTATTATGGAAGGCATTTGGTGCTCTATTTATAAAGCATTTTCTATACTTGGAATACCATAGATAAAAATTCTTTCTAAGGCTTAGGTCAATCTCATAAAACCAGGCTGTAGAATCTAACTATATTTAGCTAGCAAGGAAGTAAAAAAAAAAAAATAGGGAGGGAGTCCATTATTACAGTATTATGGTATTGAAAATATGTTGGAAAAATTGGTTAATCTAAAAAAAATTTTTTATAGCTTTATACATGTGTTATAAGAAATCACTATATCACCAGATCACTCAAAATCAAGTAGATTTCAATCCTTTTCTTGCTAGAAAAAGAGTAGGACCCTGAAAGTTATATGGTTGCTCATACATTCATTTTTCATCCAACATTTATTTACTTATTATCTATTAACTGTCAGGCTCTGTGCTAAGTAATAATGAAGACAGTGCCTCTTCTCACAGAAACAGACAAATAAACAAATACCAAGCAACATGGTAAGTGCAATTATAACCGTCTGTGGGGGTGCTGTGGAAATTTAGAGGAGATGTATCCAAACCAGCAGGCTCTTTTGTTTACTGTGAAAGAAACCCAATTAGAACTGGAGGTAGGGATAATGAAGTCCTACTTTCTCTGTGTCTCTACTTCTCTGTATAACGTGGCTTAATTCTCTCAGAATCATTTTCTCCACAACTCAGAACCACAGGTAAGAAAGTTCTCAGTTTACACCTTCCCATCCTTTGTACTAGACTGGCAAACTTGAGCTTATGTTTACAATTGATCCAGAATAATCACTAAATGAGTCCCTTCAGCAACACCGCCTTAGAACTCTGAAGCCAAACATTTTTAATGTCTGCGGAGACGGTGAAATGTGAACAGCAAAGTTGAAATGGTTAGTCCAGGTTCAGCAGGAATTGTACCTTCTGGGTATGCTTACTAAAAAGGTAGGTGCTTCCTAATGAAACTAGTGGGAAACTTTTATGGAACACTTTGACTATGTTGTTGAAATATAATTTGTATAATGATGGGATAAAGTGATACTGAAACTCTCCACAAGCATCCTTTTTAGAATTTTGGACATATTCCTGAAATAAGGAGTTTCAAGATCGAGGGCTTTCTGGAAAAAAAATCCAGCCATAAATGCCTCTATTTTTCATATTATGTGGCTGGATACTTTCTGGACAGCCCTCATATAATCGCTGACACCGGATTAAAAATAAAACTATAAATAATGTATTTGATGTTTGATATGATGGAAGCCACGGGTTAGAGTTTCAATATTGTTAAAGACAAGGTGTTCTCTACCTAAGTTTTAATCCTTTGTATAATATTATACGAGGACCAATAAAGTCATTACAGAAAAATAAAAATAACCCCAAAAGAAAAGAGTCCCATCATTATTAACCTCTGCTTGAAAAAAGTTAAATGTGTAATTCTAGGCTTATTGGGAAAACATAACCAA
Organism: Lyroderma lyra; assembly: GCA_004026885.1. Taxonomy (NCBI): domain Eukaryota; kingdom Metazoa; phylum Chordata; class Mammalia; order Chiroptera; family Megadermatidae; genus Lyroderma; species Lyroderma lyra. The sequence goes on from PVJL010000183.1 coordinate 472,638, forward strand.
CATAGTTATAAAAAATTGTATGGTTACTTTTTAGGTGTGAGCAAGGAGGTTTTAAGGATTATCTTGAAGCGGGTTTAGAAGTAGCAAAGTTGCATGTATTTTAGGATGCATAAAGCAAGCCTGTCTTGTTTACTACCCAGCAATTGCAATGGGCCTAATTTACACAACAATTACTTAGAAGTAACTCCTTTGAAATGCATTGTGTGATTAATTGACTTGGCTTCAGGAATGCAATGTTGTTTCTACATTGTTGTTCACTTCAACCTAATGCCCCCCAGAGCACAGATCCAATTAAGAAACAAGGCAGGGAGGCAGATATTAAGCACAGTATTTCTATATTACACAGCACTTTCACACAGGATTGAACACTACCACCTACTGTCTGCAGGCACTGGATTTATTCAGTGCATCCCCGTGAAACTGGGGGGATGGCTGATGGAAATTAAGGAAGGGGATTTAAAGTAAATATCTTAGAGAAAAATTAAAAACAGACACATTTAACTTATTAGGAGGCACTTTTAAAAATAAAAGCCTAATTTTCTTAATTTTCTCATAGAAATACACAAGATAATGATCTGGCCAACCAAAGTGGCACGGGGAAACAAATTTTAAGTTTCCACAGGATTTGCATTTCCCATTCCATTAAGGAGAAATCACCCACATAGTGGTAAGATCTGGCAACATATGAAATGCTCACGTGAACACAGCCTTTGCATTTTGAGAAATTAGGGCCCTGCCCACTTATATTGCCTCCCTTAAAATAAAAGCCATGCGAGAGTAGAGGGGACTCCTTATAATCATATGCTCAGATAGTACTCAAGCCTCGCCTCACATAATGTCTAAGAAAGTAATTTTCCCAGGCCCTGCTGCATCTCTAACCTATCCAGTTTCCCTTTCCTTTCTTCCCTCTCCAAGTAACCCTTCTCTGCCTATTTCGTTGCACTCTCTGAGTTGCAAGTTAACAAGAAGAAAAAGCTTAAGCTCAACTCCCAATTCTACATACAGCTTGAGGAAAGAAGCTTCACCAAGGCAGCCTGAGAGGTGAGAAAACCTAAAACCAGGAAGCACACATGCTCAACTGTAATTCCACCTCCGTCCTTACCATACGACCTTCTGAAAGTTACTCAGCATCTCAGAGCCAGTTACATTATTTACACACGAGGACACAGTAAACTAAGAAGAGTTACAGAGGATTTCTCCAAGTCCTCCCTGGTACCAAAAGACTAATGCTGTAATGCAGAAAGAGCGGTGGTTCAATCACAACTGGAGGCTCAAACTGTCCAGTTCACATCTCAGTTTAGTCACTTCTTAGCAATAAAGGCCTGGTTTCTGATATCTAAAATGGTGATACTCCGCATAGCATTGTCATGAAAATTAAATTACTCAATATTATCAATTTGTGCCTAGAATAATGCCTGAAACATACCAAAGGCTCAATGTAAGTTACTTGTTATTCTAAATACTTCCTACCACACACAGAAGCCACTAACATGCTGCCTGTTCCTCAGTAGACAGTTTCATACAAGAGCAGTTTCTTCTACTTATCTTGTTTTCTTATTGCCAGGCTAAGATCCAGCTGCTCGCAGCTCATCCAATAATCAAGAGACAAGATTGGTGGACAGAAAAGCAGGTTTATTGCAAAATACCAGTGTTTGGGGACGATAGTGGACTCTTGTCTCAAACACTAACTTCCCCACTCTTAACACCTCTTACACTGTCAAAAGGTTTTCTAGTACATAAGAAAGGCAGAACAAAGGAAAAAAGGGGGTGGGTAGTCTTGGGCAAAGAAGTTTGAAGAATGAAATCTGGTTGTTGACCAAACAGGTGTCCAAAGGTGGTAACTTCAAGTCAGTGCAAACAGATTTACCAGGTAGCCAGGCAATCTTGAGGAAACAAATCGATTAGGCTAATTGTCCTGTAAATTAGCGAGGCAGGCCTACAGTCTTGAGTAAACTGAGTTATTGAAACTAGTATGCATGCAGTGGTTAAAGCCAGGGATGGAGGGGTAAAGAAAAGAAAAAAAAAAACTTTTTAAAAAGTCCTAAATTAAATTACATTGTTGAATCCAACTAAACCTAATGTGTTATATCCTGGAGATAGAAAATACAGTGTCACCCTTACAAAACTATTCCTTTATAAACTGCATGTGCACTAGAACATGAACTGAAGTTACAGCCCAGAGTGCTCCTACGAATTCCTTGTTGTACATCAAAATAATAATAGTGAAAAGCAAAAAATTATAACGAGAAAATTATTGTTTTCTCTCCAGGCCCTTTTGTAGAATTTACTTCCTAACCTTAGATAAACAGATTGAATGAACTATACTGTGATCAGATCATCTTTGGCCAAAAGTAATATGAAAGGATTGTGGAACCAAAGTGAAAATAGTTGAATTCGTGCAATACCTAAGGTTAAGTGGAGCCTTTCAGCAGCATTTGGATAATGAAATTTATTATTCAAAGAAATGTTGCCCTTATGAATCAGCTATTGCATCTGTTCAGGAACTCAACATTGCCAACAATATTGATAAAATTCTATGGAATTAATGCATTATTTTGTCCTTGTCCATGATGAAAGAGGGGGATATAAGGAAAAAATGAAAATTACAACACTAAAGTAATCAATTATTTAAGAAGTTATGAAATACAAAAAAATCTTTAAAGGGTGGAAAGCATCCATCTAATGACTATTTTTTAAAGTGGAAAATAAAGCAAGAAACACTAGACACCTCTCCGTGGCTTCTCCCTCATGCTCATCTCAGAAAACACATAGACAGACACACACACACACATTAAGATCACAACTATTTGGATCATGCACATAGGGTGAACATTTTCCATTCTTTCTCCCCAGCTCCATGCATACACACAAAACATTGCTCTCTAAGATTTTACCATTTTGTGAAACAAAAAAATCAGTCTCAGAGTCTGTGAAACATTAAACTATACACAGCTTACAGCATACGAGAAATGTAAATGTTCTCACAAAATATGATGAAACACAACCACAAATATAGATGGCATTATTGTACCACAATAGAGCAGGCAGTGATCTATGGAACCTGGGCCTTGAATCTCTGCAGTTTGGAGACCAGTACTTAGCATTCTCAATGTGACAGACACTTCAGCTAAGTAAGGGGGGAAAAAACTTGGGAAAATGAGAAACAGTTTCAGACTGATTTTCATAAGAAAGGTGGAAAAACTCACTGTGTTTAATCGTTTCTACTTAGCACAGAATTTATCTTTCATATTCTTATAAAGTAGCTTTCTTCTATGTTATCAATAAAAACTAACACTGACCTTCCTCCTGGAAGGTTAAACTTCTAGCTTCTGTTTGAAACGCTAGAGTGCCTTTTCTCAGAAGAAATGCTACATATACGTGCCGCGAGCAATGAAAAAGAATACACGGTCCCTCCGACCCGTCATTAGTCAGAGGATCTTGGCAACAGCAATGCTACTTGTATACGGTCTCTGCATGAAAAACTGTTTTCAAAGGTAACCTTGCCAAGGGCTATGTTCTGTCTTGGCAAAAGAAAGCAAACTTTACTTTTCTACCAATCGGTTTGCTCTGCGTGAGAAACAGGTGTTAAGGTAGGAAATGGGGCTCGGAGCAGGAGCAAAATAAAACGCACCCAAAATAAGTTTCATCTGGAAAAAAACACAACTTGGATAATAAGCCTGCAGGGCCGATATGTTTTTGCAAAATGCAAATCATGAAAACTGGTTAAGGGATTAAATACTCTTTTACAAAAATGACCATGGAGATTATAATCATTAATTAAAATCGTATAAATAATTTTCTGAAAGAACTCTCCCTTTTTATCTCATAGGTTTCAAACAGCCTAATGGTAAAAAGGTTTAGTCTCAGAAGAGATTCTCTAATTAAAACTAAAAATCTGGTGTAATTAATAAGTGTCAGTCTGCAATCTCAACCACTTATTAAAGGCAGAGAAATCAAATATTGACGTTTTATAAAAACTCTAATAAAATCTCTAAAAAAAAAGACATTTTTAGAGAATCTATTTCATCTATACAATAGGTGTCTCAGATGGGACAAGAAACTTGTTAAGTGGATAAATACTTGAACACTTACAATTCCTATATGCCAGTATTATTCATATTTTCTTTTTTCTTTGGAGCTTCATCTTGACTCAAAAGTCAGCTTTCAGTTATTTAATCTGGATTTACATTCTGAATTATCTAAGCTCATTTAGTCTTTCACTTCCCCCCTCTCATTATTATCTCCACCCAGAGGTGCATCAGAGCAAAAAAGACAAGGTGCGACGTAAACATACCAATTATAAATTTTGATTACTTTGTCTTGCATGGTCCCTCCATCCTCCTTCCGTGCACTGGATGTTCAAACTCTGACAGTTTTAGTGTTTACAAGTTTATTTCCCAAGTAACAGCTCAAAGAACAAGGAGAACTGGGTTTGCAGTAACTAAGTGTTCAGCATGTCGCTTCATCTATAATTATGCCCACATAGGTAAGGAAAACCACATGCTATCAGGCAACAACACAGCAGGGGTATTTGTCAAAAACCCATGCATGTCTCATCTGTTGGTGGCTTCCCCTCCCTTGCTGACAGCCCCTGGCTTCTGCAAATGAATGGGGCTTTAGAAACTGACTCTACCCCTGGCTTGGGAATAGGCTACTGGGTGGGTGCCTTCTCGACCTCTGCCACTAGACTAAACTGCCCAGGGTCCAGCTCAGCCACCTCAGGGCAGTGCCTGAGCACTGCAGGGCACACACAAGATGCTCTTTCCTAAGCTGGCCCCAGATGGTATGCAGATGTGGTACTATGACTCCCTGCTACCGCCAGAGAGGTCAGTTGGTGGGAATAGCCTTGGATACACTGAGGATGACAAAGTCAAGAGAATCCCAAAGAATGTAGCTGGAGCTGCTAGATTAAGGAAACCCACTGGACCTCTGGGCCTCTGTTCACACGAGCCAGTGAAGTTCCTGACCATCTGAGTATGAGTGGCTGTTATTACTTGTAATTTAAAGAATCCAAACGAATATACTTGTAATGTATACAAGGCAGTCAACTCCATTATGTGGAAAATTACAAGATAGCGTAGTAGAAACGAGATGCACTGCTCAGAACTCCATTTAAACAAAAACTTGCTGCCAAGTATGGAGTGCAGGCAGCACCAGCCTCAGGAATTGGCTCCTTTGTGATCAGCCTGGGCTACAGAGAGCCGCCTGGTGCAAGCAGCAGCCTGCAGCAGTGGCTGAGCAAAGGGGGACATAGAGAGCCATTCATTTCAGCCCTAAGCAGGGCATCTGGACAGGAAATGATCACTTCACAACTCCCAGCAGGGTTGACCAAGGCCTTGTTGCATCTGCATCACAGTTTGAATTTTCCCTCTGCTCAATCCTTCTCTCTTCACAATTCCTTTCACAGGAGTTGTTCTCTAATAAACATCTTACACCCCAACCTCCATCTCAGGGTCTGGTGACAAAGAACTGAACGGTGACAGTCTTGGTCCACTTTCACATTATAACACAGTATTAAAAAGAAGAAGAAGAAAAAGAAGAAGAAAAATAATCAAATGCATATGTGAAACCATATAAGAAAAATCCTCACTAAATTTCTATAAACAAAATGCATAATACAGAGTTTCTTTTGCCTTGCCCCATTCCTTTCCTTTTCTAAACTTCCTTTGATAATACAGTCTCCTTCAGCCACATATAGAAGAAATCTTGGTAAGGGAGGAAGGCATTATTTAATAAGTTGAAATAACACAATTAAGTTGGCTGGAGACCTACTTAAAATCGAAAAGACCTGTGAGCTATGTGATATTTCTCATAAGTCACCAGTTTTGCTTTTTTTAAAAGTCACTTTGAATGTTCCATCAATAACTGTTTTCTCATTATTGCCCTTTTTTATTAAAGGGGATTTGGTGTATAATGTGGGTAAGAATCAAGTATTTGGGTGATGGGAAATAGTTGTTTTCAATCAAAATTTGCTGTGAAGCAAATTTCTTTTAAGCAAATCCTATTTTTTAATTAACCACCATTGTAAAGTTGGAGATCAATTGAATAATAAAAAGATCACACCAGGGAATACCCTTTAAAACTAATATAGTTAAAGGTATAAATAACGTCAACAAAACAAAAATTTAGGGATTCTATTGTTATTGCATCATCAAAACATTTCTCGCTTTAGTCACCAAAGACATTCATATCACAAAATCCACAGACACTCATTAATTCCTTTTTGTTGACTTCTCCAAAGCATTATCATTCCCTGGACACTTCTCTTCCTTTGACTTCTCTGACATAACACTGGTTTAGTTTCACCCTCACTTTTCCACCTCTCTGTACTTTTCAGGTTCATTCTCTTTCACTGAGTCATTATAAGGCACCCCTTAAAGTCTGCTCCAAAGCCCTTTTCTCTTCTCACCAGGTAAATGAACCCTAAGAGTTCACAGGCATAGTTAGTGATGGTTCTAAAGCAGTACCTATCCAGAGGTGCTAATACACATAATCCACTTACATGTAGGCAACTCACAGACCATTTCAGATGAATGCCTTAAGGGCACCTCCAATTGCACAAGCCAAAGACCAGACTTTTGACAGCCCTTCTCTCCTGTGGCCTGTCCCAGAGAATGATACTACTTACTCATCCTATAATGAAAAACCAAAATCCAAGAGTCTCTTCACGTCCAAATCCATCATGAAGTTCTCTTGGTTCTGCCTCCAAAATTTTTACATGTCATGATAAATTCTTTTTATTTATTTATTTTCAATGAGTTGAAAATGTAACAACTAGTTTTAACTCATGGACTGCATAAAAACAGGTGGTGAGCTAGATTTGACCCACAGCTGTAGTCTGTTGGCAAGGGTCTTCTTATAAGACACACTAGGGGTTCTCAAACTGCATAGCTTACTAAATTTGTATTGCATGAGGGTATTCAAAGGAGTTTCAAATGTCTGGATCTATTTTGTAGGTTGTTAAGCATTAACACAACACACATACACACATCTTTTTTTTTTAATACTAAAATAACCAATGAATTAAGTTGTGCCACCAAGTTTTGTCTCACCCATCCCTTTTGAGGACGGGGGTCTACTTAAAAGAATCTCTCTCTTGCATCCTAATTTAACTGAAGACTACTACCACATGTGACATTAGCAAAGCAAGCTATTAAAACCAAACAAAATCTTACCCTGTATAACTACTTTTCTGTGTGAATCAAGAGATTTCTCTGAAATGTGGAACCTGAACGAAATACAGAAATAAAATGAAAGCTGAGGCTAATATTGCATTGCAACTGCTATCCAAAGCACATAATTTTAAACTAATCGCAATAATAACAAGAATAATTAAAATTTATTAAATCCTTACATTAGAACAGCCCTTTTGTATTTATTTAATTTTTTTGGATTCATTTAAATGACCTAGCTTTTAAAAATAACTTCTTAAATTAATATTATATATAATTAAACTTCTATGACAAAAGTATAATAAAAATATCATGTTTCTCTGTTTTCAGTGTTGGTGTTTTGTATATTAATACAATGGCATTTGGAAAAGGAGGTCTGCTTTCACTTTGTTTTTCCTTTAATACATCACCCACTTTGGCACTTTATTGCATGTTCTTGTCATTATTTACTACTCTGCTGTTTCTTTTACATGAAACTTGTTTCTCCTATACTCCTTAAGGACAGACAGAAGACGTTATGTTTTTCTCCCATTCTTTACACTACATCTCCCACTCCTTACACACGAGGGCTGTCTGGAAAAAATTCAGCCATACATGCTTCTATTTTTCATATTACATGGTTAGATTCTTTCTGGAGAGCCATGTCTGTGTGTGCGTGCATGTGTGTGTACACACATATCTGTGTGTCTATATATATACACATATATACACACTTTGTGCATTATATAAGGAATATATGAGAGATATATACATGAATATATATATACACACACACACACACACACACATACACACATACACACACACACCCCTAAAATAGGGTTTAGCACACAGCAGGCTCCTGAGAAATGGACTACCACTTATATAAGTGAATTTTTAACTAAATCTGTAAATTCCTTAAATCTATATTTTGCTTAAATGTATTCCAGTTACATTGAGGTACATGTAAGAATTCTTATACATTTTTAATAAACTCTAATCTTTACATTATATTGTAGATTTGAATAATATGTGGGTTGCAAAATAAAATGTTTAGTTTTAGTAAGATGTAATCTATAACATGTTTTCTTTTGTTTATTTATGTGTCAAACTCCTCCATCTAGTAAACACAATATACCTGTTGTTTATATCCTGGTATTAGCGTTGGCATCGTACTGCAATCTACTAGAGCCTGAGAAAAATTGTGACTTCAGATATTGTCTCTTTTCAGCTCCATATATTACTTTCCGTACTAAATTTGTCTGAATGTGCCAACAAAAATTAACTAGAGTCTTTGATGTGATTAAAGATCAAAGAATCTCTACAAAGCCTCTGGCTTGTACACTTAGCCAGTTTATAGCTGGACTTTTTCTAATGACCCGCCACATGCCAGAGAAAGGTGGACACAGTGACAGTAGCTCAATGAGACCAACATTCTCAGCCTTGAGAAACTAAAGGGTGAGGCTGGAGTTGAGTGGGTCTAAATTTGTACAAATACAAAATTTACAAAATTTGGAATTGTTTTCTTTTCATTGCTAAGAAACATTCACAGGTCTCATTAAAGCCTTTCCCGAAATGAGTACACCAACAGGTCTTTTCAATTACATACCTGAGGGATGAGTATTCCCCAAAGGGAACAGAATGAAAATAAGCAGTAAGTACTACTGGGTTTACGCCTACTGTTAAGGTGTATTATATATTTTACAAAAGTTGGTTATGTTGGCTTTGTTTTGAAGTAAGGGAAGAACTATGAATTGAGAAAATGACTAGAGTATGTGCTTTTCAATTCCCATATTAAATAAATATATAATCAATCTGTGAGATAATCACCCAGAGAATGAGCAATGAAGAGGGAAATAGAACATTTTTAAACCATTTTCTTTAGACAAACAATAAAACAGTAGTTGATTACATTTTTAACCATACGCACACACAGACCTCTTCACTGCTCCTCCCTCCGCTCCCTCACCCCCCAATATCACGCTATTTGTGCATATTTACAAGTGTCCTCTTAGGGGAGTCCATTAAAATTCCATTTTTATAATTTATTAAAATGGGTAAATATTTTCCTGTTGAAACAAGATCCCCCTTTCTGTACTTTACATGACGGAACCCACTTCCATGGTAATAATTCAATTAAAAATCTTACTGTACTTGAAAAAATAAAATGCGGTAGCTTATGCTGGCCCTCACCCTCTGCTGGGACTACTTCTCCTTGAGCTTTAGAAGACACCAAGTTCAGCACCAGCCCCACTGCATGGTGTTAGTAATATACTAAGGGAAATCAAAACTTCATGAGGAAGCAAAGTTGAATCTACTAACGTGGAGCATTAAAATAATTAATAAAATTTATTCTCTTTAAATTTCTAATACAGAACTCCATCTTGAAATGTAGTCAGAAGCTGAAAAGGTTAATTCACACTGGCAGGCATTCATTCCCTGAGCATCACAGTGTTTAGCATCATAGAAGAATTTCCTTTACTACCCATTCATGTTCATAAACCTACACCGACAGTTTTTTAAATCATTTATATTTACAAAGATTACATGCAGACCTGAGAATTGAGTTGGTGGATCTAAGCGTAAGGAAAATAGAATAATATTTAAAATCTTTAGCTCAGGAGGGTATTTACGTTATATTCAGATGCCTAACTTTATTTCAAGGTGTAATATAAATGTATGACAATGTGGAAAGATGGGAGCATGATTTTTAAAAATCAAAATCATTAAATACTTGGAAAGCCACAGATTCAGGAAGCTTGAGCCAGAACACATCTGCATGTACCATAATCCTTAATTATTATATGTCTGTATTCTCCTTTGTAGTTTCTTGATCACTCAATGTTCCAAAAAAGCAGCATAAAGTCTATGGTTTAAATATCAAAATTTGTACTTGCACACAGTATGCTCTGTGAAGGTTGTACAGTGAAGAGCCTTGGGCTCACACTTAAAATGATTGCTAGAGTACAGGCATAAAACACAATCTGTGGCACTTAGCAGCATGTGCTTTTTCAGTCATTATTTTGTGCAAATTGAGCTTCCCACAACCAGTTAGTTAATCAAGAAGAAAGGGCAAAACACAAGGGAGAAGCTCTTCTGCACAAACAAGTCATGAAATCATCTTTCTGACAAAATGGATAAAGTTAATTATGTCTCTCTGTGTATCTTACATCCAGAAACTTGTGCAAGTCCTAGTAAACTCAGTGATTCTATGAAGGAGAGGCAACTAGTATATGATCAAGTTTCCTTAGTACAAATGCCACCAAGACAAGTGTATAATACTATGTAAACAGTATGTGGTAGTTGGAGAAAAAAACTACAGGAAACCTCTCCCTACTCACTCACTCTCTCTCTCCTATAACTTTAAAGAATACCAAAACTATTTCTAAACATTATTCTGCTCATTCCCAATAATTAGTTAGCAGTTTCTCATTCAGGTATACACACAGGTTAAATAAGACAAAAGCTGCAAACGTGCTCCTATTGTTTTATGGGAGAAAGGTCGATTTGTAATTAAAACTATATTACTTTCAAAACCTATATGGGCTCATAGTCTAATTTAAAAATGTTACTATCTAAACCATTTCTGGGCACTAATTATTACATGATTTGTTATGATCAGGAACCTATGCAAGCAAAAATGAAAATGATTTTAAAAGTCTAAATTTTGAAAAGCTCATAATTAAAATCCATATAAACAAGGGCACAAAAACGTAAAGCAGCGAGTGACCTTCTGTGGAAACTCAACTTGAAGTTCATCATGGCATGACTATTTCTTAAGCATTTTATTGGAGCATTTCAAAATTGGTAGGGAAGCAATGCTACCAATCATCACACTTAGAAAAACGACTTGCTTCTCTGGCCAAATGAAAGTGATGTTTAGCTTTTCTATTTCATATGTGAGTCCCTTTAAAAAGCAAATGTGTTATTGATGACATTCACTTAAAAATTCTAACATGTCATATGTTTGCATTTGGGGGACAGGGGACATGGGTTCTTCCTATCAACAGTATTTTACATGTGCTCAGAATCTTACTTTATGAGATCCCCAAGCAACTTTTACAAATACTATCAGACAGCAAAGCTGTTTATCTACAATATGAAAATGAAGAAAGAACTAGGAACAGAAATCAGTGGGAAGCTCAGATGATTTTTAATATGTGATATTTATTTCACCTTTACCACACTGTTAAGAAAAAGGACAGGAGATGGTATTTGTGCCCATTATGTGGGAAAACTCAAGTTACATAAAATTTAAATGAATTATTTTAGTAGTCTATTAAACAAAATGAGAACAGAAATCTCCTCCAGCCTTAATCCTTTATAATGTAAAGAATAAATCAATTGAGTATTTATTAGATTTAGCAAATGTTATCTAGCATCTGATTTATAATTTCCTGGTAACTGAGATAATTTTTTTGCTACTTAAACACATATTAATAATACGTATATTTATTGTGTTAGAAGCATAGTAAATGTTAGCAATCTTTATGTTTAATTTATCATTGTTAACATTAGGCCTGAGGTAATACATGGAAAATATAGTTACATTTTATTCACAATAAAGGCTGATGTGATGATAAATCACATCATTCATACTTTTCACCTTTAAGTCAGATGCCAGAATAAAATGACACAAATTCAATTGCTTGAAAAGAACTAGGGATTTTTATGAAGAGAACTGTCTTCCTAGAATTAAGAAAAACTGATACATCAACTTCCTAGACAGGTAAAATCAATGCTGAAGATGGACATGCTGTTCATCCCAAAACATAACTTCTAAAAATACAGATAAGTTTGCTTCTTAAAAGTTTAAATTTCTAAAAAGCTAAAAATGCTCTGGAGCTGGTTAAACTGCATGATTACTATTAATACATCAATCTAGTTATCTTTCTAGATATAGACTCAGTGTTTTAAAACTGTTATGCTTGTTAATAATTTCATCAAGTTAAGGAGTCCAAAAAATGTGATAGATATTGCAAGGTAAAATATCCTATATGATTTTGTTAATAAATGCTAGTTATTCTTAGTGTAGTCACTGCAACAACAATTTATTTAGGTATGGAGAGCCCACACATGAAGCACGAGCAGAATGATTTTTTAGCTCAATAAGAAATCATTAATTTGTTAACAATAACACTGCTCCTATGCAAACGGAAAATGCAGTATTTTTAAGACATGAGCAGGAATAACTCTTAATTTAGATAGTTATCCATATAGGACAACTTTAGAGTTACAAGGTCCATTTTTCTCCATAATGTCTTTAGTCATGACTACACTTATGGTCACTGTCCCAAAAGATGACCAGAAAACATACTTTTATCCTGAAGGGAGAGAATGTGATAGAGAGCAGGGAGGAGTGGAATGGAAGACAGAGATGGAGAACACAGTTAAGCTTTCTTATGCTAACATATTGGCCCATATTCAGACATCAGGTTATCTAGGAGAAAGTTCTAGAAGAACAAGATTCTGGCATCAAGCAGACAAAAGATAACAAACAGGTTTCCCTTATTTTGGAAGGGAGGGTTCAGGTAGCATGAATAAAGTGCCTGAATAGCCAGTCAGTATAAAAGAAAAAAGATGAGGAAGCAAGGAGCTGTCTGAGCTACCAGAAGGCAGTATGAAGTTCTGGGTTAGTGTGGGCAGGCCCCACAGCAAAGGCTAAAGAGACAAGAGAAATGTGCCAAACAAGAGCATCCTACTTTTGAGTTCTGCATTGGAGCATTTAAAGAGCCCTGAAATATATGCGAAAGAAAGCCAGGATACAGTATGCTAATGAACAAAGGCATAGCACAGATTAAATACACCTCCATGGAATACATAGCCAGTCTACTTACTGATTGGTCATGCAGTTTCTAAGTATACCTTATTTGGATAAAACTCTACTGCTACGAAAAATGAGGCACAGCTTTAAGATTTTAGTTTTCAACACAACCATTAAGCAACTTATCTTTACATGTCTCGCTCTTTGTGACATTTAGGTCTTAGTTTAAAGATTATATATTCAGAAGTGGCCTCCCTGACCACACAACATCTCTCACCATCACATCATGCTATTCTAATTTTCCAAATAACATGTTATACTATCTAGTAGGTTTCTTACGTATCTACCTACAACTCCTAAAATGAAAAGTTTATGAGAACAAGAAACTTGTCTATCGTATTCATACTAGATATCCAAGATACTTAATAAACTCTTAGTAGACAGTAAATGAATATTTTTGAATAAATAAATGGACAAATGTATGGTCAGATGAATGAAAACATAGTTACTTCAGTAGGTCCTCAATAGGTATTTGATGATTGATTGTATTCTTTAAAGACCAGAAATTTAATTCAGACACCATGTACTATACACATGGTTTTCATTATTTATGTACAAAAGACCACTATGATATAAGAGATGCATTAAAAAACAAAAAACAAGGCTTTGCTTTCTGAGTATTCACCTCTTGTCCATTTTAAATGGAGTTAACCTGCTATAAAAACAAGTAGTTTAAAAAAATATCTCTCAAATATTTTATCAAACATTCCAAATTAAAGAAAATAATTTTTTATATATGGAAGGAGTAAAAGGTTATAAACATGAATAAATGAAGGATATACCATTATTCAGATAGTAGATGACCAGTTACCTAGACTCTTAAGTATTTTACTTAAGGACATACTAAGAGTAGCACCAGAAAAAACCAGAAACATCAAAGATTCATCATGCTTGACAGTCATCAACATCTACCTGATGTTTCCTTTGCCTCTGACACCAAAATTAACACCCTCCATGAAGTAAAGCTTTTCCAACAGAGAATCCACTGTGATATTCTTATCCCTCAACTAGGCAATACTATAAACATAGCTTAAAAAACTGAACTCTAACGCAGTTGATTTGTGGTCAAACTAAACCAAACAAAAAAATGAAGTGTAAAATAGTTTATTACATGATATAAATACACATTAACATAGATATCAGTTACTTTTGGCACACAGGACATCTTTCATTCTCTTAACTAATGCTCAATTAGCCAAAATTTTTTCACATCCACAATGGTATGACAAGACATAGCCATAAAAATGCATCCATTTTTTTACTTGTCTCATATAGGTGTACTGCTTGTACTGCAATACTGTAATGCTCTCCAGAAGATTGTTCATCTGTGGATAACCTGTGTTAGAGACCAATTTAACTATCTTAATTATTTCAAGAATCCTAACATTTCAGTTAACACACTATAGCATATTTTATATCCATATCCTCCACTAGCATTCTAAATGTGATTACTGAAGAAAAAAAACACAGTATTATTTACATATCATAAAACTTTTTAAAGTTTTTAAAAGTATCTTAGATCTTGTGATTTTCTTTAGTAAGAAAACATTACTGAAACTCTATGAAACCATCATTCTGAAACATCATAAATTATTTTAACTTTTTATTATGAAAAATCTCAAACATGTAAAAAAGTAGAGGAAATAGTATAACACACATTCATGTATGCACCCCTCAGGTCAACAATGATCAACATTAGCCAATAACACGTCCTTTATATGCTGACCTACTTCTCCCCACTTCCCTGCCCACTTCAAATTGTTTTTAATCAAGCCCGGAAATTATGTTATTTTTGTAGAGACTTCAAATTATATTTCTAATATATTCTCAGATTTTTATTGTTTACACAATGAAGGTTTTTTATGGTTTTAGTTACCTGTTTATATCCTACCAGGAGCCTGGATTTATAACATAGAACTAAATCATGATTTAAAAAGACTCTTAGGAGGCTCTTCTCAATAATTTACAACATCAATAGCAGTTTTAAAACACCTAAAATAATTTTCTACTCCTGGCTTCTTTAGGTACATTCTGAAAGGCTCTGATGATAAGATTTTTGTTCTTTTTTTAAGAATAAAAATTAAAAAGGAAAAGCAAGTTATAATGTCATAGATCTAATCAATCACTAGAACTCAATTTTTCTTTTTCTTTTCTTTTTTTTTTTTTTTGCTTTAAAGGCAAAAATACTCATAAATTCAATTCATTCTTGGAATTTAGATGTACTGAGACAAATTTAGACATTTCACTACAAATACAGATGGAGCTATAAACATAAAATATCAGAAATTCCATAGCAAAAATCTGTGGTAAGTTACAGCTTTCAGAGAGAAGATATTTTGGGGAAGAGAAAACAGTGAATGTCTACACTGCTCTCTAGCTTAAAGAGTTTGTTCTCCAAGTCTTTGATGTGAATTTCGGAGAGCTAACAAATAAAAGGGTAGGGCTATGTCATTTTTACATCAGCCACTTGTTTCTGGGCATACTAGGAAAAAAGGCATTCAAGAACCTCTTCAGAACTTTGCTTTCAAAGTTTAATTGTGAATAGAATAGCATAGCATGAAGACAGAGAAATACAATGTGTGTACATAGACCTCTGTCTACAAGCCAAAATTTTATTTCCAAAAGGACACAGGGCCCTCTCATTGAACAATGCCATGGTTAGCTCATCATACCAACACAGGGCTTGTGCCAGGACATTTAAGTCTTTTGATGTTCCACTATTCATTACTCCCTGATGCTTGCCAAGGACCAGACTGAGCCCATTCAGTATAAACTTAGCACTGGGCCCAATCAACAGAGTTCAAGGGAAACATGAACAAGTGTTTTGTATGCAGAATCCAGCCGCTGGCAGTGTCTATTAATGTAACACTATGCCCAGCTAATTCTTTTCCTTTAGAAACAGCTTTTGAAATAAACCGAGTTACCTCACTGCTATATTTTAACATTAACTGATACAAAAAGGAGAAGATGTTTATAATAAGTCATTTAAAAATATACTTTGTGATAGTAATTTTCTAAATAATCTTCTCTGACACTTTGCAATGGGCCGGAAAAACGGACAACAAGGACCAGCTTTTAATCGTCATCTATATTAACCTGCTTTTATTTCAATGAACAAAAAATTTTCAAAGCCACTATAAATATAGAACTGAGTGTACAAAGAATTCCACTTTAGTTAGGAGAAACGATAAAGACATACTTTGCAGAAAGAGACATCACGGAAAAACACGTGAGAAAATGATGTATTTAACTGAGCTGTGTGAATGGGCTCACCAGCTCCCAGGGCAGCTGCGCTGCAGGGCCAGGACACTCGATTCAGAGTGGAATGTGAGGGCCTCACGTGAAATAAACTGAATTAATTTTGGCAGCTTGTCCTCGAGGAATGAGGATTAAATACAGTTTAAAAAAAAATTTTCCCCTAGAAGGGGTACACATTACACACTAAAGGTTTTCTTTCTCCGATGAATTGGATTCATGACAACAGAATATATGGGGCAATACAGGGGATATCAGAGATGCTAATCCCAAAACAAACCCATGTCATGTATTATTATAAATACTAAAATTTCTAGTCCCAGTTTTCAGTCTATAATTATGACAATAATTTATCACAAGTTTTAATTCCCTTGACTGAAAATGGCTTTATTTCTTCCAAACTTAAAGAAGTGAGGAAACCAAATCATGAGAGTGGTGATTGGAGAGATGGAATTTTGAATCGGACATACCTGAGTTCTGATCCCGATTTCACTACTAACTAGGACCTTGGGCAAATTATTTAAACTTTCTTAGGCATAGGTACCCTAGCTGTAAAATAGAACTAATGCCTACATTGTTGCCTTGAATCTGTAGTGTGTTTGGTAGTGAGATAGCTTTCTATTTCAGCTTAGTCCACTTCGTTGATCAGTAATGCTCCAGGCCAAAGCACTGTTGGCCTTCTCCTTGGTTTTGTCCTCATTTACATTCACCATTATGCATAGGATGCCAACAAGAAAAACACACGATGAAAAAAACTTCATAAGACACTTAGGCAAATATAACAAAGGCATAAGTTTGCCTATGCGTCATTATTGCTCAACTGTCTAGAGAAATCCTAGCAGAAGAAATATTTAAATTGCACCTTTTAAAAGACTGAAAATCTTATGAGAAAGAAATTTTATCATGACATTTTTTTCTGCTAATAAAATTTACTGTTCCAAACATTGTAAACTCAGAGTTGAGAGACTAAATTAGAGGTCATATTGGCTAATGAAAAGGGTAAATAAGTTATAAACATCACAACAAAGCCCATCAGAGGAGGGAAAAGATATTTGCCATCAGAATTACTGGGTACTTTGCAAATATGTATAACATCTTGTCAAGCTATAGGATTATTTAATTTTTCTGTCTTTAAAGGTTTTATTTTATATGAGCCATTTAACCTGTTCTTACTTCGTGTAAAAGCATCATCAACTGTAAATTCAACTTGGATAGAATTTGGAAAGCAATCAGAGCAAAAAAGACTCATTTCATCAGCTTTATACAATTAAGTAGAAGGTAACGTGTATTCAATAATTCAATTCCTAAAACTTCTAAAAACTTCTTTCAGGTTACAGTTTTAAGACGCCGTCATTTCCCTTTCCAAAGGCACAAAGAACTTTCAAATTCAAACAGCGTTCATCAGAAAAATGCACAAGGCCGGGCCACTGCCTCTGCTTCAAAAATAGTACTTTTGTTCTTTTTGTTGTTGCTGCTGTTGAAATGATCACTTGATTAGTGTATCCTATCAATGATGTCTTCAATGTGAACCTTTAGTATAAGACACTACTTACCTAATGTAAGAAAAAAAAATACAGGATTGCTCAGCAAAGGTTCATGAGGTGAGCATCAAAAGTAAAAAAAACAAATTGTGAGATTAATTTTGAGCTTTCATGTCATTATGTATTTTATCAGGCAATCTCATACTCCTGCTGCAAAACTTTCTATTTTTCAACTGTTTCAAGGCAAATAAGATATTTTCTCTTTCATTTACCACAGAGCTTATATCTCTTCTATTTTAGTAACAGAGGTATTTTGGAAGCTACTAGGGTTCTTATTTTATAGTTAAAATAAATAACAGATCCCTTCCATATTTTTTATATTGGTTATATTTATTTTACTTCTCAAAAAGTTTCACTTCGTTCACCTTTTTCTCAGTCCATACCAGTCATTCTTATGCTTTTTGTTGATTTTTATCTTTTTATTCCTCTTTAGTTGCTATCCTTCTCCCTCTTCCACCAAATGAATTATGCCAGAAATTATGCCTTGTCCTGGACATTCTCCAATTTCCTTCCTCAATTTCTCTCCCTTCACCCAAATAGTAATTTTATAGTAGCTGCATTTCTAAATTTTTTTTCATTAGAAAGATCACTTACAGTGAAAAATAAAGCAATTAATCAATCCTCTAAGACTTCTCCTGAATTTACAGAAGATCACACTATAACATAGGCTCAAAATGTCCAGTTCAACCAGCCATACTTGCTGAGTGTTTCTTACAGGACAGATCCCTTTGCAACCCTGATGGGGAAGAACAGATGCTTAAGATATAGCCTGGGTCCTCCAAGAAACTTCTTACTTTAGCAGGAAGAGTAAGACTAACACACATTAAAAAGTTAAATGAAAATAAATATGAAGAATAACAGATTCTTTCAATGAGTGTAATAGATTATTCACAGTTTTGAGATGAAGCAGGTGTCATAAAACAATATGTATAGATATTTCCATTTCTGTTAAAAATGTATTTGGCTATATATTAAAAATGATTGGAAGGATAAATATAATTGGGACTAGAAAGGACTTTACCCTTTTCTTCACACAATTCAGATATGTTTGATTTTTCTCAAAGTATGAATTGCTTTTTGTACTGAAAAAGAACTAATGATAAATAAAGTGGATTCAGATGAGAGAAGAGAAGGTGTCTTAGAAATGACAGAACTTAGTGGAGCCTCAAGGACAGGCAGGGGGTAATGGGTCAGGCTGGTGGCAGAGAAAACGCAAAGTACCGGGGAAGAAAAGTTGTTGGCACTTGGCAAAAAACTGAGATTGTGCCAATTTAGTTTCAGGAGATGAGGCAGGTAAAGTTGTAGTAGTACAGTCTGGATGTTGTAAACTGGCGAAGACTTTGACATAATGTTGTTATTATGCCATTAGAGCTTTCATATGTTTCTGAACGTTGTTTTTAACTACAAAGAAAGTAATGGAGAAAACACAGCTTTTTTTTTTTTTTTTAATACATACCCAAGTTATAAACATAAATAGAAAAAACATGGGAAAACTTTTAAAACGCTAGAAAAAAGAGCTACATTCAACTCTTAATTATCTGTGTAGATAGATTATCTGCTTCATTTCTTACCCTAGACAAATTATAAAATTTTTCCCCTAGTAATAAGACAGGAAACAAGCTTTACTTTCAACATTTTTGCTGATATAACTACTTCTAAAGTTAACTAACAATTACAAAGACAGGAAAGACACTTAAAGATTTTTTAGAGTTTATATTCTATTAAAAATGCCCTTAAAGCAAAAATACTTAACATCTCCCTCTATTTATTTACTTCTGAAATATGCATCAAAAAGAGAGTAAAACAGACAGTGACAGAGAAGGAACAGGAAGAAGAGTCTGATGTGCTATAATTTGCAAATAAAGTTTACATATTATTTTATTGACCATTGCTAAAAAGTGAGGGACTAATCCTATTTGAAAGACTCATAGAAGTGAAGTAATTAATTTATTCAAGGTCACTCAAGCAGTGCAATACGTGTAAGCTGGGCCTAAAAGGCAATTAAGCTAAGTTTGGGGCTTTTTCTACTACACCATAGCTATCAACTGTACCACTGTATATAGCAGAGGAGAACTGAGTGTATAAAACAACTGACCAGAAGAGCACTCCAGTTCTCCTACATAACGAAAGCTGACATGAAATTTAAAAGACAGACAATAACATGTGTTGGTGAAAATGTGAATGAACTGAATTTTTCATACACTGCTGACAGGACTGTAAAATGGCTGCAGTGTTTTATATCTATATCTATATCTCTATATATTACATTATATATTATATACATATATATTCTATTTATATCAAAGGGAAATAAAAACATGTCCACAAAAAAACCTATACACAAATGTTTATTAACAGCATTATTTGTAACAGCCAAAAAGTAGAAACAGATGTCCATCAGCTAATGAATGGATAAAATGCGGTATGACCATATGATGGAATATTATTTGGCAATAAAAAGGAATGAAGTACAAATAAATGCTGTAACATGGAAGAACACTGAAAACATTGTGCTAAAAGAAGCCAGACACAAAGGAGCACATATTATATTACTCCAATGGCATACAACATCCTGAATAGGCAAATCTGTAGAGACAGAAAGTAAGCAGGTTGCCAGGAGCTAGGGTAGTGGGCAGTGACTGTTATTGGTTACAGGGTTTCCTTCTGGGCTGATGAAAATATCCTAAAATCAGATAGTGGTGATGGTTACAGAACTCCATGGATATAGTAAACACTACTGAACTATATACTTTAAAACGGTAAATTTTATAGTATAGCACGAAATACATCTCAATAAAGCTGCTATTTTAAAAAGAGGTGAAAAATTAAAAAGAAAAATTTTTAAATAGAAAATATTATAAAAATAAATGTTACAAGATTTATTTCCTAACAACCACTGAATTCTAAACACAACTGTAAAATGTATATTTCTTGGTATCTTTTGTTAATTAAGTAAGATTAAGAAATGGAAGTTTTTAAACTATGATTAGGCATTATTTTAAAATTCAGTTTTTTGCCGCTTGAAGACCTTATTTCATTAGGTTCCTTTAAGGTGTGCCTCATTCGTTTCATTCCCAAAATCTTAAAGTCAAGAGGAATAAAAAAGTGAATTACAAAATTCAAACAGCATTTATTAATAAAATACTTCACTTGAATGGAATATGGAAAGAAAGATAAGGCAAAAAATACTTTTAATGGGACAGATGACATATATATCAAGAAAACATGCCTCTTGGGAGCCATAGAAACTTTGACAGGTCAGGATGGGCACCGATTTCCTTAGGGCCCTTCTCACACCTTCATTCTGCTCATCTCTTTCTGAAGTCATGTACCCTTCTAATGGATGTCTGCCAAGAACAACTCTTACTTTGATTTTGTTTTTATTGAAATTGAATTAATTATATCCTAGGCAACGTTTTTTCTAAGCCTATATTCCTCTTCGTTTTTCTAAACCTTGAGATATACTAAGAAATGTGAATACATAACTTTCTTCCTTTTCATTTGATTTAACACACGTTAAATGATGAGACATATGGTGTAGTAGTAAGAACAGAACAGCAAAGCCAGACTTCCTGGGTTCTATTAATAATACTCGCTCTGCTACTCATTACCTATAATTCTATGAATCCAAGTCACTTGACCTCTCTGGGGTCAGGTTCCTCACCTTAAAATAGAAAAATAATAGTAACTTCCTTGCAAGCTTGTGTGAGGATTAAATGAGTTTATATATATATACATGTAAAGTGCTTTGATTAGTGACAACATAAGCACAGCCTAAGAATTAGCTAATTCCTTAATAATGAAAACAGGAACAATCTGCAGTCCCTACTTTATTTGCAGCTTGCACTAGGGTCAGCCTTAATCCAGCTGGACATGCAGGCTGACAAAGCACACGACAAGGAGCAGGACTGCTACCTCTGTTTCCTATCCTGCCCACTCCACGGAAACTGCCAGAATCATCCTTTGCCCTGGAGGGGCCATATCAAAGGGAAGAAGCAGTGTTGTGTCCATTAGAGAGATAACAGTACATAACAGATAATTTGCACATAAATGAGTTATTTTAATTTCCAATGTTCCTTTTTACTATTCACTTATTGCCTCCATTTCCTATTCAGTTCCTGATTTATAAGCGTCCTTTCTAAGTATTCCTTTCTCCCTCTAAAATTACATGTGGCTGTCAGTCATTCATTGCTGTACAATTTCATTCACATGGAATGGAAAGGAGGAAACAATCTTAAAGAAAATGACCTAGAGTCTTGAGCATGTGCTTTCATAAAAATTTTTTTTCTATAGTCATTATGGTGATAAAATAATAATATAAGTGTTCATTATATTCAGAATGCTGATATCCAGAATACTGCCTCCTTGCTAAATACAGAATTATCTTCGTTTTCTAAATAGGAGGAAATAGAAAAAACAGTGTACTAGAAAGAGAGTTTAACATTCTTTACTCAGAGCTAGTCCAGGATCTGTAACAGAACAAACTTTGGGAGTATTTAAAACTTTGGACATTCCACATCTTACCTGCAGTGTGGAGCAGCAATATGGGGTTGATGTGAGTACCAAGAGAGTCATCAGAGTAGTCAGACTCAACTCTTCTCTTTATTTCCCACATACCATCCAGTAGCAAATGCTGTTGGCTCTAGTCTTAAAATATATCCTAAATCTGACCACTTCCCCCAATGTCAACTCTTATCATCCAGGTGCACATCACATCTTACTTAAGCTATTATAATACAGCCTAATCTCTCTCTTTCTATCCTTTCCATCACCACCCATCAGCTAGCATGATTCTTTTAAACCATAAATGAGATTATGCCATTTTCTCATTCAAAATCTTCCAACAACTTTCCATCACATCTAAAAATCCAAATCCCTCCATGTGAGGCCCAATATAACATGCCCATTATCTGGCACTCCAACTTTATTTCCTACCCCTCCTTCCCTCACTAACTTAGCTCTAGCTCTACTGTCCTTTCTCTTTCTCAAATACACCAGTGTGGTCCTGCTTTGAGGACTCAGTATTTGCTATTTCCTCATTAATTCATGTGGCTTACTCCTAGACTTCACTTAAGTCTCTACTCCCATGCCACCTCCTGGATGAGGTCTACCCTCACCATCTTAATGGAAAACTACCAACATTCACCCCCAGGCACATGCCCTACTCCCTGTATCTACTTAAGCTATCATACTTTTCTTACCACTCTCTGATATAAAGAATATTTTTACTTGTTTCATTATCCCTCTTTCCTATTGGAATGTAACTCCACGAAAACAGGGTCTGCCTATTTTGTTTACTGGTGTAACTCCAATGGCAAGAATAGGGAGCTTAGTATGTATTTGTTGAATAAAAATGAATAAATAATCAGATGAACCTCAGGCTTAGAAAACCATGAAATACTATGAGCTCTTCAGATATAGGAATAGTCTCTGAACCCTTCGGGCTGAGCACATAGTAATTTTGAAGAATGGATAGATGAATTTGTGAATGAAACAAGTTGTGTTTAAGGATAATCAGGTTTGAATAGATTTATATGTTTGAATAAACACATGAGTAGCTAAAGATATATGTACCCCTCTGTTCATTGCAGTACTATTCATGGTGGCCAACACATGGAAATAACTGAAGTATCCTTCAACAGATGATGAGATAAAGAAGATGTGATACATATATACAATGGAATACTGCTCAGCCATAAGAAAAGATGAAATACTGTCATTAGTGACAACATGGATGGATTTTGAGAATATCATGCTAAGCAAAATAAGTCAGACAGACAATATCAAGAACAGTATGATTTCACTCATATGTGAAATATAAAACTGAAAGCAACAAACAAACAAATAAGACCAATAACCAAACTAAAACTCATAGATGCAGACAACAGTATGGCCACTGCCAGAGGGAAAAGCTGAATGGGGGAAAATAGACAGAGTAAAGGAGGTCAAACACATGGTGACGAGAGGAGATTTGACTTTGGGTGGTGAACACACAATGCAATATACAGATGATGCATTATAACTGTACACTTGAAACCTACATAATTTTTATTAACCAATGCCACCCCTATAAATGTGATAAAAAATTTTTAAAAGACATGAGTAGCTACTATTAACAATTTAAAATTTTTTCTTTGGCTTCCCTGTTGTAAAACAAGTGATAAGTTGTTAATCCTCTCCATTTTCTCAGCATTAGGTTGGACACTCCTTACATATCCTGCATCTGTGTCCTTACCTAAAATAAGACTAACTGAGGGAAAGTACCCTTATTAGATTTGGTTCCCCAGGGGGCCAAAGACTCACAACCTCAGACTAAGGCTTACTGGGAAAGTAAAGGAGGGGAGTGGGCAGGGAAATACCTGGGGATTGCAAAAGAAAGGACAAAGGATGGTTGGAGAGAATGGAATACTGGCCAGTGCCCCAGTCCCAGGATCCCCAAACATGCAGCCGTAAGGTCTTTAATTATTTTACTGTATATGCTTAATATAGACAATGTATATCAATACAGGAACAATACATGATTAAGGTATTTTGTGATATTTCTTGATGGTAATACTGCATTTTACATTTTATCTGAATCACTTTTCACACATCAAATACATTAAGGCCACAGAAGGTAGGATAAGGGAGTGAGGGTGAGGGAGGAAAAGAAGAATACATCTGTTTTGTTAAAATTAGAGAAAGAATTCCTTTTCTTTATAATAAGACTTGCTTTGAAAAGTCTGTCATATGACAGAGTCAAATGCTTTCATTCTTTTCTGGCTTATGGGTTAATAAAGCGATTAGCATCCCAGTTTCCAGACACTAAAGCATGGTTGTTTCTCCTCACAGAACTGAATGAGATGGATGCCCCCAGTCACCTTGGCTCCTGAGCCAGCCTAGTGAAACTCTCACTGCTCTGTCAGCTCTCCTTCCCACTCATGTGCTTTAAAAAAGGACATAAGAAAAACCAATGGATTTAAGAATACCCAAGCAGAACCTGAAGCATAATTTTGAATTAATCTCTTAGAAAGATCCTCTCTTCAACTTTAATTTGAATCAAATTCTTCAGTAATCCAAGATATTTATTATTAACAATTGGAATGAACTAAAATATGTATTTTCAAATATAGAATTTCTGATATTTCTTAACTGGATAGACAGTGTATTATAGTTATGCCATTCAAAAAAGAAATGAATTAATACATGTATCATAAACAAATTTACCACTTGGTTGTAAAAATTAGATTTTAATTAATGGGATCTTTATTAAGTTTGTAAATAAAGTTTACTACTTAAAAGTGGTTTCCTTTTTAGAGCCCTAATTTCCACAGAGAGGGGGAAAAAGGCTTTAAATAATTTTAATTTTTTCAAAGTATTCTTTATTTTACTATTTAAAAACAAAAATTTTTAATGAGAATCATCATTTGTCAATCCTACAGTGGTTTGCTTTCTTTCTTTTTATTATGTGGGCATGCTTTAAAAAATATGTATCATACTACCATTTGCTGTACCATAATTTTTTTTAAAGTTCCACATATTTTAATTGAGATGGCATTTTATGTATTTTCTTGTTGCTAATAAGTGGTTCAAATAAAATATCCAAATAGTTATTACACATACATTTGGGATCTAAGCCTCCTTCTCCCTCTTGCCAATATACTGAAGAGTCCATGTTCACCAGCATCAAGTCTCTTTCACTTGGCAACAAGAAATCTTCAACAAGTGTTGGCCTGACCTCTTTTCTTTTTCTACAGATCCAGCTGAGCAGCAAAACTGCTTGAAATTCAGCAATCACATTTTTCACTGTTCCAGAATGACCTATTTCGCACTAGAATGAACCAGTGAATTCATACATATAAATAACTATCTTCAGATGCTGCTTTTCAAATATGAACAGGAATAAGAAAAAAAAGGTGAGGAACAGTAGTTAAAAAGGAAGTTTTGATTGAACTGGTACTTTTCAACTGCTAGGATATTTAGAAACAAAGCAGGTCTACATAACTTAGATATCAACATTACCTTTAAAGCCTTTGAAATTGTCAATAAATAATATGCATGATAGTGCAAGCTAGACAAAGATAGACTTTTTCTTAAAGCATATATCACATATACTTATTGTGTGTTTAAACTACCTTTTATGGAAAATAAGAAAAAACAAGTTAACATATTTCTGAGAAGAATATGCCTATAAAAATTAGTTGTAATATGCATCATCTGCAAGTATTTATTGAAAGAAACTGTGCACAAGGTCTAATTATATGCTACATCCTGGAAACACAAAGTGTTATAAGACATTCTGATCTCTCAGAAAGAATCTTCCCTATTGTTATAATCTTTCAGTCAATGTATGAAATTGTATGTGCTAGCTTTCTCCACTAGGGCAGGAAATCATGTTTTTATTCATTTCTGTATTATGTATCCTATCACATAATGAACTCTCAATGAATATTTGCCAAATGGATTGATTACTTATTTTCAGCCCTTGAGAGAAGTTCAGGCAGTATCCACAGAGAACCTACAATATGGCTTATGTTAGAGCTCTGTGTCAAAACCTAGGGCTCCATATCAGATCTTGAACTGACCAAAATATCTTGACTTCAGGCTCTGATTAAACGACTAAGAACCCTAAGTAAATTAAATCCAGGTTAACTATTTTAAATATTATAACAATAAAGTTTCAGTAGATTCTGGAATTTCTGCTTTTGATCATGATGAGAACAAGAACCAGATTTCCCTACTACCTCAGAAAATCACTAAGCTAGGCAACATACATAAAAAAATCAATAGTCAGACACTGAACAACAGGCAATGCATAATAGTGATCCCTGGGAGCAGAAAAACAAACAAGCAAGCCCTACATATAAACTCACTGCCTAGAGAGTTTCAAGAGCATTGCGTGGGGAAGGAGATCCCAAACAGAGTGCAACAGTCTTGCTCAGTTCAGGAAACCCAAGCTCAGAGTTCTAGACCACCAAGATGGTTAGAATCTTCTACGGAGAGATCCAGAAAGGAGGGAACTGCATAGATAGAACAAGTAAGCAAGCTCTGAAAATACGCACAAGAGTTCAGGTGAGTCTTTGTCTGAAAACCGGTCTGGTTTTTCATGGTCTTTCTAGCCATGATAGAAAGACCTCCAAATCCTTAGGGCATCAAGCCAAAGCCTCAAAAGGGCAGCATCTAACAGCCTAATACTCATAATGTCCATGTGTGGCATCCAATCAAAAAAACGAGACATGAAAAGGAGGAGAATCCATCCCAATACCTAGAAGAAAAATCAACCAATAGATATAGACAGAAGTGGCACAAGTAATAGAATTACTCAGTCGGGTATTATAAACATACTGCTGCTCAAGAAAGAGAAAGGAAGTGTAAGGATGATCAGGAGAGAACTGGAAGATGTAAAGAGATCCAAATCAAACTTCTAGAGATGAAATAGTTGCTGATATGCTTCAAGGTCAAAAGAGTCTACATTTAAAAATAATATATTTTCATAAATCTTTAACTTCTTCTTCTGATTCACTCTGACGGTTAAACCCTAAAATGGGTGAAGTGGGGGTAGATTACTGTCATGACTCAATGGTTCCATGCTTTTTCTTAATCCACCATTTGTAATCAATCTTTCTAATACTTCTCATCATATTACCCTCATTTAAAATAGAAAGTTACTCCTCTAAAATGACATAGCATATAGTGATCCAGTTGAATGCAATCTAGATTCTGTCCACCCTCCACCTGCCTTCTCATACTTGACTCTTATTTAGACCTCTATTCTCCAGATGTATCCGTGTTGGAGACAAGGCCTGGGCAGGACATCAGGACATAAGAGCTCCCATCTGGGTTCTGCCTCCGAAGACCTCAGAGGCATGTGGCTAGTGTGGCTGGATCTCAATTTCTTTATCTTCTAAATTAAAGAAAAGATCATCTTTAATTTTAAGATTAAGATCTTAATCGTAGGTATTACAGAAATGTACACTCGAAACCTATATAATATTACTAACCAATGTCACCCCAATTAATAAATTAAAAAAAAAATAAACAAAAAAAGACCTTAATTAATTAGCAATTTTTAAACACTTTGTAGCCATTGATCTCTTTTTTTTTTTTTTTCTTTTTGGTATGTGGATAGCTCCCTGACTGGGAATTAATTGAATCCAGGCCGCAGCACTGACAGCGCCAGCGCCGAAGCCTTAGGCACTACACTATCAGGGAACTCCCACCATTGATCTCTTTAAGCCCAATGGGCACTATGCTACCCCTGGAGTGGGTATATTGTACAGAAATTCTAGGGACAGACTTTCCAGACTCTTCCACAAGAAAGGAGGATTTAAAACTAGACATGTCTCAAATTGATCATTTTAATGTGAGGAGTGTTTACTTCTAAGCGGACATTTCTCAGAGATTCATCAGTTTCTGATGGTGTCTGGGTGTCTGTTATTTGAGCCCCTCAGTTGTTTTCCTGCTTTTGAGAAAGAGTAGTTTTTCATTCCACTTGCCAATAATTCTCACTTACTTTAGGATTCATTCACATATGTTACACCCATTCATATTTCTTCCCATCCTTGATATACTGAAAGCAAAATTTAAGAGAAAAAAAATTCCCAACATATGATTTTATATTACCTTCAACAGTTATTGACTTTGTTTGGTATTCACAGATATCAACTTCAGTCATTTTAAAACTATGACTATTAGTAACAAGTACTCTTTGTTAAATGTCTGACTTCATTAGCAGAAAACTGGCATATATATAGGACCTGGATTAGGGCAATGCAGTGATATATTTTTTTCTGATTATCAAAGTGATATAACATATATTTCTATTTGATACTATTAAACCATATGACAATCACACCTACTATAATAAAAAAAGACTGTGTGTTCTCTGCCCCTTCCCATCTTTTTTTTAAATAGAGCTCCTCATTCATCTACAACCTTCTAGAGGGCAGACATGCTGTCATATCCACCATTATGTCCCCATTGCCTCACCTAATAACTTACATAGCAGATACTCAATAAGTTCTTATAAATAACTGAGTAAATAAATCTGATATTGGAGAGGACTGTTTGAGATACCTCAGCAGTTTTGGAATCAGATGAATCCAGGACCAGAGGCAAAAGAATAGTGAAAGGGGGTTTGCTTCATCCCTTCTCCTGTGTTTCCCCCTCTACCAGGAATGTAGCTGTGTAAGCTACTCTTCAGAAAATTGGTGTTTTCAAATAAAAAGTACAACAGAATTAAGGGATAAATAATTAAGAAATATATCATTTTGATTTCTTCTATTTTTTTTAGAACTTCTACATATAGAACAATTTATAATCATTAATTTTATGAGTCATTTAAATAGTAATGCTTTATATATCCTTTCCAGTTATAGAAATAGACTTGTGGTGACAACTATTTGGATTATACAAAAGTGCTATTTATGAAGGTCATACACCTAATCTTGCTCATCATTACTGGTAATAAACAAACAAGAACATGCCCCCCAAAATATTTCAAACACTATTTTGTGAATATAACATGTACATACTTTATTCCGACTCCTAGAACTTCACAATTATTTATGAATTGGTTGTGCATAGTAACAAGTTGGTTATTTTTGAAGTAGTTTTGTTAGTGATATTAGTGAATTCATTTTATTCAATTCCCTATAAGTTATTGTCCCTGGCTTGCAAATTACTATAAATTCAGTAGGACATCAAGCATAAATCATCATTTATATTAATTGAGTGTTACTGTTATTGAAAGACAATTAGGTACACATTGCTAAATGTCTGACTGAAACAAATTAGGCAAGAAAATAATTTGATAGGCAATAATGAGAAATAAAGTTGTATATTCACTAGCCTCATATTATTTGTAATGAGGTAGGATTCTAAGTGACTTTTATATCCTTATCTATGGACATTTGTTTTTCAAACCATGCACATAAGAAAGACATTCAAATGGGCAAAATTTACCCCCATGCTGAATGGCGCACACAAATGCTTGGCACACTGCAAAATGTTTCAGCTTGATTAGCTTTTCAATGCTTGAAAAGGAGAGTGGAGATAGGCCACTGAATGCTAATCATACTGCTGTGTCTACTCACTACATTTAAATTCTTATGGTGAACTTATTTATCATTGACTTGTGATGCTACAGCATTTTTTAATATTGCTCTCAAGTTGCTGGATAGAATTTCATGTCCTAAGTCCAGAGAACCAAGGTAAATGACAAAGAGGCTGCAGATTTATTTCCTTATCTGGAATATTAACACAGTGCTTCTAATCCTCTGCAGAAATATAGTCCAAAAAACATAGCCATTCTGATACAGTGTGTACTCTTTTAAGTGCATACAAGATCACAGTCCCCAAGTAATTTTTTTAATGAATGCATCAATTACCTGACAATTGGGCAAACTCAAGACATAAGAGAAAAACACTGAGGACTAATCTACAAAATATAGGCCCAGCTGCAATAACCTGATAGAACAGTAAGTACTCAAGTTATGCAAATATATACACTTTTCCTTTCCAAATACCCATGGTAAAATCAGAAAGTTCTTATTGGGGTGGGGATAGGGGACTTTATTCATTGATTTTGAAACCTAAGTTAATTTTTTTAATGTGAGAATTTAGTGTGCCTATATGCTGTATCTGGTATACAAAAATATATTTATAGTAAATTTAAAAGATACTTTTCTTTAAAATGCATATATTGTCATATACATAAACATTAGTCCTTCACTTCTAGAACTGGCCTCATTTTATTAGACTCATTTCTATACATGCCCCACAAGGCTCACTTCATTACAAGAAGGGTGTGATGGGGACTGGGGCAGAGCTGGTGAGGGAGAACTGGGAATACAGATACAGTATTTCCACATCATCTAATTTTTAGTAAAAACAGAGAAAAAATGAGTATCTCCCAATTTTAAAATTTTTATAACTAGTTAAAAGTTGAAAAAGTTATTTCTCTAGGTAGTTCTACATGACAACCCACATGTGTGAGCCATGTCAGTAATGAGTAACTGAGTAAGATTAAACAGTAAGAATTTGAGCCATCGGAAATGAAAGAGAATGCCCCAAGATACTGTCTCATCTGGTCCCCCTGCCTTCAAATAGGTTAAGATATCCATCCAGTTTAAAAGCTGAGGCAGCCAAGACCCAAAGAGATTAAAATGAACTTGTTTACAATCATACTGAAATTACATAACACAACACAGCTGACTACCTGCCACGACTATTTTTCATGTTTGTTTTGAAGCTAGAGAACCATTGGCTTAGCAATTTTACTGAATAAGTCCTGGATTGAAAAAGATAGAGAGATATAACAGAAATTTTGAAATGAAACTAAAGGTGAACGAAATCTCCTTAGAGAAAATGTAGCAAACAAGAATGAAAATGGAAAGAAACAAGGGAAGTCCTAAAGTCAAGGAAGCATATAACTTGGAAAGCTGTAAGGCCCTGGCCCAATATCAGTAAAATGACTCCAGAAGGGAGAACTGACAGAGAATGACAGGGAAGCTAAATAGGAAGTGAGTGCAGAACCAAGTCAGGTGATGAGAGATTGACAGCAATCCATGGAGGGGTAAAGAATATTATCAATCCGAATTAGACAATTAAAAGTAGCACAAGAGGTTAAGATAAAAATAATGGGGTGAGGGATGCATGACACAGTTTTCAACAACAACTTACAAGCACAACAAATTTCATCACTCTAAAAAGCAGTGCAGACGGATCCATCCTGGAATGAGAACCTGGGTTGTTAATTCCCAGTGTGACCAACAAACCTCCATCCTCAGCCTCAGCAAGGCTGAAGGGGTAATTTTCTGCACTCTGTCAGTTGTGTGACCCTGTAACCCCAAAGAGGGAAGGGACACGTACAAAAATAATGAAGTGAATCAAAAATCAATGATTTTTAAACTTTTGTTAGGGTTAAAGATGTTTTTTTTGATATTTAGGAATTTGAAACATTTAAGAGAATCTGACACATTAGGAAGTCAGACATTTTAGGCTTGCAATTTTTATTTAAAATATTTAAAAGAAATTGACTAATAATAAACTTGAGACTTCAACTTTAAATATTTAAGGATAAGTTCATACAGAGTGTATGTAAACTGATTGATTAATACACACATTAGCTTTTTGGTTTGTAAGTTGTATTTAAGCATTCAGGAAGATCTCAGTAAGATTTTTAAGGCTATCTTGCTAGAGGTTTAGAGTGCTTGGGAAAATTAAGTATACTGAGCTTATAGTTTGAAATGCCTAAAGGGATTTAATTCATCAAGTTTGAAAACGATGTGACATGTATATAGAAATTCAGTCTGTCAAATTTATAAGCTAATTGATCATTAATCAAAGAACAAATGAAAGTAAGTGTTTAAATATAACCTAAAATTACTAATTTAAAAATGACAAGAACTGCAAATTGAGCTTAAAGGCTTATAAAAACTCAACTTTAAGGTTTAAAAAAGTGACTATTACTTAAAAACACAAGGAAATATGATTATTCCTTTCAAATGTAAAAGACCCTCAAAAATTAAAAGCCTAAATGACTCTATGAAGATGACATTAATATATCCCATCAACAGATGAGGATCTTTGCAATATCCTGATATGAATAGGTATTCCATGAAGGAAAGGGTTCTGTAGCTTACTAAAAGCAAAGCTCAGGAAGCCACTAACTATACCCCCTCTTGGGAATTTGTAGTATACATTATTAAAGGTTTTGAGAGGTCCTACAATAAAGAAATGTTTCCCTTTTGGTTTTTGGTGTGGTTTTAAAATGAAAGTAAATTCTAGAGTCCCTCCCTCATCTTCCTCAGCTTTCATACCACTAAGACCTATGACTCTCAAGTTTAGTCTTTCCTTTCCATTCTGCTTTTCACTATTGAAACTTCGGATGTGATAATTATTTTCCTGGACCATTGCAACCGTCTTCTATCAGGTCACCCTACTTCTGATCTCCCTGTAATCCACTGTACAGTATGTAGCTATACATCATCTCTATAGTTTCCTAAATTCTTAGTGTGATATCCATGGTCCTGCATGCTCTAGCTACTATTTACCTCTCTAGATCCCTCTCTCACTAAGGCAACCACACTTATCCTCTGTGTTCTAGACACTTCCAACTTCTTGCACTTCCTAGCATATGCCATGACCTTTAGAATCTCTCTATCTTTACACATGTGGTTTTCTCTCTTTGGAATACCCCTACTACTCTCTTCTTCCAAAATACTCCTACCTCATCCATCAAGACTCAAGTGAAATGCCACTTCCTCTGAGGAGCCTCCCCTGACCTTTGTATACTTCCCTTTCTGAGCTAATTCATTGCACTCTTCAAATTGCTGCAATTATTTGCTTTCCACAGCTGCCTTGCCCACTAAAATTGGGGTGGCATGGATTATTTTCTAGGCATTTAATTTTTTTCAAATATCTAGTGCAATACCTAAATTGAGTCTTACCTCTTAAGATTTTTAAAATCCTAAACTTGTAATTTGACCACTTCCATCCTTGCCTTATCCCAAAACTCCAACAGAAATGCCTATCTCACATCCTTGTCTATTCCTTCAACTTATTTTGTCCACTCCCTTCCCTACAATTTCCCTGTCTTTTCCTTCCTCTCTCCCTCCTTCCCTTCATTTCTTCCTCCCTCCTTTCTTTTCCAACATTCTAATCATAAATGTCCCCTTCTGTCTTCTACAACTAAAGCATAAAATATACACTGAAGTTTCAAATATCTTAATTTTAATATAGGTCTCTTTTGTTTGCATTTCCAAACGCCTGAAGGATGTGAGGATCTGAAGGACTTGGAGTGATTCTGCTGAGACCATCAGAGACCTCAGTCTCTCCTCCCCTAAGGAGAAATGTGATTCAATTCAACAGATATTTACTGAGCAAGCACTAAGTATAATAGAAGTCACTCTGTTAGGAGAGATACCAGTTTTCCCTACTTGGCAAAAACAACTTGTGACAGCCAGCCTTCTATTATTTTGGACCCTATTTAAGCACTCTAAGACTTATAGGAGGACAGTTTACTACCTACAAGAAACCTTTTCTCTCTGTGATTTATCCTTTGTGTTTAAATATAATTTAAGTATACAGTTAGACCATAGTATATAAGATTTTATCCATTAATATGTTTCCTTCTAACTTGTTTCTCAACTTTTCGGTGTCTAGCTTTTTCTTCCCTTAGAAGCAGGAACATTGTTTCTGGTTTTATTTGTTGTTGAAGACAGAACCAAGTGCAGTGCTTTGCTTACATTATGAACTCAAAAAAACACAAGAGTTCTAAATGGCAATATTTCAGGATTAAGCTTTTCCTGACGCATGCATTAATGTCTTTCATCTAAGAACTCAATGGCGTTAACACACTCTTTGTAATCAAGTTACTACAAAATGAGACTTAGGTAAAAGCAAAAGAGGATGTCAGTACCATACGAAAAATACAAATACATGTGAGAAAATGTGACATTTCAATAGTCTCTTATTGTTAAGTGCCCCGGGTAAGGACTGCACAGGGTCAGATGGGAAGCTCCCACCTGACCCTGGCATGGATAATCATGTCCCGAGGTTGTGCAAGGGGAATGCCACTAGTCCCAAATCAACAAGCTCATTCTATTCATAGCCTGGAATAAATTAGGCACTTCAGGGAATGGAAACTGCTGTTCTCCCCAGGAGGAACTAGGACTCTGTGAGCAGGTCAGCGTGCCCGCCTTGGGCATGTCAGGTGCCCAGCCAGCTGTGAAGTTCTTCCTAGCCTTGCTCAGTTGGAAGCAGCATAATAGGGTCCATTGTTAACAGTGAGAAAATCAGGAGTCTCAACTTTAGAAAGAATGTATTTCTCATCTCTCCAAAATTCAATGAACAAAGTTCTGGAATGTAGACCATCAGGATCAATGAAATTGCAGCATTAATATTTTTGTCAGAAAATTAAATAAATACAATTAATACTCGAAGGAGATGTTGGCTGTATAGTAACATTACACGAATTAAACATTTTGCAGACCTTTCTATGTAATGAGAACTCAGACCAGCATGACCTACTCATTTTGAGACTTATTTAGTCCCCCTACATTAAAACAGTAAAACAACAATTCCGGATCATTTCTCTGTTTTCAAATAATTTCAGGAAACAAGATTAAATAAAAATTAACCTGTGACTGGATTTCCACGATACACAACTTCATGAAATCAGAGGGTGCTGATGAGCTGCCCACTGACTCCAGAACACCGTGGATCAGCTGTCATGTTAACATATGCTGCATTGGGGCTGTTAGTGCTGCCTCTACAATTAACTTCATCTACCCTTAATCCCATTCCAAAAGCTAGGTGCTAGGTGCTAGGTGAAGTCTACTTGAGAGCAGCACCCTAACTTCATTGCAAGGAACACAACCTGTGTAGAAGGGAGAAGACAGAAGATTCCCCTACTCCAGCTCTTTAGCCTTTTGGAACAAAGAGGCTGGTCCATAACCTAAATAAAACTATCTTCCGTCAGGTAGCAAAACTCCACTTGTTATCCTTTCTTCCCCCTTACAGCATCATTTATGGCATGAACTAGGTATGTAATACTTACACAAACACATGATAATAGTACATCAGCATCTTTACTATATTAAAGGAGTCACATACAAGTCTACAGGTATCATACACAGGACAATGAGACCTAGTGCCCCCTTCACTGAGCAGCTGTCTGCGGTTTCTTTACCCTGGGAAGAACCAGCTCAACAAGGGCAGGTGTCCATCTTTGGGCCTGTTTCATGGGAGACAGCAGGTCTAGGAAGACCCCCTGGGGCCAGTCCTTGTTGGAATCTGGGCTAAGAACCTCAGGTATGCCCGTGTCCAGGTCTTACTGACAAGCTAGCATAAGAAGTTTAATTAAAATTCAGTGTGCATAATGGTATGGGAAAATCAGAGCTGGGGATGCTTCCTGAGCTGGGGACCCAGAGGATGCTGCTGACAGATGAGCCCCTTTACCATGGGGCCTATTCTGGAGGAAGGATGCCATGTGGCCCTGTGGCTGGTCCAGATGGGGCAAGACTCCTCCGGGAGCCCAGGTGTGATGACACACTAACAGGACTAGAAGTCCCTGGGCACTAGCAAGTCAGGCAACCAATCAAACGTGGCCTGTGCCCCAGGTGGCAGCAAAGGTGAGGCTCTCAGATGTTTCCTTAGCCATCCATCCTCCACACCAAACCCTCCTCTACCCAGCAGCCCCAGCCCCTGAGGGTTCTGCTCCAGCTCCTACAGCACTGCTCTCCTTGCATTTGCCCCTACAACAGTGACCAGGAGTCTCCAGGCTTCACTCTGAGGGCACCTGGGCCTTATTCTCCAAATTTAATTTAAAAAGTAGCATATATCAAGATGGAAGTTCCATGAACAATTCCACTGTGTTTAATCTCACTTTTGTGCTGGCACTTCAGATTTAACCACTGCATATAAAAACTAAGGTATTTTATAGAAGAGAATAAAAAGTCATTTAACCGCTTAACAGGTAAAGAAGAGCTCTGGGTACTGAATGTGTATTTGGATGTTATTAACTATTATGACCATGAAGTTCCTATACCATGGAGAAAAAAAAAACTTATTTACTGCCTGATGAAAAATTGTCAATGATGTATCCTTACTGCCCAGAACAGTATCTGGCAGCACAGGTGGCACTCAAATATTGATTGATTAAATGAATAAATGAGTCTATCCTTATCACCATGCCTATTATATTCTTTATATCAGTCAAAAGATGAAAAGAATAAAGGAGTTTCAGATTTAGTCCATCACCATTAAATAACTTCTTTTTTTCTTTTATTTTTTGGTTTGTTCCTTGAGTGGGGATCGAACCCAGGCCACGGTGCTGAATAGCCACTATTCTATCAGGGAACCCCCCCGCCCACCGCTAAATATTTTCTAAGTAAATAGGTACATTAAAAAAAAATCTTGAGGGAGTTCCCTGATGGTGTAGTGGCTTAAAGCTTTGTCGCTGGCACTGTCAGCACTGCGGCCTAGGTTCGATTCCCAGCCAGGGAACTACCCACGTATAAAAAAAAAAAAAAAAATCTTGGGAGTTCTCTGGTGGTGCAATGGCTCGGTTTCAACACTCTCAATGACACAGCCTGGGTTCGATCCCCAGCCAGGGAACCAACCCAAAAAAATAAAGAAAGAAAAAGAAAAAAAAGAAAAATCTTAATGTGTTTTGACAATGAAATATTCGTATATAAAACGATGATAGACACAAGAGTACACATTCCTCGTATACACAAGGCTTGACAAAAATGGAAAGGAAGAAAATATTTCTAAGTTATACGTAATAATTTATGCATATTTTAATACATTCATTATACAAAAGAAAAAAGACTACATAAGTACAATCAATAGAAAATGTGGTTAGAATTTAAATGTTTTCTTCATCTTATTTTTAAAGGTATTCAAAAGTGACACTCTATTACTCTGTATTTTTATATTCCAACTTAAGCATATTACATTTATTTGGATAACTAACTGTAATTCCATGCATTGGAAGAGGGTGGAATCAAATTAATATGTACTAAAAACATCTTTGAAAGGCATTCAAATGTTATTCTCTACGCTATATGTCCAATTTTGAAAATATATAGGGCCTTCACAATGAAAATACCAACAGTAACAATAGCAAACTCTTATAAAGGACTTATTAAATACTAGGTAAGTACTACCCTTAACACATGTAGTTTTTAACATAATTGGTATTATTTATAGAAGAAAATACCTAGTTTTATACATATGTATATACACACACATAGAAATATACATATACACACACAAATATATATATTTGATCGTCACAAAAATCCAATAAAGTAGATAGATACCATCCTTTCCTCCATTTCAAACACAAGGAAGCTGAGGTGCAGAGGTAAATAACTTGCTGATAATTCACATAGCTAATAAGTAACAAAGTCAGTATTCAAATTCAGTCTGGCTCCTGAGTTCATTCTCTTAATCACTATGCTATATATTTCATAGAGAAATGAATTTTAATTTTTTTGTGAAATTATCATAAATTAAGTACACTGTTAGAAAATGTAAAGTCAGTACTTACAGTGTGTCTTCTAATAAATCCACTTAGGAATTTCCCTTAAAATGTGCACCTAGGGAGTTCCCTGATGGTGTAGTGGCTTAAGGCTTCGGCTGTCAGCGCTGCGGCCTGGGTTCGTTTCCCAGTCAGGGAGCTACCCACATACCAAAAAGCAAAAAAAAAAAAAAAAAATGTGCACCTAACATATTACTGTGAATGGGAAGTATATGCATTCAGGAAGAAAGAAAAAGAAATAATCTCTAGGGAGAAAAATCTAAAATCAGAAAATGAACAGTATAGGAAGTTAAAACTATATGCCCATTTTGTATTCATACAGAAACAAGACCTTTGAATAGCATATTCGCAAAGTCAGTGAGGCAAATGCAAATGGCTCTCAGTAGTGCCCCCCGCATTACTTGTCAACAAAAGGTTTTGCAGAAAAAGCCCAGGAAAAGCTGCCCAGGCAGCGCTGCCCGGCTTCTCCCCATGGAGTGCTCTTATTCCTACAGAGTACTTCAGCAAAGCATATGCAAGAACACAGTGTGTCCCCGCGGTTATTCCTGCGTACGGGTGGGGCTATCACATGCATTAGTTTATCATCTGTTCACTAGAGCATCTGCTTCTGATACTATCAACACGTGACCTTAATCTGGGCCGAGGGATACAAGTATTCTAATTTCTCACCTTCTACTCTGATTTTTTACTCTTTATGCTTTAGCTGCACATAAGATTTCCTACTTCACTATGCTGGATCTTCTAGGAAAAGGCTGTTTTCATTGTGTCACTGCTTGCTGTGTGCATGTGTTTCATGTAGATTTTTTTCACTCTTTTTTTTTTCCCACCACACCGTTTTGGCAAAACTTTCCAAAGGAAAGACAAGATTCCGTAGGAAACACTCAAATATCTCAATTTTTAATACAGCTTTCTCTGGGGACAAGTGCAGGAGCCTGTTCA
This sequence comes from Lyroderma lyra, assembly GCA_004026885.1. Lineage (NCBI taxonomy): Eukaryota > Metazoa > Chordata > Mammalia > Chiroptera > Megadermatidae > Lyroderma > Lyroderma lyra. The sequence continues at coordinate 511,380 of PVJL010000183.1, forward strand.
TTTCCCTTAACCTCACCAATTATTTTTTTCATGAGCATGGGCAAAGCTCCCAAAAGTAACATCAAGCAACTTTAAATAATTGAAAGAGGTTACCTAAAAGTCAGCAATCATGTGTGTATGCCAATTCCTAAAGACAAATCCTAGAATAAATACCACTGTGGGCACTGAAATAGAGTATGTTCAGCTACTATGTTTACATTCCCATTTGATAACTTTAATGTAAACAAATTACATTCTGGTGTTTTATATCATTGAATGTTTTGTAAAGACTTGTCACTGAGTCTTTTCTTTAGAGCTTACTTTCCAGAATGGAAGAAAAAAGCAGTGTGAGAGAGCAAACCCGAGTTTCATCTCATTTCAGCATACCTCAAACTGTCACCTCATTGTCACCTTTCATTAGATGATGCTCCCTATTCTTGTGTCTTCTGTGTACCAATAAAAAAATTTTTTTTTAAATTATTGCAAAACATCAGATCTTCTAGAGTCTGCTATAGGGTAAAAGGAAAGCAAAACTAAGAACCTAAACTCCGAAATGGTCAGTCAAAATCAGTATCTTCTTATACAGAACATATCCCATTACCATTAGGAGAAGCCACTTACAAAATGAAGAATGAAAATTCCTGTGTACCTCAGGCTGTGAGTTTCTTCCTGGAGTCCCACAAGAGGGTGCCTACTGACTAGTATTCTTTTTGTAACTATATTAAAGCATGCACTAAATTTGAGTCAGTGGCTGTCAATTTATTTGGAGTAAAGAATCACTTCAGGGAGTTCCCTGGTGGTGTAGTGGCTTAAGGCTTCAGCGCTTGTCAACGCTGCGGCCTGGGTTCGATTCCCAGCCAGGGAGCTACCCACATATCAAAAAAAAAAAAAAAAAAAAAGAATCACTTCACACTCCCAATGTTGACATTACTAAACTGACTTAACAAAGTAAGATAAACAATGAATTTGGTTATGCTTACTTTATTCTATAGTTTTAAAGTTTTGGCCAACCTTGCCACCTAAGTCCTACAAATTCATCTTAAACACTGCAAATTTCAGGTCATCTTCAAGTTAAGTTAAGCTGATAAGAAAAGGTAGTTATAGTCCTGAAATAAACATATATTAAGCATGGCAATGTCATTAGATATGAGATGTCAGAAAAATTTAACATTAGTCTCATTCATGCAAATATCTAGGTCTTTGGCCTTGGCATATTCCTTAACTCCTCTGGGTTTCTTCAGATGTAAAATGAAAATGCTAGACTGGATAGACTCTGTGATTCCTTAAAAGGTTCTAACTTCAAACTTAAGCAAATTTATCTAAGTTTTAAAGAACAAACATAAGTACAGATATTTAAGCCCTGGAATAACTAAATTGGCCTATTACAACAATATTCAAGGTACTGAAAATACCTCACTTTGACTCAAAATGTTATTCTACTTTAATAAGAGTGTTACCAAGCTAGTAAGCAAATACCTGTACATTGAAAATATTTTTACAGCAAGCATAAACAGTTTGACAGTAATTTGTATCATTCTCACGGGAAAATAACTTCTCCAATCTCATCTTTCTAGTCTATGTAGCAGTGCCAATTTATAGGCATATAAAATTTGAAATCTCTTCTGTGCATCAATTATAACTTACGCAGCTCCCTGAGCAGCATTTAAAAAGCAAAGAAGTGCAAACAATATTCTGCTTGCTGACATAGTAAAAAATTTAGCTAACATAGCTTTAGAACTTCGCAATTTAACTGCAATCAAATATCCTCTTTTCGAGAAAGTAAAACGACTAGGGCGATATCCTAAATATAAAACTCTTATGTCAAACTTAAACCATCCCTGAAATTATCTAACTAATTACCCAAGGTAAAGGACTGCAGGTTGGAAACCTGGCCAATATTGTTCCTTGTTATCAATGTACTAGAAGCTAGAAAATCCTACATTCTATTAAAAAGAAAAGAAATACATTGAAAATCACAGACATATCTAAGTAACATACCATACAAAAGTGCAATGCAACATAAATAAGGGATCGTAAACATTAGAGCCTTTTCTGCTTGTACTCTAAAGAAAGACAACCAGATAAATGTATATAGCTATAAATAAACTTGAAAGTATTGTAAAATTCTAGAAAATTCAATAAAAGTAGGTCAGGGTCAAAACTGAACAAAATGAGTAAGATTAAATATCAGTTAGAGTCTAAGACAGAAATAAGAACTTCCAACATGAGATACTTAGAATTTATATCTTTATCTATGAAATCACTATAGAAGTCTTCAGAAAGGGGGTAGGTAATGGAATTTTATGAGACCTCTTAAAAATAGCAAATAGTTTTGATCAATGTTGATAGCATTGGTCAGCTGTTAATGGATATTTTGGTTGATATTTGCATATAACTTTCATGGTGTGACCAGAACTACCAGAGAGGGAGGTGATCTTTTTAAAACTATTGTAGATGAGATTATGGTATTATCATTCAAATAACATCCAAACCTGAGAAGGGACTAGAAAACCTTTGCTTAGTCCATACATGTTTTTCTATTTTCCTGAGAAATGTAACCAAGTGAAACACAACACCTGTGTATTTTCACAGTCCCAAGGGCCCAGAGTCAACAACAGTTCTGAAAGTCCAGAAATGTAAAAATCCTATTTCTCAATTCCTTAATTTTAGATGCTCTGATGGAATGGGGCTTTTGAGAATTTTCTCAAGAGTAATCAGGTGCAGAGGCAAGTATTTTCTGGTCAACTGTAGACCAGAGATAGTCCTAGGGTAGGTACTCTGCTAATAGCACATGGCTTAACTAATGTAGAAAGCACAATTTAGCCTCTAATTTGACCAGTTTAAAAATCAGCTAGGAAAAAGAAAATTGGGCCCTGGGTTGGAACCTGACATATGAGATATCAGACCAGGGGTACATTTTCTTAGAAACCATTTTGGAGGTTTTTACAGGTAAAACTAGATAAGGTTCACTCACTTCCCTCTCTTTTCATTTAAGATTCAGTTTCTTCTGTTAAATCAGTAAGCATTTTTTCAAAATTTGTCTGGTAAAGTAATAAACCTGAAAATTTCCTCCAATTCAAATCAAACTACTTTTATTTCAGATTCAATTTTTTTATTAACATTCTAGAGTGCTAAAACCCTAGGAGAAACTGCCAGTTTATATTTTACCATAGACATAGTTGTGTGTGTGTGTGTGTGTGTGTGTGTGTGTGTGTGTGTATCATTAACTCTTAGTATGGGTCGGCTAAAGGCCTATTTTCTAAAAGAAGAGTCAGATGAAAAATCTTACTATTTAAAGCTATTAAGGCACACTATTTTAGATAACTAGGTTTAGTCCACTCTTTAGTTCACTAAAGACACATTTAGAAAAAAGGTCATTGAGAGTCAAAAATTTAGAAGAAAACATTTCAATGATCACTGAGGAAATTATTACAAACACTGCACAGATGCCACTTAAAGTCACCATAGCCTTTGGGTATCTAAAATCCTCAAATCAATACAATTTTAATCTTGTCTTTGCTTCTCTGTATTGTGCTTTGTTGTTGTTTGGCTTGTGCTAATGGGAATACTGAGGAAGATATAAATATGAAATTTAAAAAGCCATTTTTATATAAGAAAGTAATTATACATGTGTTAAGATTCAGGCATATATGTCTTTATAGAAGTAGCTTTCAAATTGCCTGTTATCCTCCGTAGAGTAAATACTGAGGCTACGGTGAGGCCACATTGATAAATTCTGACACTTAACTACAATGATAAATAGTACCAAACTCCTGTCATTGTCCTCTCCAAAATACACTAAGGAAAACTGTAGAAAAGCTGTGCAGGCACAGGGGCTTATTCATTGATTCCCTTTTCAAAGCTGCTATCAATACTCGCCTACTCATATAAGTAAAATGCAGAGTCAGCATGAATAATAGAACTTTGGGTTTCAAGGGTGATTGACACATGCTTGCTCCCTTAGTATTAGGAAGATGACGAGGAAAGAGGTGCTTAGAAAACATTAAAAACTAGGAAAGAAGATACTCCATGGCAGGCCATTGTTTCCGATAATAAAAAATCCTTGTTGAATGCATTTTTAAAATTCTGAACTACAGATCACAGTTTTTTGCGTTTAAAAATAATTTTTTTCTAATCCTGATTTCTTTTAAGAAAATCAATCTAGTAAAAAGTAAGCATGGATTAAAAGTTGATTTTTAAATAAGCTGTGTGTAAACTCATCCAAACATTGACAAATGTTTGCGTAATAAACCCACTTGGGGTTTTTAAATCAGAGTTGTGATTTTTCACAAAACAGTATTTTCTGCTTTCTCTACTTATCAATTACAAAGAATTTCTTCATAACCCTTGATTAACCAGATAATCTAATCATAATGTAGTTGTAATTCTTTTGCTTTTCACTGGATTTTCATCTTTGATAGGGGCTAATGTTTTATGCTGTTCATTTCCAGAACTGTTTCCTCTAATATTAACAGTCAGTTTTGCTACAGGGGATTCTTTAGTCAACTAGCCTGGCTCAGCTTCAATGCTAAAAATGCTATTATAATAACCAAGAAGGCTATGAAAAAGATGAAAAGTGAAAGGGTTAATATACTGACAGTAATTTATCACCTTATTATAACTTGCCCTGTGGCACACAAACTCAATGATAAAAACAACCACCATAAAAACTTCCTTTAACATAACACTTCTGATGGGTGTCATGATAGCTGATTAAAATAACAAAATCAACAAGAGTCTACAAAGCACAGTTAAAAATTATGTGAAGATCCATAGCTCAATTTTTTCAAGCACTTTAAAATTTTAATGAGCTATGGATTGTGCAACACTAGCTAAAGAAAGCAACTGGATACACCAGGGAGTACAGCTACCAATGTATATTTCTGCAGATAATGCCAGCTGTAAGGAAAATAAACTTTTCAATATTATATGTAATTTCAGTAGGCACATCTGGATATTTAAATATTTGTAATATAAAAACAAGCTCAACCAAATTCAATTATTACATTTATGTTCATAGCATGTAAGAATTCATTTCCCCTTCTAGCTTTTTAAATGGAATTTTCTGGTTGATGTGATTTGTAAGTAGATGTGATACCAACTGCTACGGAGAACTGCATTCTCAGAGAATTGCATCAAATACATTGACTTAAAAATGCACTCAAGTCTTAATTATTGTTAGCAGAAAATCTGAATTTAAGTATTTCCTTTTAACTGTAAGCAATCAATCTACCTACATTGCATCCCGAAGGAGCACACGAGTTAAGAAAGAGAAAACCCAAAAAAGGCTTTGTAACACCATCTTTTCACAACGTAGGATTTTACCAATTTGTTCTGCAGTTGTACAGGCTGTCAGGTATTATGAAATCAATGCAATGTATTCACTAGTTGTCAGTCACAGGATGACAGTATTGTAAATTAATGGGATGCATTTTCAAGGAGAGTTACATACATACATTCTAAGGAATCCATTTGCAGTCTGATTTACGCTCTTAAAATAGACAACCTACTACTATGTTGAAAGTCTCATAGGTATGAAATTTTCTAATTGAATATCATTTTCCTTTATAATCAAAGTAGGCTCCCATTTAACTTCAATCACTTTGCAGTTTTAACCTTAATATTTTCTATACAGTGAAAAGGAGTCAAAAGATTTCACGAACAGTTCTGAATAACATTAGTTATTTAAATGTCTCTACTGAGATGAAAATTACTAAGTAAAAATATGTCATGGTGGTTACATAACTCCTGAGACTATATCAAATAGCATTTCTTAAAGCAGTTATTCATTACCATGATAGATTGTTAAAATCTATTCTAAAACCTGACTAGAATAGAGAGTTTTCAAAATAAGTGAAAATAATTATTGGCTAGTATAATAACATATTTTAAATTTAAAATAATGTTAAGTTACTATTTTTTGAGTAGGTTTCTTTAAGAGAGTGTTTCATAGTCTTTTTTTCTAAATAAACTATGTCTTTTGATTACATATACCTAATCTAATAAAAATGACATGACAATGTAAAATTCAATACAATTTCTGATAAGTCTATGTTAAGAATTCTATTTTTTATGATTTTGTTTATAAAAATAATATTTTAAAATTCTTTTAAAGGATGGTTATACTAAAACTATTTTTATTTTTCATGTTCCCTTCCTCACTTTGTCATACATTTTTATATATTATGTACACAATAATAAACATAATTAACTTTTAAAATATAATTTTTATTACACGAGAAAAGGAACACTAAAAACATTTGTGAAGTCAAAACTGAGACTTACAATAGGGGAAAAATTGAAAGGAAGGAAAATTTGTCTTTCTCTCCTGTACACACATAAGTTGCCATTCTAACCCAAGAATAGCAAACCTTAAATTTAGCAGAGAATAATATATTTTAGTAATCAAGAAGCTGTGAGTAAAAATGAAATAAAAAAAAAAGATAGTCATAAGTATCTGGACATTGTCATGTAATTTAAGAACATGGCTTTAAAACTACAATGAAATGATTATATGTCAATGTAATAATTATTAGGTCCATGAATGGGATGTCAGAGTCTGATATTATATGTGGATTCAATTTATACAATAAAGAAAAAAATGGCTATCAGTTCAAGATTTTACTCCAGGTAGTAAAATGTAAAAACCTAGAACCAGTTCCTATGAAAAGACTGCTTTTCTGCATACTGAAAATTTTTCAAATTAATTATTTTCTATTGCTACTTTATAGGCATATTTATTGATTTCTAGGGTTTTAAAGTGTTAAACCAAGTCTGCCTTATATCCCACTGTATTTATTTTAACTTTATATAGACTTTCAACTGTGTTACAAATACATAATAATAAGATTTATGTGCTCAAAGATGGCCACACCCACATTAACAAGATGTGTTGAGATTAGGACAGCTCCTATAAGTTCAATTAATAGCCCCATATTGTTGGGACCTAAGCTATTAGATGGACTTTAAAATTCCAGTCCTCATTTTTAATATATTTCTCATTTAGATTTTGTTTTGACAAATGAAGGTAGAATAAGTAATATTTTTCATTACTCTAGATTTTTCAAGTCTTTCTAAACCTTCTAATTTTAGAAAAACAGCAAAACACAAGAGACACACTATCCACATAAATCTCTATGCAATTCTTGACTCTGCTGCTAAAATAAATAATTATTTCAAAGAGAAATAGGAACAATTTGGCAGATTTAGGACTACTCCTGTTTTATGTCTATTCTGACACAAACTTCTTGGTTCAAGTTATTTCTGACACCAGTTAAATTATTACTCTCTGGTTACATTAAAAGGCTCCTTGAGCATCTAATGAATCTTAAATAATAAATGCATTACCTCGATTATTCACCACTGGCAGTTCAGAATTCTATTATATATAAACCCAAGACTGTTTGGTAATAATATTTTGCTACAAGAGTGATTTGTGAAAGATCCGCAAGCATCCCAAGAATTTGGGTACCAAAATCACAAATAAAGAGACCTCCAGAGTCCTCATTAATAGGATGACTATAAATGATTTAAAATTGTAGTGAGGCAGATGCTTCTATGGAAAGACAACTTACATGGGCATTATTAGTTTTGATAATGAGAACCCACACCTTTAAAGGAAAATGCTAATAAAACATTCCATTAGAATAAAACTGGGGGGAGAGGATATGCTCCCTACAAGCTAATCGTCACTGTGAATTCCCTTACATAATATTCTCAGAGCAGCAAGAGGCCACATTTTCATTAAAATATAAATTCTTACTATAGAGGGAATTTAGAACACTGGTTAGTGAGAAAGAAATAATTATTACAGTATTTCTTATAATTATGAATGCTAATTGCTATACAGCTACCATAAGTATGGTTCCATTATAACTTCTAATTTTCAATAAATGTGCAAGCTGAATTTTAGGGATTTTTTTCATGATATCATTTTAGAGTAATTGGCATACAAATTTACATGTACAATCATATTCAAACTAGTATTCTACTAGAAGTATAATTATGTTTTTCCAAAAGAAATTATTTTGTATTAACCTTGACTGAAAACAGTCCCTTCTAAGAAATGTAAAAGTATAAACAATTAACACACAGCTCTGAAAATTCACAATTATATCTTACATGTAGATAACAAAGACCACAAAAGACAGAAATTTGTTAACTGTTATTAATAAATATAAAACAAAAACCCGAATTAGTTAATACACTTTTTATTACTTATTAATGGATATTGGCTAAAGTGAATGCATTACCTAGAAATATTATTTGTGAATGTTCTTTAAAATAAACTTTTTTCTTACTATAATACATTTATAACAAATATTCAAAAATCATATAAAGATTTTTTTCCCTTTAAGAATTACATACATTTTCTAATTGATTTGATTGGCAAGTTTAAAAAGTTAACATTTCAGTAGTGTTTCATTTAAGTAAATAGTGATCTTCAAAATACCTCTGCCTTTATTATCTCCTTTTAACAAACACTTTAATTTTTTTAATAATGGTGGTCTTAAAGTATAAAAAGCAATTTGATCCTCCAGGGCAGCCTACTTGAACATCACCACAAACCACTTAAGTTTACTTTGCCAGACCTTACCCATCCTCTGTAATTCCAAATATGAACAGAACATCTCCATTTGGATGTCCTGCATTAATGAGTTTACCTCAAACTCAGCAGATAAACGTGAAACCAAAAGTAAGAAATGTTATATGCATAAAGGGGTTGCCTGCAGTATTATTAGCAGTGGAAAAAAAATTAGAAATAATTTTAATAAATTTTTCTTTTAAAGAGGGAAGTGGAAATAGTTAAGTAAACTGTGGTAAATACCCACTCAGAGGCACATCTAGCAGCAACGTAGTCATTGATATGATCATTCACATGGAGGCAAACATTGGTGAGACTGTACAAGCACTGGGATGATAATTTTAAAATCACTATTAAAAAAGAGTTGGAGTCACCAGCTAGTACTATGCCTGGCGAGGTGGCCATCAATGAAGTTTTAGTACACTACACATAAATATTTTCTAATAGTTATGCATTTGAATGTTATGGGCCAATTTTGTTCTAGTTATTGATAGCAAGAATAAGCTATTTGACATTATGAGAAAAATGTAAAGTTTCTATTTTACTTTGTGCATTCATTCATTCATTCTTTACTCCCTCATTCAGAGCACAAATGAACAGCCCATTCTGGAGACTGAATTTTAAGTACACTGAGGGCAACACGGAATTCCCAGTACCAACCACAGTGTCAGGAATCCAGACAGCATGCATAGATTTGTTCAAAGAGAGGAAGAAAGAAAGAAAGGGAGGGGTGAGGCAAAGAAGGAAGAGAGGGTGTTCTGCATGCAGCAAATAAAAATAAAGGAGAGGAAAAGAAGGCAAAGGGATGAAAAGATGCGTAGGCTTTGGTGTCAAATGTTTCAGCTAGAATTCTGTGCCAGTTCTTACTAGTTGAAAATCTTGAATCTACTTAAATTTTTATGTTCCCTTTTTATCATCAGTTAAAATGAGAGGGAAATGACTTAGCATCTGTAAAAGGGTTAGCAGAAGTCTAACACATAATAGGTGCTCAGTAAATACTGGCTACTCTATTGATACCTCACTATACTTTGAAGACTACACACTTTTTAACCACTTCTAATGTTCTGATACTACAAATTTAAGCACTGCCAGTAAAGCGAGGCTGAACGCTAGCTGTCCTTGTTAGCTGTTTTAGCAACATCCAGAGATCTAGCTTCATTTTTTCCAAAAATGACAAACAATAAATAGCAATTGTTAAGATATGTCCAATGGCAAACCACTCTAGTATCTGTTATATGACCATAATAGCCACTGAGAGAAATTATATAGAAGGGAAAAAACTTTGTAGTTGACCTCAAAATTAGAGCTGGAAGCAAATACATGAACATACGAGTATATGTGGTAATAAATATAGAAAATGTATAAAGGCAGCCAAAGAGTGAATCCTCTTTTTTGTTTTAAGGAATCATATTACAAAAAAATACAACCACCTCTTAATTTTGTCTCATTTTTAAGTTTATAATTTAATACGTAGGTATCCTTAAACTGGGACATACTTGTATACATACCCGTAAGTTTTAAAATAACATAGATATAATTTTAGAAAATGACAAATAAAAAAATGGAACTAATTTTTCCCTCAAACCACATAGCTGAACTAGCTACTCTTTAGGATAATAGCAGAGTTCTCTTTCCAAAGAGTGCCTGGTATAGTGTAGTGAAGAAAAGAAAATCATAATTGTATCCACAGAGGCATCATAGGGAACTAATATTGTGACAAGAGTAAATACTGGAAGTTCTACATGAAGACGCAGATTTTAAAATCATAAATAGATGTAAGATGTGTACTATACTGATGTATCCATTGATTTCCAATCCTAATTCCAACTGCCTCCTGGCTCCTAAGGCCACCCATAGGTTGGCAACTGCTTCTGTAGAAATCCTCAGATCATGGTTCCTTGCCCTCCACTCTGCTACACATTAAGCCTCTCCTGCATTTCCTTTTTTCTCTTCTTTATTAACAACAACAACAAAAAAGCTGCTATAAATTAAGTAAAGTGTTTAATGAATTTGTATTTTAATAATCTCATCTAAATAACATGTTTTCGCCGTAATGTTTAGATAGAAATTATCACTGCTATCTCTATAGTTCAAAATAATGCTTTATGATCAGAAACTTACAGACTGAAAAAGGTTAAGAACCATCTGTCTAATATATTCCATATATTTAGAGGCAGTTTCAGAATTTCATTAGAGGAGGCTGGGAGCATCAATCAGATGGGAGGAGGAATGTCTATGGAAATCATTCTAGTATTGTGTTTACATAAGTGGCCCATAGTGTTTACATGCTATCTGTTCATTTAGCATAGATTGGGAGGGAGAAAGCTGGTGGTGGTTTTGAGGGGAACTAAGACCCCCACAAACCACTCCTTGATACAGCTTCTTCATGTTTAAAGGAGATGGTTTCAATGAGGAGTAGGGGTGAAGGTGAGGGTCGAATACTTAACAATGTGCTGTTTTTGTGCCTGGTAATTTTACTCCAATGTGCAAAAGGGTAAGAATTATGCAAGCATCTGTATCTTGTTAAGAGAAGAGCCTTGGCTAACTTCAAATCATAATATTGGTAAGAGATTCATTCCTCCACTAATGAATGCCTTAAATATCCATCAGTAATGAAGTAAACAAATCTCGATTTTTCTACCGTGTATTCTCCTTCACAATTCTTTGCACTCCTAAAAATTTCTTTCTGAGTAAATAGCAAGAAATTTATATTACATGTGGAATTTTCAGAAAATCAGAGACTGGAAGAGGATGGGGGTGGGGAAGATCTTTATTTTAAAAGGTGACATTTGCATTTGGCATTTCCCTTCTCAATTTTGGATTTTGGGTTTATGGTGTACAGGGGTAGAAAGATAAGATAGCCATTTCTTTTCTAATTGATCACTCTAAACTCTATAATGAGTTGAACATCTCTGCTCTCCCAGAAAAAAGAATTTCTTAGATGAATATTTTAGAAGGCAACAGGATGGAGGCACAGAAGTCCTAAAATATTCACTTCTTCTCCTCATACCATCCAGTTGTCAATGCCTCCAATAAAGTTCTTTGTGGGTATGGTAAAGATAAAGGGGTATTTCCACCATCAATGAAACAACAATGGTTGCTATTTCAAGATAGAGAATAAAATAGATAGGATTACTTTTGAAGAATACATTTTATTTCTCTCTTTCTCTTTATATTTATATATGGGCTGCCCAGAAAATATCCAGCCATGTAATATAAAAAATAAAGGAATTTATGGCTGAATTTTTTCAGGACAGCCCGTGTGTGTGTGTGTGTGTGTGTGTGTGTGTGTGTGTGTACTGTGTATACCTAAAAAACATATTGCAGAGAGGTTAAACTTCAGATTTAGAAATGGAAACACCCTTTGATTTTATCTATTTATGAGTTTAACTCTAGAAATAATTGAAATTACTACTAGTTAATGTTTCTTGACTCTAAATAAGTTTCATTCATTCTCACAAATAGGAAAATGGCCTAAAACATTTTAAGCTTGTTGAAATGTGAAAAAATTAAGGATTCAAATATCAGATCCAAAACCACTAAGTTGCAGTTATATCAAGTCTCAGTAACATGTTTCTTGGTATGCTGTAATCAAGCTTAAACAATGGCTTTTCTTGTCCCAGAGTGGGTTGTGGACATAAGAACTAGTTTTTCTTGCCCAGTCAAGCATTACAGAATGAAGAACTATGGTCAAAAAAGTAGCTATAAGAACTGTAGACAATCCATGCAAACACACAATATATTAGTAGAACTTTGCTCACACCAATACACACACACACACACACACACACACACACACACATACACACTAATACATAAAACTGATCCTTCTGAAAAGGAGTTTATAATATTAAACTTGGCACCTTGAATAGAACCTAACCTAGTGAAAATTTAGAGGACTCGGTAATGCCAGAAGTTTCTGTGAGTGGTGATTAATAGGAATGGGGTCTAAACTCGGAGGGAACCTTATGTTTCTATGTTAATCTGAAAAATTATTTTGTCCATTCCACTTTTTCTTAATATAGCAAAAAAAAAAAAAAGAAAAGTTAATGAATCTAGGATTTTTGATGCCATTTTGAAATCACTTTTCACTTACTACTTTAAAATTATTATGTAGGGAGTTCCCTGATGGTGTAGTGGCTTAAGGCTTCAGCGCTGGCGCTGTCAGCGCTGTGGCCTGGGTTCGATTCCCAGCCAGGGAGCTACCCACATACCAAAAAGAAAAAAAAAATTATTATGTAAAATTACATAAAAGATATATAAAGAAAACGTAACATTGACCTTAAATTCCCAGTAACTCATTTTGATGACCAGATAACATCAACTGATCTTTTAAACAAAAGATAATAAAAATTAAATACTAGAGTCACTAGAAATCCTGTATTAACCTGTGGTATTGTAAAAGTTGCCATCAACTGATATTGCCTATGATATAAATACATCTCCTCAATGAAAATCATAAGGTTAATTGTCAAATAGGGAGAAATCTTGAAATGTCTGTTACTTTTTAAAAAGAATAATTACTTTTAGTATAATCTCTTATAAATGTATTTTATTTCATTCTAACTCTATGGGAATTGGTTAATCTGTCCATGATATATAGCACGTGTTGGCAACCTAAGGCTGCTTTTTGTGGTGGAGAGGGCATGAAGATCAGACAATGCTCTCTCGTTTACTATACATGGAAAAGCCTCCTCCCTGCTCTTCACCTCCATGATGTGACACGTTGCTCCTTATCTCCCCAACACCCACATTCACAAAATCCAGCATGTGACCCGTAACCTCTTGAGTTTTTAAAAATTGGCATGATCACCTGCTGGTAATCATGCATGAGAGTAAAGTGGCATGCCACTTTTGAAAAAGCTGCCATCAATGATAACTGCACACTGATGAGAGTATTTAATTATTCCAGAGCTTATCACTGCCCAACAATTATCTGCTTCAGAAAATGCACACCATACTTGTGAATTATCTATTTCTAGTGAAAGCCATGAAATCAGTTTGGTAACCAAAATCTCTGAACAGAAATCTTAGCTGTATCCTTCTTCCTCATTATAATCTAACATGACCACTTATACATTTATTTCATACTATATCTGCTGAACGAAGTGAAACTTCAAATGATGGGAAAAAGAGAAGGATCACATTTAACTTTAGATCCAGTGAAAATGGAATGAGATGCTAAGAAATATACCATCTATGCTTAAACTATTGTTAACCTGGGTACAACCCATCTAAGATAAAAATCCCGCAGCTATAAAAACTATAACTGATTACTATTTGAATTCTAAGTTATTTGTCTTATTTTTTCTAGAGTCTTTGTGCCTATTTTTCGTCCTGTTCCAGAAAGGTTCTCAGGACTAAGATGTTTATAATGCAAAGGTAACTTAAGATTCTAAATCAAAAGGACAACAAAACTATTGGCAAGATAAGGTATTATTTAATAATTTGTACAAAGTTATTTTAAAAACAGACTCTAGCTAATTGGGGAAAAGAGTCTTAAAAGCAAAAGTAAAACAAGGTAAAGCAAACAGAAAACGATTCAGAAGGCAAACATAAAAATTACTGACATTTATAGAAAACCTTGACTTCTTCCCATTTTTTTTCTCACTAATATGTCTGGCTAATTTTTCATTGGCTTTACTCAAAATATGTATTATCCATAGAACTTAAGCATAGATAATATAAGAGTATATTTAAAACTCTCTTTTTTTTGCTTGTCAATGACTTTGGTGAAAGATTTTGCTGGGGCTTTAGGATTATTTGTAGATTTAATGCTTTTTTCCCTATTGCGATGATTAGAATAACTGGGTCCAACATCAAACAGACAAGTAAACATCTCCTCTTAATATGGTCAAAGGTAAAGCAGACGATACTGCAGTGCGTGAAAGGGGAAAGGAAGTTATAGCTAATCACAAAAAACAATGCATTCTCCCTCTCTCTCACTCTCGGCTTTTATACTAATAATAAGTCATTCATGCATTTGTTATTTATTTACTGCTGACTTAGTGTCTAATTGTGCCAGGCAACAGGGAGACACTAGAAATACAAAGATAAGTAGGACTCAGTCCCCACATTCACGGAACTCAAAATTGTATGGGAAAAGCCATGAAATTCTGTGGTAACTGCTACATGGACAAGGTATGAAAAAGAGGAACAAAAATAGGCAGAGATCAGGTTGTCTGTCTAAAAGGGGGAAAGACCTCCAGGCGAGTTTTAGGGTGAGGGTCACATAACAGCTAGACTCTGTCTCAGCTTTACTGATTCACTGGGAATGGCCTTCCTTCAAGGGATGTCATTCATTAAGGAGTAAATCTGTGTTCTTGCATGACAAATTTAGAAATCTTTAATACTCAGATGAAGAGATGTGACTGAAATAAGGAAGCTTCTAGGCATAAAATAGGCCTGGGAGAATTAAGATCACATTATACTTTGTGTGTGTATGTGTGTGTGTGTGTGTGTGTGTGTGTGTGTGACAGAGAGAGAGAGAGAGAGAGAGAGAGATGCAGTGATTATGTACAGTGTTAGGTACTGAGGATATGCCTGAATAGGAAACACAAAATAGAAAACAAATTATGTCTACTGAGCACCTGAGATATAACATTTGCTAATTTTAGAATTCACAGAATTATTGAGTCTATACTGTCATCTACAAATGTGAATTTATAGAATTTGATAGCTATCTTACACCATTCTAGGTTCACAGCATCTGCAGATTCAGTTTCAATCAACATTTTTTTGAGTTTTCGTAACCGGGCTGCTGAGTTCTGCTAAAGGAAATATAACAATCGTGTGGACTGCTGCCACTACAAATTTATGGTTTCCAATCTCTCAAAACCACTCAGCAATTCCACATTCTGCTGGTCAGCTCCCTCTGCCACTTCCCACTACAGTTCTCCAAATTTTAGCTCCTGTCCTAAGGGCCCTACCCAATTTCTTTCTTGCCTCAGGCTTTTATCTCAGAACTCCTTTGGCTTCAAAGAACTTGAGGGGCCATCAAGCATGTACTTCAACTTCTTATGCTCCTAAATCCCTGCAAATGTTTCATAAGCATTCGTTCTCTGTTCTGGCTAGAATACATCTACCATCCCTTCTTCTCAAGGTTAATTCCTCCTGACATTCCCTTATTGCTATCCATGCCCCTTGCATTCCTCTTAGACCTGCAAGAATCTGCCCCTCATAGTACTTACATCTCTCTCATCCTGTCTCCTTCGCCTCAGCCTCTAAACATGTTCAAGTCTCACCTACCTTTAAAAAAGTAAACAAAATTCTTCAGTCCACTATAACATGAGTTTCCATCACCACCACTTCTTTGCTAAAACAGCTTACACAAAAGTCAGCAAGAAACTCCTAAACGCTAAATCTAAAAGTGTTTCCTTAGTCCTCAACTCATAACTATCTTTGAGGCACCTGACACTCGAAATTTTCTCTTCCTTTGGTTTCAAGTAGCAAGAACTTTGCCTATTTTTTTTATTTTTCTTTTTCATTTTCTCTGGGGTTTCATATTTCTCTGTCTATCACCAATGGTGTTTGTTGAAGTTACATTTGAGTCCTTATAACAAACCTGAGAGGGCATGTCCACACCCAAGGCCTTAAAAGTTCCATGCATTGATATCTCCCTGACTGGATTTCTCTCCCAGTTCTACCCCTAGATTAAAAAGCCAAGCAGATATAAATTTAAGGATACCCCACAAAATTAAAGATGACTTAAATTATGCAGTGAATGGTACCACTCAATTACATCCACAAGAAACTTGAGTTGTCCTTTTTCTCACTCCCTACATCAAACTAGATGCCAAGACTCATTAATTCCAGTTCCTAATTAATTTTTTTAACTTATTTTCCCTAATACTTTCTCCCTATCCCTGCCTTACATCTAGGCATCAGAGACTCTTGCCTGGACCACCCATATTGTCTCTCTACATCCATTTTCCTGAAATCTGATCTGGAACTTCTCCTATTTGTCCTAACCTGGAAATCTGATGTCATTCTTCTGCTTAAGAGTTTTCTACAGGTTGGCCCTTATCTACCTTTCTTGTTTAATCTCCTACCTCTTATGCTCTAGTAACAGTAAACTATCTCTACTCTTCTGCCCATGGTGTTCCCTCCTATGGTCTACTTCTGTCTACCCAGAATGGCTTATTTACCTGGAAGAGTGGCTCATCTACTGATAAAATTCCACTCAGCTTCCAGGTCTCAGGTAAAGTGCTCCTGCCTTCTTAGTAAACCATCCTTGCTTTCTCTCCCTGACCCACTATCCCTAAAACATACATAGATCTGGCAGTTTCTCAAATTTCTTTTCCTTTTGTCAAAATGACTGCTATGACTATAGACCTTTCCACACTATATTCTGATCCGTTGAAATGTCTATGTACCTGCTATTCTGTGAGCAGGGCCAGGCAAGGTTTTCTTTACTTAACAGCCCCAGAATCTTAATCCATGCTCAAGTCATTGTAGAGACCAATCAAATTTTTTCAATGAAAAAAGGACACCAGTCTTTTGCTAGTCACTTTTCTCTTTCCTCATTGTCTTCACACACATCCACATGAGTTCTATTCCTAAAAACAGATCTGATCAGGTTACACCCTTAATTAACTGAAGGCAATGAGGATCCTCTGACTTTCCAAACACCTCAGGAGAGCATCCAAGTCCCTATATAACCTATCTGAATCTTGTTTGTTTCTCCGCAAACACTTCCTACCCCTTTACCCTCAAATCAGACATTCCAGCAATATCAGACTCTATATTGTTTTATGGCTCTAGGCTTTTATACACATTCCTCAGGGTCCACGTGGGAGAATCCTTCATCCTTTAAGACATTACCCATCTACACAGCATTTAGTATCGACACATGATACCTCTATGAAGCATTTCTGGTCTCACCACTCTCATCCCAGGCTGGTTTAATTCACTCGCCCTATGGTGAACCTTTAACATAACTTTGAATCTTCCATTCACCTTATACACTTTAATTATTTGCTTAAAAGTTTGTTTCTATTACTAGAATGTCATCTCCTTCAGAGTAGAGGCCTGTTATATTTATCTTTAAATCTCTGGCACATACAAACTTACGCTTCAAGTGCTAGGAGGATGAGTAAGAACATAAGCATGTACAAACACATTCTAACTGACTTTAGTTGGCAATAATTTGTCTACGCTTAAAATATTCTCTCCGTCTATTCTTACCATTTTCTCACTGGCACTTCAGAAACTGTAAGAGGCCACACTCTAACTATAATTACTTTGAATTCAATGTTTTGCTTCCCCTGTAATCTTTTTTGCAAACAGTCATTTTTCAAAGATTGTTTTGGGAATTTTTCCCACTGTATTTCCAGCAAAAGGAGATTCTTAAAAGGTGTTTAATGAACTAAATCTGTACAGAACCAAAATGATACAGTAAATGGAAAATCATTTGGGCTTGAATTTCCAGATGTTCCTTATTATTTCCTTAAATCAACTCAAAGCAGCAGTGTGGCAGCATCACAAGAGCACCTCTGTCCAAAAAATCTTGTCTGTTTATAAATAAATATCAATTTGTTAACTGTATTTCCCCCTAGATCCTACATAAATAATACCAATAAAAAAATACTAATCATTGCATCTAAGAGCTAATTGGAAACAAGGAAAACCATGAGAAAAAAATGGTGAGGAATCAAACAAGATTTCTTTTAAATTGTAGAAAGTCCTTGCATGAAGAATTTCAATGCTTAAAAAAGAAACTGATGACATTCAGGACCACTGTGTAGAATTAAGATGCTAAATACATTCTTCAGTAAATGAACATAGACTGCTAATATACTTTACCAGACGAACAGCACTCACATATACATAGAAAGAAAATGCTACTGCTATATTTAGTCATTGCTGCAGTATTTTATAAAGAATCCCAACTGTAGCCCCAGGCATCTCCTCATGCCTAGACTTTCTACAATAGACATTCAGTCATAATGGAATAATCAGTCTTCTGACTATATCCTGCTCTCTTCTGCCTCTGCCTTTATTAACATCTGCATCTAAAATGCCTCCACTGTCATTTATGTACATAAGTATTTAAGTATATTTGGAAGCCTAGACCAACTCTAACAAAGTCACAAACAATAAACCTTCGTTGAGCCCCCTAACCTGACCTTAACTGAATCCTTAACTGAAGTGAAGGTGTGCCTGCTGTTCTCCACACCAATTCGTTTGCATTCTTGCATGAAAACAAAACAAAACAAAACAAACAAAAACGACCATAAAGATGCTTTCTTAGATGGATACTCATCCTGTCTGTGGGAGCTTCTGCAATTTGTCTCCACATGAATTTGGGAGAAGACTCCACTTTGGTAGGAAAAATACAACTCACACTCTTGATTCTTTAATTTATGTTCTGGGAAACTGGTAAAGAGATCTTGATTAAAAAAAAAATGAACTAATGGAAAAAAATTATGATTAAAAAATTATAGAGCTGTTACAACACCTCTTCATCTACAACTTCTTAAAAAATAGAT
Source organism: Lyroderma lyra (assembly GCA_004026885.1). NCBI lineage: Eukaryota > Metazoa > Chordata > Mammalia > Chiroptera > Megadermatidae > Lyroderma > Lyroderma lyra. The sequence continues at coordinate 530,433 of PVJL010000183.1, forward strand.
TAACAACTAATGTTTCTAAGATGATAGGAGAACCAAGGAAGTGTGATAACCCCGGAAACCTCCCTTTGGTTCTATAATTCTTTGGTATTTCAACACACTTAGACCAAATTAAAAAGAATGAAGTTAAATAACTTTTTAAATTTGAACCATTTCTCAAATAAAGGAGGAAACTGTCTACTTTGTTAGATTAACATCATCTAGCACATTCAATTTACTCTAATGCTCTCAAAGAGTTTATGTACGTGTTTTCAGGGGAGGTGATTCTTAAAAGATTATAATGACTTAATCCTATATGAAACTAAAATGATATGATAAAGATTAAGTCATTTGGGTTTACATTTATATACTTTCATGGACCAATATAAATATACTAAATTATTTCTAACATAAAAAGGCCCTAATTTAATCATTTGTCAACTGAAGAAAGCAATTTCCCACAGCTAAAAATATTTAAAAATCAGATATAAGAATTAAATTATATTAAAAGGTCATACTACATGGATTTGGCAACTTGCCAAGAGTAGATATGGACTTTTGCAGACTTTTCTTCCCAAGATAGACTAAGCATTACAACATTTCTAATCATTTCATTGTCAACCGCTGTGGGCAAAAAACCCTACCTGGTAATTCTGTACTGCCAATATATTTTAAACTATTTCATAAACATTGCTCATACAGTATGTCTAATAGATTTTGCATAGTTTTTCTTATCAGAAACTTTCTTTAACACATATAATCTAATGAAATTCTCAAACTAAATTAAATCATAATAGGAATGAAACTGACTAAATCTTTTAGTTGGCCTATTTTACCTGGAAAAACTGGTGAAATGGAGCTCATAACTCTGAATCTCCATATATACTCAAAATAAACATGTTTAACATTTAAATAACTTAGACTCACAAATAGGTAATTCTGCAAACTTTTCTATATTCAAAAATGCAAATATGATAGAGAAGCACAATAACATTTTAAACGCATTGTTTCAGAATTATGCACTTTCAATTCAAACCTATCAGAACCAAGAAATTAATGGCATTAAATAGAGAAAACAGTTCTTCATTATCAGAATTTCACAAGTTTTTTTAAATGGCAAAATAGGACCCAATTTTCCATATACTTTGATATATTCTAGTTGATGGTATTTGCCAATGATGAATTGAGGAACATAATTTGTGATTTTAAAACTATGCATGAAGTGTACTTGGCAGATTATTTTTTACTTCAGTCATCATGCTTTTAAGTACTTGTAGAATGAAAACACCAACAAAACAGCTAACTTAATATTAAAAGTAAATGAGTAGGAGTCATGTGGCAGCAACCAGAACTCTATTCTTTAGGAAACCAGCATTTCAGATCCCTCTCTCAGAACTATTAGACCAAGACAGAACTTTGAAATCTGTATAACCCAATGTCAGATGTGTCAAGTCAAGTTCCATTTTACCTCCTCACCAAACCAGCTTACTTAAAAATTTTCCTCATTAAACACATACTTACATCCATTAAACACACACTAACTCATCAATTTCCTTCATTCTCCCACTTATTTGCACTTAATAATACAAAAATTAAGAAATGTCTTACTACTTCTCCCACGAAGAAATACAAATGGCCAGCAGACGTATGAAAAAATGCTCATCCTCACTAGCTATCAGGGAAATGCAAATCAAAACCACAATGAGATACCACCTCACACTTGATAACAGTTGCTGTTATCAACAAGACAAGGAATAACAAGTGCTGGAGAGGATGTGGAGAAAAAGGAACTCTGGTACACTGCTGGTGGGAGTGCAAACTGGTACAACCACTGTGGAAGGCAGTGTGGAGGTTCCTCAGAAAATTGGGAATGGAGCTACCATTTGACCCAGCAATCCCCCTTCTGGGGATCTACCCAAAAGACTTGAAAA